>JAJHSJ010000012.1:50724041-51149203 GCA_021015155.1 Magnolia officinalis
ACGTACGTGGCCCACCTCCAGAAGGTGTATATATATATATATATATATATATATATATATATTATATATATATATATATATATATGAAGAGTCCACCGTCCAGGACCCCTGGATGCTCTGGACGGTGGAGATCTGACGCATGTACCCTGGTGGGTCCACACGTGTGGCCCACCTCTCATTCATATACACGGTATCATTATATATATATATATATATAATATATATATATATATATATATATATATATAAAACTTTTTTTTTTGTTTTTTAAAGTTAGCTGGGTTAGTACACTCTAGCGTCAGTTCACACTACACTGATAGCCACACCCCATTGCTGGCCACGTCAGTGTCCTTAGACGCTGGACGGTTGGATTCAACACAGGCATCAGGGTGGGTCCCGCATGGATGTGGCCCACCTGTTGGATTGATATAATATTTGTATTTTTCCTTTCCATCTGGGCCCAGTAACGGGCTGAACGGTGTAGATCTAACACATCCATTAGGTGGGTCCCACAATGATGGATGTCGATTAAGATACATACTTCATGGTGGGCCACACACACACACCATCCATACAAGAGAGAGAGAGAGAGAGAGAGAGAGAAACGGTGAGATAGAGGTACCTCGCCACTATGGGCCCCTCTCTCATATAATGCGTACATCAATGTGGGTCCCCAACAAGTGGGCCCTAAAATCTAAAATCAATGGTGGATCACCCACCTATTGCACTCCTCCTTAATCCATTGGACTCCTATGCTCCTTGCCTTCAATTTTGATGGAGGTAGATGATGAATGAATGGTTGAGATGGGAGATAAGAGAGTGGAAAAGTGGGCCACACTTGGCTTTGGGAGAGAGAGAGCTTGAATGTTGGAATTTTGTTGCTTGGGAGATTGTTTTAAGAAATGAGGGAGAGAGAGAAGTGAAGGGATGGTAAGGGATGGAGTGATGTGTGATGGGTGATGGGTGGAGTGATGGAGTTGTAAGAAAGGGATGGGTGGAGAGAGGAGTTGACTTTGAGAATGGGAAAGGGATGGGTTGCTTGTACTTGTGGTATGGTGTGTACTTGACTTAGTTGATTGATTGATTGATTAATTGATGGGACACGTTGTAGAGATTCTCTCGAAATTCGCATCACGTGGCATTTTTTCGGAATGAACGCGGGCCCACATCTTCTAACCTGGGTATCAGATTGGTGCGCGAGTCGAGGCATTAGAACCGCAACAACGGCGCGGTTGCAGGGGTATAAGTTTTAGGTCGAGCCGACTTCGGCATGCTGGACTCGGATTAGGATCGCGCACAAATGTCAGATGCGGGTCAAGGGTTGTCGGAATTCGACCGGGAGGACCGCGGAAGCCTACGGAACGGTACGGACTATGATACGAGCCTTACAGCCGCGGTGGTAAAGGGCGATGAATCGAAGCCCTTAGACATTCCTTTAAGTTTATGGCCATTGTTAAACGAATTTAAAGAAATTTGGCCCAAAGAGTTATCGAAATGGATTGCCCCTCATGTAGGATATTCAACATCACATAGACCCCATCCTTAGGGCTAGCTAACCTAACCACCCTAACTATCGGATGAGTCTAAAAGATTGTGAGATACTTCAAGGGTAGGTGGAGGAATTGATCCATAAGGCTCTTCTGAGAGAGCTTGTTGTTCTTAGGTTGTTATCACATCCATGGGCATTCGCGTGGATGATGAAAAAGTGTGAGCCATTAGGGACTTGGATGATTCTGACAACATTCATGAAATGAAGAGTTTCCATGGGTTAGTGACATTCTATCGTCGATTCGTACGTAGTTTCAACACTATAATTGCGCCCATTACAAATTGCATGGAAAAAGGGTCGTCTCAGTGGACCGATGAGGCCGACAGAGCTTTGCAGAAATCAAGCATCAATTGTCCACAACACCAGTCTTAGTTCTTCCTAGTTTTGACAACTTGTTTGAGGATGAGTGTGGCGCCTCATATGTTGGAATTGGAGGAGTCTTATCCCAAGAAGGCAGGGCAGTAGCCTTTTACAACGAGGAGCTCAGTGGAGCCCGAAAGAAATGGTCAACATATTATCTTGAGTTGTACTCAATGGTTCAAGTGCTACGACATTGACGGCATTATCTGATTTAGAGAGAGTTTGTTCTCTACTCTAACCATCAAGCCTTAAAGTTTATTGATAGTCAGGCTAACATGAACCGTGTACATGCTAGATGGGTCTCATTTTAGAAGAATTCACGTTCATTCTGAAGCACAAGTCAGGATAGCAGAACAAGGTGGTTGATGCACTTATCCGTTGTGTATCACACTTGGTTACGATGAACAATGAGATGGCAGGCTTCGAATGTCTCAAGGAGTTTATGCTGAGGATAGGACTTCATGGATGCATGGCTGATATTCAAGGAGGGCCATCCCATTGACCTACTATGCAAGGTAGTTTTCTCTTCAAAGGGAATCAACTGTGGACACCTTAGGTGAGATAAGACACATTGCTCTTGTTAAGGAAGGGTATTACTGGCCGCGATGGTACGTGATGTGGGTAAAGCGGTGCAACACTTTATGTTTGTGAGACCTTTAAAAGGGTCAATCTCATAATAAGGACCTCTACACCCCGTTACTTATGCTGATGGCCCTTGGTATGACTTATCTACGGATTTCGTGTAACGCCCTGATTTTTGAAACCTAAGTATACAACTCGTTTTTCGAAAACCTGAGTGTTAACCTTTAAACATAGCCAAATTTTACATATATATTTTTTCTTTTCTTCTTTTTTAGAGTTAGCAGTTTAACAGAAGAGATACAATTCAAGCATAAAGGAAATTTGCATACACATTTAGAATATACTAGCAGCTGCCCAAAGGGCTTATACAAACCAATGTCTCAGTGCTAATAAAAACAAGAGGGAGATAATTTAACATACGAACATAAATAAAATATAACTAAACTTGAGCTGCAAGATCGCACAGCTTCTCTTGGGCAAATACAACCATATATCCTTGGTATTTGTACCTTGCTCCTCATCAACCTAAACATGAGTATCCTTTAACCTCCTGCATTATGGTTATATATTCAAAGGATGAGTGGCGAGCTCAGTGTGAGTTCCCCTCAAGATTACATACAACCGCATTAGTTAAGTATAGCTTAAACAAGAAATCATACAAAACAGTCCTGATGTGATTTTTATTAAATGCATGGATGTGTGAAGGGCACATCAACTGAGGATGCTCATCCAGTTGACTTTTGGGCGAAACCTATGTATGTGGCCATCCACTAACAAAAGTACATCACACAGTGTTGTCATGTGTGATCGCACATTTGCTATGCAATCGCATATGCGCACACATGTGCAGAAATCTCATATGCGATAGCGGCACATATGTGATGTATGCGATCGCATATTTTGCCAATGGTCAAAAATCTGACTATTTTCTGATCGTTGGATTTTTTTTTTTTTTTAATCTTGATTTTTTTTTCTCTATAAAAAGGGTTCTAAACACTCTTACATGCACTCAAAGTTCAAACTCTTTCTATTTCTATTTTGCTCTCTTACACTCTCTCTCTTACATAATTCCAAGCCCCAAGCTCCACTTCATCCATATTTCTTTCAAGTTTGAAGTTTCAGTCAAGGGACAACTATAACTACAAGGATTCAAGAATCAAGATTCAAAAGACAAGACAATCGAGCTCCATCCATTGAACTCTTTTTCTAGTTTATAATTTTTCTAAGTTATAAAGATTATAAATTCATAATCATATTCACACAACACACCCACCACTCTCTCTTTCTATCTCATTCTCTCTTAAAGTTTCATAATCATATCCATGATCTAAGTTCTAAGTTCTAACTTTCTTTTTTTTTTTTTTGTTTTTTTTTTTTAGTTTGTTACTTTGTTACTTACAAGTTACCAGTTACAAGTTAGTGTTACAACAACACAACTTACAAGTCTAGAATATTCTAGATTCAGGCGTCAAGACTAAAGGGTCAAGGCAAAAGTGAAAACAAGAGTGGAGACTTGGTTTTTTGTTTGTTTGTTTTTTTTTTTTTAAATTATAAATTTTGTAATTGTAATTGTGTTTTGTGTGTAAATCTTTCTCTCTCCCCTCTCTTTTACTATAAGCGTAAAGTGTAATTGTAAAGTCTCACTACACATTTGAGGCGGTAAGTTTAGTAATTGTAAACTTCAATTTTTTAGTGTAAGGCCTAAGCTAAAATAATTACCTAAATAGCTAATGTCAAAAGCGCTTTCTTTCACACAGATTCATACCAAGAAAAGGAATCGTTTTGAGCAAAAAAAGCTCAACAACTTGGTTTTCGTCCAATACAATAAAAAATTACGAGAGCAATTTCAAACTAGGAAAGAAAAGCCCGGTTTCTTTGACCCTATCTGCTTAGATGAGTTGGATGCAGATAACGAGTGGCTCATAGAGACGGAGGACCCGGCATTTGCTGGAGAGAACCTAACATGGGCGCAAGTTGAAGATGCTGCATATGAATCGACACTTGGAGAAGGTACCACTCGAAGGTAAATCATGGGGGAGCCGGGGGGCGAGTAGTAGCCATCAACTCGTTGAAGAGATTGAGGAAATGGAAGAAGGAAATGATGATAATGATCAAGTAGAATATCAACCATTAGATGTTGATGAAGTCTTAATACATACAAATGATGAAGAAATGGAAGAAGAAGAAGTATATGTAGAAGAAGGAGATGACTCGATGATGATGGTGATGATGACGATGGTGGTGGTGATCAAATGCCACAATGGCAAATAGATCAATGTATATAGTATATGATTAGATGAATAGTAAATAAATAACTTCTTCATTTTGTTTACTAAGTGTGTTGATGTTGATTGTTGACTGTACTGTTGAATGTTGAATGTTGATATTTGTTAACTATATTATAGAATGTTAAATTGTTGATGAATGATGACTTAATATTTAATTTTTTGTGTAATTGATTTTATTGTACTTAAATTAAATGTATTACGAGGGCCAAGGGCATATAATATTTTATTCATTTTTTTCTTAATTTCTTCCTCTTTTTCTAATTTTAAAATTATAATATATATATATATAATATATATATATATATATAGATATATATGCGACTGCATATACGATTGTACGATTGCATATGCGCACAGCATATGCAATCGCATATGCGATTTGACAACATTGACATATGCCTGTGCGATTGAACAATCGTATATGCGGTCACACACACACATATTATTATATATAATATATATATATATATATATTATATATATATATATATATATATATATATATATATATATATACACACGATTGTGCAATCGCATATGCACACAAGCATATGCAATCGCACACGATCGCATATGCGATTGACAACATTGACATCACGTACGTGCTAATGTCCCACTCATGAAAAGTGGGTTGATAATCGGTGGTCTGGGAGCTAGCGAAACAATACCACGACTAAGGCACATGTTACAAATCCAGAATTAGCCACCTGTATTATCGGTGGTGTGGGAGCTAGCGAAACAATACCACGACAAAGGACACGTGCTACAACATCTAGAATTAGCCGCCCATTATTACACGTATGCTATGAATGCATGATTAACCCAAACGTTATTATTATAATTGCAATACCAAAAAAAAATTTAGGAAAGCTTAAAGGTCACTATGGGGGTCATCACCCATCATTGGCCGACAGCTCGGGCATAATGTCCAATTCCACCATCCTCGACTCATGAGACTCCAACATTAAGATGTTTAATGTAACCTCCTCAACTAGTGGTCAAACATAGTTCAACAAGTGAAACTTACCACTGCATGGTTACAAAAAAATAATCCATCAAGCTACTTGGGGAAAATATCAAATCAAAGCCATATGGGGCAAATATCAAATCAAAGCCACATAGGCACAACGATCCACAAGATGGTAAATCTACAATAAAATTCCATTTAATCTATTAGGCAAAAATGGCCACTGGGTCGAGGGTCCATTATAATCATAATCAATCAAGTTACATCCCAAGTCTGCATGCACATATATATAAGTGGAGTTTTCCACTAATAAATGTAGCAATTCAAGTTCTACAAATAACCCACAAGTATGAGAAGATATTCAAGTGCAACATATAAGTGTTTATACAAGATAAATGTTTAACATATAAGTTGAGGATTAATTTCAATAATTAGTACAAGTAATCATGAAATAGAGATATCAATTATTAGTTGAAATTAAAATAAAAACTATCACTTAAGCTAACAAAAAAATGGAAAGCTCAAGGGGAAGAAGCCACCACCTTATGAATTGAATCGCCTACTAATGTTGCTAGGAGGTGCGTGCGCCCTTAAAGTCGAATCCTACTACGAATTATGAAATTGTATGCTTAGATCAAGTTTTACATACTATTTATGGTTGAGCTTATAACCTAGGGTTTAGATTTCTGAGACTTGGGGTTTCATCCTAGAGTTTAGTTTTAGGCTTAGATTTTAGGATTTGAACGCTAATTGATGTACAATTATTCGCAATGTTAATAATGTCAATAACTACAAAATCATCATTAACATTAACAATATAATTAATATTAGCTAACATGATGACAATAACCATTATGATGGTAACAAATAGTAAGATCTAATAATATTTAAGGATGGTAAATAAAATACTACTATTTAATAATTGTAATTATGTTTATAATATTTAATATTAGCCTAAATAGTCTACCAATGGCTAATCATGTTTAATAATCGTAATAATTACCGCAATAACAATTAATGGTAAATCAAAACAATCTAATTTAGGGAGAAAAAGTTGACTTACATTAGTCGACTTGGTAGCTTGACTCAGCTGAACTCATTTGAACTCAGCCGAACCAACCCAACATTGCCACTTCCTCTTCTCATATGCATCCGTCGACAGTCCGACAGTAACACCTAGGTGTCTAGACTCGGTTCATCTCACTCCAGCAACCTAGTTCGTCACCCCAACTTGGGTAGTGACTCGATTGCTTGTAGTGCGGCATTCCCGATAGCTCTCTCTCTCTCCAACTCCTTCTTGCTTCAGCTTCCCTCTCACCATCTTCTTTTTGCTTCTTCCCCTTCCTTTCTCCTTAGATCGACTAGTAACTCGGTCCTATAATCTAGACCCAACTCGCAATTGGGTCAGGTTGAAGTGGACTTGGTGCCCTCCACCCGACTCTCTCTCTTTCTCTCTGATGTTTCTTATCTGAAATGACCAGCAGGCCTAGACTCCATATGGACCCCAAACACAAGTCAGATCGTTTGCATGAGTCATCCAACGAGTTAGGGACTCAGCCTAGGCTCAAACGCTTCCCTTTCCATACTCTTTTTCTCTCTTCTTCCTCTTCTTCCTACTTTCTTCCCTCTTTCTCTTTCTTTCTTCTCCTCCTGGTGGTCCAACAATGGACTCTGACTCAACTCAGCCTAACTCGACGATTTCAGCCGAGTCCACTCGACAGCGCTTCACCTCTCTATCTTTCTTCTTCTCTTTTCTCCTTCCATTTTCTTTCTCTTTCTCTCCTCACAACCAGACAACATCTGGGTATTACCAGACCCTCACCCAACTCATCCGATCTCGGCCAGCGAGTCGCATCCGCTCGACTCAGCAGCAGCTCGAACCAACACTCGAGCTCACACCTCTCTTCTTCTTCTCCTCTCTTCTTCAATCCCTGCACGACCAATCAAGTCTGGACTTGACTCAGAATCTGCCCAAACTTAGCAAACTTGGATCGAGTCTCGGTGCAGCTCAGTGCAGCACCCCGCCCTCAAGCTCTCTCTTTCTCTTCTTCTTCTTTTCCTTTCTTTCCTGTTCTTTCTTCTCGAACTTTTATTGAGCCCTGAACTCGGTCTTGACTCGTCCAACTCAAACCGAACTTGGTCCAAACTCGATGCGGTGCGGCTTGCTTCAACGAGGAAGAAAACCTCGAGTGATAATGGTAGATTGCAAACGAAGGGGTTTTCTTTAAATATGATTTTAGTGGACGCTCTGGATTGGAGCTCCTGAAATGGAGAAATTGAAGATTGGAGAGGTTTTAGCTGGTGGTTTTGAAGGAAGAAGGGATTGGCCTGGGTTTCTAGAAAAATTGGGAAGAGCGGCAGCAACTACCGTTTCTCTTATGGAAGCTAGTGTTTTCGTAACGGGATAAATAACCTCATTTGGACGTGCTGGATTTGTTTGGAGTGGCTTCTAGAAGCCCATGGACGGCTGAGATTGAGTTAGCACCTGAATGGAAAGATTCTTTCCGCGTTCCTTTAAGTTGTGAAGCCCTAATGTCAAGGAGGGATACACGGCTGGGATTGCTTGCAAATGAATGGATGATATCAAACGATTTCCACGCATGCGGATCACTAGCTCACGAGGAAATGGAATTTTTGTTTTCGGAAGCCAGCTGCACACAGTCGGTTGCATCTAAGTTTGTGCCTACATGTGTGCTCATTTTCAAGTGAACCAGCTTGGGGTTTGGTCGGAACTGAGGGCCGCACACAATGGACGGTTTGGATAATGCTGATGGATGGACAAGGTGTGCCACAACCAAAAACAATCGGACGTTGTCCAGTTTAACAGCCTGCATGACTCAATCTGCGACCGAGCTTGAGCACTCACATGCGTGTACTTATACGTGAAATCAATAAGGTTTTGATAAGAAAACTCCCAGCTCCGTGATGGACGGTTTAGATCCATTTGAAACAGTCATATGGTGGGCCACGATCGGAAACAATGAACGTTGTCTGTTCGAATCTCAATTGGGTAGGAAATAGAAAAGGGAGAAAATCTCTCTCCACTTTCGGAAATCATTGGGTTAACGCCCTTTGACCCGGTCTGCGGTCTGATGCACCGCGGGTGTGCACCCACTGCTGTACACTCCCATTGAGTGTGGGGCACACAGTGGTGCCCTGTAAAATCCATTCCGTTTACTAGCTTCAACCACTTGAATTGGGACTCCTTTCTAAGAATGAAGCATATTTGAAGTTTAGGTGGGCCACACCAAGCAAAATGTAGCATTTAATGTTGGTTTTCCATCGATCTGACGCTTATATCAATTCTTCGTATAATCATTGTTGATTCTTAGGATTTCTAGCTCTGCCTATATGGAAATCCTTAGTAGATTTGGTTATCTTAGGGTCCAGTTGCAATGACTGAGTGATGGATTATTAAATTGAGTATGATGGCTCGATAATTAGTGGCTTTGATGTTTGAAAGGGTTACCCGATTCACATTTAACAATTAATCATGGATACCAAACAATGTAATGGTGGGATTTGACTTAAATTTCTGGTTTATAGTCTTATGACTATTGGAAGGCATATAGTTAACAATTATTGATAATTTAGCAGTCGGATTGTTTCGAATATGAACATCAATGGTCCAAATGTCCTAGGCTCCATTTTGAGTAAGAAATCAAATGATGAATTGTTAGGTTGAGGGTTTCAAGCCTAATGAATGGCGGATATTATGATTTGGTCCTAATTTTAAGATATTTTAAGGTCTAATGGCCCACCAGGTAGATAGTTTGGGTCATTACAAGATGGTCTCTTTGTGAACTATCTGATAATGATATATATATATATATATATATATATATATATATATATATATATATATATATATATATATATATATATATATATATATATATTGTGTGTTCCTACACGCCCAAATACTTTCTATGATTTAAATGGTAACACCCGAGTATTGAAAAGTACAAGGTGTTACACTTCGTGATTGGTCTTCCATGAACATAGCGCGGCATAGGTTTGGTGTTCGTGTTCATTGTTCACTCCCCAAGTATAGGGTTGTGATGTAGTAATAATCTCGGTAAGACTGAGGTCGAATCCACAGGGAGGACTGAAACCTGTACGTTATCTGAAACTAACTAGGACTAGAACTAGAATAAGATGAATTTTAACAAGTATGATTTGGAGAATAATGGTGAAATAGTAATGTAACTTTAAGAAATTCAGAGGAAGGGAGACTAGGGATTCAGAGGATCCCCACGTAGAGATCAGGGAGATCTTATGCCTGTATAAAAAATCATGGAAATCAAATGAACTGATGTTGATATAGTTTTCAAGAGATGAGAGGTATATGAATTAGAATGGATTCCATCACCAAACCATGCCCAGGAGACAAAGCAAACAACAGAATTAAACTAATTACAACCAGTCAATATGTTTATGAAGGTTAGGAAGGGTACCGACATCCAACCATGCCCAGGAGACGATGGTGAGCAACAGGGCTTCCTGACGTCATAACCATAAAAAGGAAACAGAAATATTCAAAGCTATCGCAGACCCATTGTAATTTTAGTCACAACAGCCCATTAACAACTAAAAAATATTCCCATAAATCAAAACCATAATAAAGGTAGTTCATGTATCAAAATTAGATTAACGGTACAAAAGAACATCTCCCATCCTGCTACAAGCTTCACCGCTTAGCCCTAGCTAAGGGGGTTAGCCTGACATGAATAGGCTAATCTCCATAGAATCCATAGAAAAAATAGAAAAAGAAAAGAAAAGAAATAGAAAAAGAAAACAGAAAAACAACTCTGTCTGCCTTCCCTGTTCACGTCCAAGCTCCAGCCAAAAACGATCCCTGCTCCCAGCTCTCCCCTTTCCTCTCTTTTCTTTTTCTTTTATAGCAGGGACGGTTTGCTGGAGACCCTGCTGGAGACGGAGAACCGATTTTTCTTACGCAGCCAGCACGTTTCGCAGCCGGAACGCGCAACAACGCAAGACAACTTGCGTTTGGCTTGAAATTTTGGGAAGGGGAGCCTGTTTGGATTCGAAATTTGTCCATGGTTAGGGTTGGACCCACCTTCCGCATCCTCTGAACGGTATGGATCATCAATCCGATACCGTTCTTGATCACACAGCGGGCCACAGCGTCCGGCTTTCACGGACGTTTGCGAACAGAGCCCGCGGATGGGTTACGCTGGATCTTGGTGGGGTCCACGATCATATTCTAATGAGAAATCCACGCCGTTCATTTGATTCCTCATGAAAAACCGTTAAGAAATGGCGAGATTTAATTGAAATCGGCGCGGACCACTTGATCTTTAGTTCCGCCGTCCGTAGATGCTGTGGACACTGTCTCCACGTGTACGAGAGCTGGAATTAGAAAATCCACCATTTATACGGTCGGTTTTGTCCGTTGGAGTGAATGAACGGTCTAGATTGACCGCCTGATCGACGGTGGTGGCCCACTAAATGGACGTGGTTCGTCCGTTGCGCAACAGAGATAAGAATCTCTGTTTGAATTCGAGCAGGAGTCGGTCAGCTCGCGCTGACGACTTGGATGGTCTCGTGGTACGCTGGGACTCGGGAGTGCGTGGGCTGTACACGTGCGTATGCAAGGTGGGTCCCACTTGATGTTTTCGAGAAATCCGCTCCATCCATCAATTGTCATATCATTTAACCTGTAGGGACCGAAGATGAGGCCCATCCAAACAGCAGGTGGGCCCAGAATTATGATCCTGAGGGCTGATCTATCCATTAAGCTACTTCCATAGGGATCGAACGGCTGAAATTCGGCGTGTACGGTTAATTTATGGTCCCCTGGCCATGCATGAAATTTCGAGCCGAATGGATGGTGGGAATTCCATGATCTTACATTCTGGATCAATTTCAAGCCTCTTTAACGTGAACAGCTTGATTTTCTCGAATCTCTGGCATGTAGATCAAGTGATCTTGGTCCCCTGGGGTCCCGTCCATTGGTTTGGTGAATTCTGAGCGTAAATCCACGCTTTTAGCGTCCTATTTCAATCCAAGTTCGTAAATACGCCCTGCATCACAAACACGCCTAAATTAGACCATTAAACAGTACAATGTTCATAACTCTAGGAAATAACTGGGGTCTGATATGCAATACTCGACCCTCAACACAACCCCCAACCAGCATTTTGCTAGTCCTGAGCAAAATATGCGAAAATTAAGTTGAGAATTACGAGACAGTTCTTGTGAAGCTGAGTGATATTTTGAAGAAAAAAAAAAAAAATCCAGATATGAGAAATCTTTAAGATTTTTGAATGTTGATTATCAATTTCTCCTGGCCTCTCATGCACGGTGAATTTCATAATCAAGTTCAAATATTAATCCATAAACTAGAATAATTTTGAAACATTGAGTTCCATGGGTGTAGAGTGCAATCCCGACTTTTAACATTGATATTCAATTCTCTATTTCAGGGTATCGTTGGTAACCAACAAGAGAATTCATGATAACCAAAACTTGCCCCACAGATCATTCTTTTATTTTTTTTATCATCTTGTGATTTTTCCATTAAAAATAACGCTAAGGAGGGGGATCAATTCCTCACCTATAGGGAGCAAACCTATGGTGAAAACTAATCACCCAACTCTTTCCGAATGGTAACCATGGGGTCTAAAATCTACACCTATAGGGAGCAAACCTATGGTGAAGTTCGTTTGCCCAACCTTTTCGTAGGCAGCTATCTTGTAGCTGGGTATTTCTTTTTCTTTCATTCTTCTAATGAACAGGATGGACAAATTTCCTAGATTGGATCCTTTTCATGCTTAATGATTACCAAGTCAATCCTTCAATATCAACTGAAACTTTAATGTGAAAGCGAGATGTGTCTTGTGAAATCATGACTCAATCAATGTTTAAAACCTCTAATCATGGATTAACAATTCGAACTTAACTGTGAATTTAACAGATACTGAAATTAAGAGTCATAATTTCCAACATCACGTATCTTGAAATTCTACATCCAGGATATCCGTCAAAATCACTTCGAATTCACTAGAAAGTCCAGAAAAAATTTTAAAAAATTTCACAATTCTTGCTCAAGACCAAGAAAACACTGATTAGGTAACCTAATCTCCCACCCCCAACCTAAAATCTACATTGTCCTCAATGTAAAAGATATAGGCATGCAATGCACATGGGACAACGAAAGTAATGTGAAGTGATGGAAAGATAGTACCTGAATGATGAATTGAGAGAGACTTTCCAAGAGATCGCAGCATGGAAGCCGGCTAGCACGAGAGAGATAACAACACAAAAATAACAAAAATAAAATCCTACCTATACCACTTTCGCAGGTGCTCTCGATTGCATTTAGCGTATGCAACAAGCCTTTAAACCCCTAGGTTGCCCCTAGTGGACGAGTTGTAGTCTCGTGAGGGTTTGCAGTAATGTTACCCACAAACATTGGACTAGGAAAATGGAATGAAAAGCTGGGCTGCCTCCCAGGAGCGCTAAGTTTACTGTCTTCAGCCAGACAAATACAATAAACTACCCTAGTCTTATGAAAGCGATAAACCTACCTATACCTCCATCAGACTAGGAGATCATTCCTGGTAAACAGGATCAGTCAGAGGCATGGACATGTCTTCTGAATCAAATTTCTCGACAAATGGCTTTAAGCGATGTCCATTTACTTTAAATTCCTTGCCATTGTCAGGATCTCTTATCTCGACGGCCCCATGAGGATATGCAGTAACAACAATGTAAGGGCCGGTCCAACGAGATCGAAGCTTACCCAGAAAGAGATGTAATCGAGAATTATACAAAAGGACTTTCTGACCTGACGTGAATGATTTTCGTAGAAATGTTGGTCATGAAATGCCTTCATCCTGTCCTTGTAAATTCTCGAGTTCTCGTACGCGTCGTTCCGGATTTCGTCAAGTTCAGTTCATTTAATTGAAGTTTGCGTAGCGAGCCAGCGTTGTTCAGATTGAAATTTAGATTTTTGATCGCCCAGTAGGCTCTATGTTCTAACTCCACAGGCAAGTGGCAAGCCTTCCCATAGACTAGTCTAAAGGGAGACATTCCAATAGGGGTTTTAAAAGCAGTACGGTAAGCCCATAAGGCATCGGTCAATGGATTGACCAATCCTTACGGTCAGGGTTAACCGTTTCTTCAAAATGTGTTTGATCTCCCTATTGAAAATCTCAGCTTGCCCTTGTCTGTGGGTGGTATGGGGTGCTCACCTTATGAGAGATACCGTATTTCTTCATTAAACTCTCGAATGGCCTATTACAAAAGTGTGAGCCCCCATCACTAATGATGGCTCGAGGCGTTCCGAATCGGGAAAGATGTTTTCTTTTAAGAATTTAATGACCGTGCGATGGTCATTAGTTCGACACGGAATCGCTTCGACCCATTTAGTGACATAGTCTACGGCAAGCAAAATATATAATTCCCAAAAGATTGGGGGAATGGTCCCATGAAATCGATGCCCCAACAATCAAATGCCTCTATGATAAGAATGAGATTCAAGGGCATCATATTTCGACGGGACAATGCTCCCAATTCTGACAACGCTCACAAGCTTTGCAAAACTCATGAGTGTCCCTGAACATAGTGGGCCAATAGAAGCCACACTGCAGAATCTTGGTCGTGGTCTTTTTTGCAGAAAAGTGACCACCACAGGCCTGTGAGTGACAAAAGGAGATGACACTCTGATGCTCATCATCTGGCACACATCTCCTTAAGATCTGGTCTGGGCAATATTTAAACAAATAAGGATCATCCCAGAAAAAGTTGCGCACCTCGGTGAAAAATTTCTTCTTATCTTGCGCAGTCCACTGTGTCGGTATGGAACCTGTAGCAAGATAATTAGCAATATCAGCGAACCAAGGTGAGTGGGAGACTCTGAACAGTTGTTCATCAGGGAACATGTCGTTGATATGGGTCGCCTCAAGGGAATCAGAGGTATTAAGGCAAGAAAAGTGATCGGCCACTACGTTCTCTACTCCTTTTTTATCTTTAATTTCCAAATCAAATTCTTGGAGTAGAAGGATCCATCGTATCAGGCGGGGCTTAGAATCATTCTTAGAAAGAAGATATTTAAGTGCCGCATGATCTGTATAGATAATGATCTTGGATCCAATCAAATAGGACCTAAATTTGTCCAAGGCGAACACTACGGCTAAGAGTTCTTTTTCCGTAGTCGAGTAGTTCACTTGGGCAGGATTTAAGTCCTACTTGCGTAATGTATGACGTATGGCTTTTATCTTTTCTCTGGCCTAAAACCGCTCCAAGAGCATAATCAGAAGCGTCGCACATAAGCTCAAAAGGAAGGCTCCAGTCGGGTGGCTGCATGATGGGTGCAGTGGTTAACGTGCCTTTAAGCTTAGTGAAAGCTTCCTGGCATTGCTCAGTCCACTCGTATGGAGCATCCTTTTGAAGAAGATTACATAAAGGACGAGAGAGAAGACTAAAGTTCTTTATGAATCGCCTGTAAAATCCTGCGTGTCCTAAGAAGGATCGCACGTCCCTGATGTTCTTGGGTGGAGGTAGGTTAGAGATAAGATCGATTTTTGCCTTATCTACCTCAATTCCCTTGGATGAGATGATATGTCCAAGGACAATCCCCTTATGAACCATGAAATGACACTTCTCCCAATTAAGTACCAGATTCTTTTCTTCACATCTTTTCAGCACACATTTAAGATTCTCTAAGCACTCGCTGAAAGATGAACCGAAAACAGAGAAATCGTCCATAAAGACCTCTAGATATTTCCCCACCATGTCAAAAAGATACTCAGCATACATCGCTGAAAGGTGGCAGGGGCATTACATAACCCGAATGGCATCCTTCTGTAAGCAAAGGTGCCATAGGGGCAAGTAAATGTGGTCTTTTCCTGGTCCTCAGGGGCGATTTCAATTTGGTTATAGCCCGAATACCCGTCAAGGAAACTGTAATAGGAATGACCGGCTAACCTTTCCAGGATCTGATCAATGAATGGTAAAGGAAAGTGGTCCTTCCTCGTGACGGTATTCAATTTCCTGTAGTCAATGCACATTCTCCAACCAGTAGTGACTCTAGTCGGCACGAGTTCATTATTAGCATTGGCTACGATGGTGATTCCGGACTTCTTAGGAACCACCTGAGTTGGACTCACCCATTGACTATCAGATATAGGGTATATGATACCCACATCCAATAGTTTGAGAACCTCGGCCTTAACCACTTCCTTCATGTTTGGATTTAGTCTACGTTGTGGTTGCCGAGCGGTCTTGCATTATCCTCAAGATATATGCGGTGAGTACAAATCGAGGGGTCGATTCCCTTGAGGTCCGCGATCGTCCATCCAAGGGCTCCCTTATGCTGAATGAGAGTAGCTATGAGCATACTCTCCTGTTCTTTCTCCAGGTGGGCAGAGATCACCACCGGGTATGTCTCATCTTGACCTAAATAGGCATATTTCAATTCAGAGGGCAAAGGTTTTAGGTCAAGCTTCGGTGCCTTGAGGTTAGACGGTAGAGGCACTACATCAGTTTGTGGTAATTCTTCAAATTGTGGCCTCCACCGGTTAACTTCAAGTACCGGTGCAGTATCCAGCAAGGCACACGTCTCCCTAATCATATCATCATCAAACTCATGGGAGTGGGCCAGGCACGTCTCTAGAAGGTCGGAGGATAAGGTCAGAGGTGTCGTATCTTCCACTAAAGAGTCAATCATGTTAATGTCGTGGATATCGTCATCATCCTCTGAGTTGTTGCCGTGATTGAAAAAGATGTTTGACTCCAATGTCAAATTTTGAAAGACATAGTCATGACACCATTCCTGCAATTGATAATTGCATTTGACGTGCAAGGAAGGAATGGGCGACCAAGAATGACGGGAATCTGAGTGCTTATGTTATTGATGGGTTCGGTGTCCAAGATGATAAAATCTACAGGGTAGTAAAATCTATCGACTTGGACCAACACATCCTCAATAATCCCTCTTGGTACACGAACAGAGCGATCGGCAAGTTGTAGTGTGGTTAGGAGTGGGTTTTAACTCACCCAAACCTAACTGTTTGTATACCGAGTAGGGAATCAGATTGACGCTCGCTCCTAAGTCAAGAAGTGCGTGATCAATTCGATGGTTCCCGATTACACATGATATGGTTGGGCTACCGGGATCCTTGAATTTCTGCAGCACGTCTTGCTTCAGGATGACACTCGCTTTCTCAGTCAAGAAAATCTTCTTTTGAATACTCTGCCGTCTTTTGGTCGTACATAGGTCTTTTAGAAATTTTGCATATGAAGGAATCTATTTTACGACATCAAGTAGAGGAATGTTGACTTTCACTTGTTTCAACACCTCTAGAATATCCTGAGAGTTAGAAAGACGTTTTGGTGCAACCAACCGTTGGGGGAACGGAGCAACTGGCTTCTCTAGAAGTTCCGGTTCTAATTTTTGTGGGGTATCACTAAATCCATCATTATTGTCCTCTTCTGGTTCTTGAGGCTTTTCAGGCCTAACCGGAAGGGTTTTATCAATGATCTTCCCACTCCTAAGAGTGGTGATGGATTTAGCGTGCCCCATTTGATTTGAAGAGCTGGGATCATTATCTCGTACTGCGGTTTAGGATTGGGGAGCGGTTGTGCAGGAAGCATCCCCTTTTCTATAACCGTCATACGAGAATCTATCTTTTGCATAAAATCTGTAAATCCTCGCATCGCCTGAGCCAGCTCTTGTATGGAATTTTGAACCGGTTCTTCTTGAGGTTTCCCCTGATTTGGATTTTGAAAAAAACCTTGGGGGGTAGCCGTTTGTCCATTTCTCCAACTAAAGTTTGGATGATTTTTCCAACCAGGATTGTATGTATTGGAGTTGGGTCCAGTAAAAGGTCTTTGATAGTTGTTCACGGCATTGGCTTGTTCATTCAACACTCCTCGAAAGGCAGGTATTGTAGGACAGTTTTCAGTTGTGTGAATGTTGCAATCACAGATGCCGCAAACAATTTCATTGACCTTATCCTTCTTTCCTTCCATGGCCTCAAATTTTCTATGAGATTAGTCACTTTATAATTGAGATCATCCTCTTCTTTCAGGAGATACAATCCACCTTTCTCCTTAGATTGAGTTGGCCTAGACGTGGTGTTTGATTTTGGGTAATAATCCCAAGATTGTGTTTTTTCAGCCAGACTGTCGAGGTAATCCCATACCTCGTCAACATCTTTATTAATGAACTCTCCATTGCACATTGTCTCGACCATTTGGCGCATGGAAGATGTCAGTCCATCGTAGAAAAAATTTGTAATGCGCCACGTTTCAAAACCGTGTGTGGGCATGAACTGACCAGATCCTTAAACCTTTCCCAACATTGGAAGAATGTTTCATCTTCCTTTTGGGCAAAGTTCATGATTGCTTTTCTGAGGGTAATTGTTTTATGATGTGGGAAGAATTTTTTTATGAATTCCCTCTGCATATCATTCCATGTGCTAATGGATCGAGGACGCAGTGAATGTAGCCACGTCTTAGCCTTCTCTTTTAAGGAAAAAGGAAAGAGTTTCAGCCTGATTGTATCCTCGGATACATTGGGAAAGTATAAGGTGGCTATAATCTCATCGAACTCTTTCAAATGTAAGTATGGACTTTCTGATTCAAGCCCATGGAATTTAGGAAGGAGTTGGATAACTCCTGGCTTGATGTCCATCTGTCCTGTGTTTTCAGGGAAAATCATACATGAGGGCGTACTCACCCCCGCCGGTTGTAAATAATCTCGTAAAGTACGAGGCGGGGGTGCTTGATGCACCTCATTCTCATCATGTATTCCTCATCCCTGTGGTGAGGTAGTGCTTGAGGTTGATTTGCAGCCATAACCTCAATTAACTCAGGGGAATTCGAGCGGTGTCTAATCCTGCGATGGACAGTCAACCCCTCAACTAATCCTCCTTCAGTCAAGAGACGTCGAGTGTCGTCACGGGCCCACTTGGGCATGAAACACTCACAGCCCTCAATCAAATTCTAAACCTAATCCTAAGAAAGAAAATGAAAATCTAGAAAGAAAGAGAGAGTTGGAAGGAGATTACCAAATTGAAGTCCCTAAGTTAAAACCTGCAAAATAAAACAAAACAAGTTAGTTTCTAAAGATAATAGACTAAGAGTAGAAAATTCCTAAGAAGAAGAATAGCTATCAACTAAGTTCTAAATTTAGAAAAGAGAAATCCTAAAAAGGAAAGTAGGAACCTCTAAACAAATTAGGAAAATTCTAAACTAGAAAGTAAGTGAGTAATGAAAGAGATAGAAAGTAGAAGTCAGAAAGAGCTTACTGAGTTAGAAAACCTACAAAACAAGAGGGTTAGTTTCTAAATAGAAAATCTAAAAATAGGAAATTTTCTAGAAATAATATAGGAAATAAGGTTAGATTCTAAAAAGGAAAAAACTATAAGAAATTTCTAAAATTAAAAGAAATTAGAAAATTTTCTAAAATTCAAACCTTAATTCTAAAGATAGAAAGAAAGAAGATTTAAGGAGCGTACCAATTTAGAAAGCTATCTCAGAAACCTATAAAAGAGAAACGTTAGTAAAGTCCTATCTTACTCTTAATTCTAAAACTAATTAATTTCAAATTACGTAGCCGTCATCCCCGGCAACGGCGCCAAAAACTTGTTCACTCCCCAAGTATAGGGTTGTGATGTTGTAGTAATAATCTCGGTAAGACCGAGGTCGAATCCACAGGGACTGAAACCTGTACGTTATCTGAAAATAACTAGGACTAGAACTAGAATAAGATGAATTTTAAACCAAGTATGATTTGGGAATAATGGTGAAATAGTAATGAAACTTTAAGAAATTTAGAGGAAGGGAGACTAGGGATTCAGAGGATCCACTTGTAGAGATCAGGGAGATCTTATGCCTGTATAAAAAATCATGGAAATCAAATGAACTGATGTTGATATAGTTTTCAAGAGATGAGAGGTATATGAATTAGAATGGATTCCATCACCAAACCATGCCCAGGAGACAAAGCAAACAACAGAATTAAACTAATTACCAACCAGTCAATATGTTTATGAAGGTTAGGAAGGGTACCGTCATCCAACCATGCCCAGGAGACGATGGTGAACAACAGGGCTTCCTGACGTCATAAAATAAAAAGGAAACAGAAATATTCAAAGCCATCGCAGACCCATTGTAATTTTAGTCACAACAGCCCATTAACAACTAAAAAATATTCCCATAAATCAAAACCATATCAAGGTAGTTCATGTTCAAAATTAGATTAACGGCACAAAAGAAATCTCCCATCCTGACTACAAGCTTCACCCCTTAGCCCTAGCTAAGGGGTTTAGCCTGACATGAATAGGCTAATTCCATAGACATCCATAGAAAAAATAGAAAAAGAAAAGAAAAGAAAATAGAAAAAGAAAACAGAAAAACAACTCTGTCTGCCTTCCCTGTTCACGTCCAAGCTCCAGCCAAAAACGATCCCTGCTCTCCAGCTCTCCCCTTCCTTCTCTTTTCTTTTTCTTTTATAGCAGGGACGGTTTGCTGGAGGACCCTGCTGGAGCGGAAACCGATTTTTCTTACGTAGCAGCACGTTTCGCAGCCGGAACGCACAACAACGCAAGACAACTTGCGTTTGGCTTGGAATTTTGGGAAGGGGAGCCCTGTATTGTTGGATTCGATAAATTTGTCACAATGGTTAGGGTTGGACCCACCTTCCGCATCCTCTGAACGGTATGGATCATCAATCCGATACCGTTCTTGATCACACAGCGGGCCACAGCGTCCGGCTTTCACGGACGTTTGCGAACAGAGCCCGCGGATGGGTTACGCTGGATCATTGGTGGGGTCCACGATCATATTCTAATGAGAAATCCACGCCGTTCATTTGATTCCTCGTGAAAAACCGTTAAGAAATGGCGAGATTTAATTGAAATCGGCGCGGACCACTTGATCTTTAGTTCCGCCGTCCGAGATGCTGTGGCACTGTCTCCACGTGTACGAGAGCTGGAATTAGAAAATCCACCATTTATACGGTCGGTTTTGTCCGTTGGAGTGAATGAACGGTCTAGATTGACCGCCTGATCGACGGTGGTGGCCCACTAAATGGACGTGGCTCGTCCGTTGCGCAACAGAGATAAGAATCTCTGTTTGAATTCGAGCAGGAGTCGGTCAGCTCGCGCTGACTGACTTGGATGGTCTCGGTGGTACGCGGGAGTGCGTGGGCTGTACACGTGCGTATGCAAGGTGGGTCCCACTTTGATGTTTTTGAGAAATCCGCTCCATCCATCAATTTTGTCATATCATTTAACTGTTAGGGACCGAAGATGAGGCCCCCAAACAGCAGGTGGCCCAAAATATGATCCTGAGGCGCTGATCTGTCCGTTAAGCTACTTCCATAGGGATTATCGAACGGCTGAAATTCGGCGTGTACGGTTAATTTATGGTCCCCTGGCCATGCATGAAATTTCGAGCCGAAGGATGGTGGGAATTCCATGATCTTACATTCTGGATCAATTTCAAGCCTCTTTAACGTGAACAGCTTGATTTTCTCGAATCTCTGGCATGTAGATCAAGTGATCTTGGTCCCCTGGGGTCCCGTCCATTGGTTTGGTGAATTCTGAGCGTAAATCACGCTTTTAGCGTCCTATTTCAATCCAAGTCGTAAATACGCCCTGCATCACAAACACGCCTAAATTAGACCATTAAACAGTACAATGTTCATAACTCTAGGAAATAACTGGGGTCTGATATGCAATATTCGACCCTCAACATTCATCAACCATGTATAACAGATTTTGTGGAATTGATTCGGTATGCGACTTCAATTCAGTAGTGCCTACCACCCGCAGACCGATGAACAGATTGAAGTTGTGAATCATAAGTTGGGAAACCTCCTTCGGTGTATTTCAGGTGCCAAGCCGAAGCAGTGATATTTAGTATTGTCTTAAGTGGAGTTTGTATTCAACAATATGGTGACCTACTCAATAGGGAAGTCTATGTTCCAGATTGTTTATGGTCGAGTGCCCCACCACAAACTCGACATGGTCCCTTTGGCCAAGCTCCCAGCCATGAGCATTGTAGCAAAATATATGGCGGTCCGAATCATGGGCATTCATGTAGATGTGCAAGCCAAGTTACATGCTTCGAACAAGTACAATGAGCAAGCCGATAAGTATCAATGGAAAAAAGTGTTCGAGGTGGGTGATAATGTATCGTTCATCTACGCAAGGAGAGATTTATGACCGAGACTAGCAACAAGTTGAAGAACAAAAAGATTGGATTGGTACCAATCCTCCAAAAGATCAATGACAATGATTACGTTGTTGATCTTTTGGATGACATGGAGATCTCTTGTACTTTCAACGTTGCGGACCTGACCGAGTATCATGAATCAAAGTTGGATGAGAACTCAAGGTCAAGTTCTTTTGAAGGGGAAGGGACTAATATAGAGTGGGTCGTAGATGCTTTCATGGCAAAGATGGACCAGAGAAGGCCTGATCATAGGCAGAAATGATCCGGACCGTTAGAACATAAAATCATTCGTATCTCGTAAACTGGGATGAGTTTTTGGATATATTTTATATGATTTTGGGGTAGGAGGACCTACTTAAGCGAACCAACCTGTTATGTTGGGTTGTCCATGCCAAATTTGCAAGATTCCATAAGATCGATGGTCAAAAGTCTTGTTTAGTTTCATTTTTTAACTATTAATAGTAAGTTTTAATTCAAGTATAACTTTTGATCATTTGAATTATAGAAGTTGTGTCCAACATGAAAAGAGCTTAGAAAAGTTGTGCCCAACATGATCGACGGTATATCTCCACGTGGCAAATGAGGTCACACCTAAGAGATGCCACCCGAGATTACACATGAGGGTAGCATGGAGTTACCACTTGAGGTGAGTCCGATATTGGAGGAGTCTAGTAATGTTATCTTAGAGGACATAATGGATAAGCTAACACCTGTGGGGGACATTCAACATTCCTTATATCTTGTTCCCAAGTTAACTCTGCCAAACCTTGCTCATGAACAAATGACTCCTGCGGAGGAAGCGAATATGGAAAGGCATGTAAATGAGCCTAAGAAGCTTATAAATCTTATTCTTGTGTTAGTCTCGCATAGGTCGTTAGAGTCTGCAGATGCATTTGCACATCACACATATTATTCACATGTTGAAATTAGAAAACAAATTATTATGAGCAATGCAATGTACAAGACATATGCTGACTCTCATCACAAGTTTAGAAAGTTTCAGGTAGGCGACTATGTGATGGATCATAGAAGGTTTGAACGGTGTCCACAAGGGACTATTAAGAAACTACAAGCTCATAGTGCATAACCTTATAAGATACTGAATAATTTGGGATACGATGCATATGTTGTAAATCTTCCACTTAACATTGGTATTAAATTTACATTCAATGTGGAAGATCTTGTGTCTTTTAAGGGCCCAACATCTACACCTATTAGCTTTTATTCAGACCGTCAACTTGATCCTGATGATATCCCTTCCAACACGTCCTGTGACCCTTGGTTTACACCTGACTATTCTTCCCAACATCTACCTCTTTTGCCATACACACCTACTAATAGAGAAAAGATAGAGGATATCTGGGATGGGCAAATGGTTTCCACATGACATGGAGGTTACCAAGAGTACCTCGTTAAGTGGAAGGGTGGACCAAAGTCAAACAGTAGGTGGATTACAGAGGCATAGCTTTAACGATGAGATTCAGATCTCCTCGGGTGTCACCACAACTTTATTTCACCAGATAAAAAATCTCCGCAGCCGAGAAGAATTGATGAGGACATCCAAGCACCATACCAAAGGAGGGTTGAGCCAGTCTCCTTATGGCTAGTCGACCATTACATGGGGGCCCACTTGGTCCAATTCACATTTCTAGCCACATTGAAGACCTCACATGCATATTCATGCATCTTTGATGATCCCATACTGGGAAGATACACTTTCGCCACAATATACGAGCTTGATGGACACATCAGACCATTGGATCGAGTAGATACGATGTTTGGACTATTGGATCATCATCATCAAACATCTTGATCGTTGACCCCCATGGGCCACGAAATAGTTTAGTTGTTTAATTCATTTACATGTTTCATTATTTTTAGTATAACTCATATTTGTGTTGAGATTAGGAAGTTAGGAACAAGTTTTAATTTATTAAGCGTCTTTATGTTGAGAATCTTATCTGATAGCGCCTTTTATAAAATGCATTTTCTGATATTATAAAGGGTTGGACATCCCCACCCTAGCTATAATGCATGTTATGAATGAAAGAAATTTCTCTTATTTTTCTTTGAGATTGAGCAAAATTTCATCCTGTGATTGGATTGGTGGTGTGAAGCCACAGGGAGCGATTCCCTAGTTATCTTTTTAACTTTTCTCTCTTCTCATCAAGGTATTATTTTCCTTCTTCTATTTCTTTTCTCTATCTCTACTTTCCTCAATCTCTCTATTATTTAGTTTTTCTCGTCTCCCTAGGACCCACATTCCATGAAACTTTAACTCATCCAAATCCCTACTCGACCAAATCCTAATTTTCAAAATCCAATTCTCCACCCCTTGATTATTAAAATCCTAGATATCCAATCCCCAAAATTTTAAAATCCCTTGGCCAAATTATAAAATCCATAATCCTAAGCCTAAAACCCTCAATTCCAATCCTAGAACCTAGATTTCCTAAAACCCCAATCCTAAACCCTATTTCCGACAAACCTAATTACCAAAAACTGTAACTCTCAAAACCCTATTTCCTCGTAGCCTTAATTCCAAACCCTAATTCCCAAATCCCCAAATCCCAAAACCCTAGTTCTTAAACCCTTCAACAAAACCAAGAGATTCTCTTTCAAATTAGATCAATCTCTATGCTAGATAAAAGTCCTACCTTCTATAGATCCTATTTAATCATGTTTTATAAAGTCTAACTGCTGGATTATGATTTAGCCTTGAATATGAGTATAATTACATACTTGACTTCTTTAAGTTTGTGATAGATTAGCATTATTTGGTGCTTTGAATATTCTAGTTAATCTTTTTATGATCTCATTGCATCATTCTAGATTAGGCCATCCATCTTGCATCAATACTTATATTGGAACCATTCATACCCAACATCAGTTAATAAAATAATTTTTTCCCGTTCTTAAAAAAAAATCATTCGAAAAAAGAAAAAAAGAAAGAAAAAAGAATTGATATCATTTCTGAAAGTGCGAGATCTAAGTAGTGGAGAATGCTTTAAGCACATTATCTCCATGACTCATACATGGCTGCATGAATGTAGGCCCTCCCAATTTTCCAACGTGTTGAAAAGAAGCTAATGGAAAAACCATCCAGACCAGGCACTATCCAAAGGAGTAGAATTGATGACATCCTTAATTTCCTCCATGGAAGGCCAGTTCCTGAGCGTCTATTATCCTCTGGAATCAGTTTCTAAATCGCCTCTCCTGCCACATGCATCCATTCATGTCATCTTTTCTTATCCATTCATGCTGATATCCAAGTTCCAAAAGGGAGGATATATGACTCATTTCTAAGTGGATTACATTTTTCATTTTCCTGAATTGAAACCTTTGGTTTTAGATTAAAAAGCATCATCATCTTCATAGAACCTTTCTCCCAAGTATTTTGATAACCAATAAAAAACAGAGAAAGGAAAGAAATGAAAATTAAGAATGCTGACATTCAGATATTCTATTCCCTGATCAAATAGAAACCAAGGCCTTCTTATAAAATAGAATCATGCTCCATTTCTGCAGCTATTGAATTACTGCCTTCTCTCTAATTGATCTGCTGAAAAATGTGTGAAGGAAATCATTTTCTCTTTTAAGCAAATCCCCAAGCCAAATTGTCCTATACCTTGTTTCATATGCAGATAAGAAGAGTTTCAGGTGAATTTAAAGGAAGCGTCTTTTGTTCCTTTGGTTTTTCAGGTGAAAAGTTAAGGTTCACAACATATATAGTCAGCTTGTTGTGGGATCCTTTCAAATGATAGAAGAGGCGTGACGTTAAACTTCGTGTTCTACGTCACTTTGGTCATCTTGTTCATTATGGATACACAAGTGCTTGCTATTGCAAAGAGCATTGTGAAAGCCTTGGAAACAACTACCAACCCCACCGAAGATCTGTAAGACTTCTCCCGGATTTCAAAATCTGCTTAGCTAGGAAGTCTGAAATCCTAGAAAAGAAATCAAGAGTAAGTGAGATAGAAGAACAGCTCGACTCTGTGCTGGTGAAGGTCGAGAATTGGGATTGCGATCTGTCAATGATATGGAACCGTGGTCCTAATAAGCATCTTCAGGCCATTAGTGAAATTCAATGTCTGACAGAAAGCTTGGAGAGTTTATCTTTGAAAGAAGATGGAGAAAAGGATGATGATCAAAAAAAGGATGAGCTTCTACAATTTACCCGCAGCATTCTTCAGATAGTAATGTCATGGCTTGAGGAAGAATTTATCAAAATTCTTGTTGAGAACAGGCAACCTGTGGAGCTCGAAGGCATGCCTGTTATGGGAGCGAAGATGGCTTGTCATTTGTGATTTCGACAAGTTCGGTGGATGATGATTCATCTGAGGACACCCAAGCAAGGCTTCATGGAGATAATAGCAATGGCTCAGAGGATTTCATTGTTGATTTGATCTATCCGGTCATAATTGCAGACCTTAAATGCATAACAGAAGTTATGTTCATGTCGAACTATGACCGAGAATGTTGCCAAGCTTACATTAGCAACCGAAAAGATGCCTTGGAGGATATCTTGTTTTTGCTTGAAGTTGAAAGACTGAATATCGAGGAAGTTCTGCAGATGGAGTGGAGTTTATTGCATTCCAAGATCAAGGAATGGATCCAGGTTATGAAGATTTTCGTTCGTGTCTACCTTCCAAGTGAGAAAAGTCTTAGCGACAAAATCTTTGGAGCATTTGGATCAGTTAGCCAGAGTTGTTTCATTGATTCTTCGAAGGGCTTGATGTTGCAGCTGCTAAGTTTCGGTCAAGCGATCGCGATCAGACCCCACTCATCCGAAAAGATTTTCCTCCTACTCAACATGTATGATGGGTTGGCAGATCTTCTCCCCGATATAGATGCTTTGTTCTCAGAAGAGGCCGGTTCTTCTGTGAGAACCGAATCCCATGAAGTTCTGAGTAGATTGGGCGACTCTGTGAGGACGACTTTTCTTGAATTCAGGAATGCTGTTAGAAGGAATGAGTCGACAACCACATTTTCCGGAGGTGCGGTCGATCATCTGACAAGGTACGTAATGAATTACGCAAAGGCCCTTACAGATTATGATGATACCCTGAATTTTCTTCTTGAAGAAAATGGTGAGGACCGTTCGTGGTTATCCAACATGAATGCGATTATTCAAGAAGATGATGAGTGGAGGTCTCCTGGCAATGTTTCTCCGATTGCACGATGTCTTCAGTTGGTGATGTCAATCCTCGAATCCAACCTTGAGCGAAAATCCATGCTGTATAGAGATGTTTCTCTGCAGCACTTCTTCCTGATGAACAACATCTGCTACATGGTGCAGAAAGTTAAGGACTCTAACCTTGGAGCTTTTCTTGGAGACAACTGGATACGAAAACACAATAAGAAATTTCAACAGCATGCAATGAATTACGAAAGAGCTTCTTTGAGCTTGATCCTCTCTTTCTTGAGAGATGAGGGGATTTGCAATCCGAAGTCAGGTTCAGTCTCCAAGGCAGTCCTCAAGGAGAGGTTCCAGGGCTTTAATCTGGCTCTCGAAGAGATCTACAAGACCCAGACGGCATGGTTGGTTCACAATCTCCAGCTCCGTGACGATCTACGGATTTCAATCTCATTGAAAGTCCTCCAAGCATACCGGACGTTCATGGGCCGGTATTCCAATCATCTGATTGATGAGAAGCATGGCGACCGGTACATCAAATACAGTGTAGAGGATTTGCAGCAATTTCTATTGGATCTCTTCGAGGGGTCACCAAGATCCACTACAAGAAAAAGGGGTTTTAGCCTCGGTTTAAAATTGGGGCTAAAAAGGTTTAAAAATGAGGCTAAAGCCTTTAGCCTCAGTTTTGCCTCAATTATCCAAACCGAGGTTGAAAACCCTGCGGCTAAAGGCTTTAGCCTCAGTTTTAGCAACCGAGGCTAAAATTACTTTTATAGCCTCGGTTCTTCAAGTGAGGCTAAAAACTTTTTTAGCTTCAATTTTCTGGAAATGAGGCTAAATCAAAATTTTAGCCTCCATTGTTTTCAACTGAAAGTAAATCCAAATTTTAGCCTCAATTGCCTCCAACCGAAGCTAAATCTATTTTTAACCTCGGTTCTCAACAACCGAGGCTAAAGTCTTTAGCCACGAGAATTTCAGCCTTGGTTATCAACAACCGAGGCTAAATTCAAGCCTCAGTTACAAATTGAGGCTAAAATGTTTTTTTTTTTTTTTTTTTTTTTTTTTTTTTTTTTTTTTTTTTTTTTTTTTTAATATTTATTCAATCCACTCATGAAACAATCAATCATGAAAGCCACAATACCAACAAAACAGTTAACAACAGTCTATTTAAAGTTTAACTCAATCAAACTGTTACACAACATTAGGTTCCACAAATAATACAAAGTCATGGTCGCGCCAGTTATCACCGGTGTCGTCGTGCTTGGCGGACCCTGAGATAACAGTGCCCGTCCATCTTCTGCTGCTTCCAGGCCAAAGTCATCATTGCCTCTACCAGCATTCTCTATTCGAATTGTGCGTAGCAGGCCCTGCAACCTCAATAGGTAGCTCTGGCCTGCTGGCTGCAAGACATGCTTGGCGATATCCTAGTTCTAGCTGTGTAGCAAGGCCGGCACAACTTGCTCCAAGACCTAAAGATATCCTCTGATCTTCAACTACTGCAGGAGCAATAGTAGGCACAACAGTCTGTGAACTATTGCAAGTGTCCTAAATAAACAAATCAACATCAAAACCACACAACCATGGGATTTAAATGATTATGGAGGATCTTTTGTTCACTTAATAAAATACCTTGAAAAGCATATACGGCTCATTGGGAGAAGAGTATATCTGAAAGACAGATACCATAACAGTAAGAAAGCCTTTAGGTTTGCAGCACAAAACATATGTTTTTTTTTGTAATAAGCTTACCTGATTAACCTGGAACTCTGTGCGATCAAATCCAGATATAACAATCTCACAGAATATCTTCATTTCTGGAACCTCAGTTGCTAAGTTGCACCTATAAATAATGCCGGGAGTAAGGAAGCTAGTGAAGCTAATAAAAAATATGGATGTTGCAATAGACCTGTCTAGCGGTACCTATGTCTAGCGGTGAGGTTCCAGAAATGAAGATATTCTGCAGAAGAGGTCTATTGTTAGACATAGGATGGGATCCAGAAATCCCGTAAACGGTACCTATGTCTAGCGGTATGGGATGTTGAAATAGACCTGTTTCCAAGTCCCTTATCTGCAGAACATACTTGCAATCACTTAAATAGCTTACTAAAAGTTGGTTACCATTCACAGCTTTTGTCGATTTGAGCACGTTCTTTTCAGCTTCTTGGAGCACATCAGTCCATACACTTGGCTCCCTGAGAAGATATTGCAGGTTCGAATAAAATAAGTCAGCTACTTGGCTAGAAAAACTTTACACAAATCTTTCAGTCTATACTATAGAAAATAAGATGAAGATGTAATGTGATGCACTTATTTATGACACAAAAATGTATAACTGGTAACTTTGATGAGTAATGACAAGTCATAAAGCACTGACTTATTTCTATTTGAAATGTCGAGTTCTACAATGTGAGCTATTGTAATGGTAGTAAAATGCTCAAATATGCATGGTTAGAAGCATTCATCTGATATCCAATCGGGTGCAACGGAAGAACAAAATTCTCAGCCCAGAAACTTTGAATCATGAACTTCTAGCAAACACTGTAAATAGAAACTGTATATCCAAGAAAGAAACAGAAATTTCACCATGGAACAAAATGGAAGAGAATCACAACAAACACAAAATCATAAGACCGAATCATTTTAGGTCGATTGATGAATTGAATTTGATAGATAAACAAGGTCTACTACACTGATATGGGCTTTCCACCATTTCTTAGATGGCAACAACTCATCTGTAGCGCACATGTGTACAAGTAATATGAAATCCAGGCCATCCAAATCATTGACCCAAATGGGAGAATTGACTAATGACCATTTGATTGTTTTAATGAAATTGATGACCAAAGAAGAAAATACAGCAACAGTTCAAATTAAAACAAAATGGACCAAAGACAGAATACATCCTCAAGATCCATCCATGGTGAGGGCAAGCAATCCAAATGATGGTGCCATTTTGGATGAAATATATCCCGAAGATTGCATTTATTCGATTGTCCTAAACATTCGATTGGTGGCCATAGAAAGTCTGCTTATTTCAACTTAATAGAAAGTCTGCAGCCAAGAGAATCCTTAGAAATAAATTCAAGTTACGTAACTTGAATCCTTCTAATGAATGCAAATCTATCAAGATCAAGCTCAAGGGACAGAACATTTTCAGCCAGCCATCCATCACAAAGGCTGTCACCAGGTACCATTTGTCAAGAACTTCAAACACAAACGATCAATTTATATCTACATAAATGATCATATATCTAAACAAATGATAATCATGAAAACGACAGAATCAGACAATAAAAGGAACCATTTTCAACTCTATCAATAACAAGCACAATTATAAAACACTCCACAACAAGATGTCCTACTATACAATCAAAGATTTTTAAGTTATAGATATTAGAAATATGACAAAAGACAACAACAACCAAAACAACAAGAATTCGTCAGGATTAGGACGCTTCCATCCTTTCCACAAAGAAATATACATGTGAACTGGAGAGCAACACCAGAAACAGAACGTCCTCCCAAATTGGAGGAGATGAGTTAAAGTGTTCCTAAAAGTCGAACACGAAAAGAAAGAAACTTACTCCAGAAACACAACTTTTTCAAGACTGCAAATAAAACAAATTCGAAGTCAATGGTCAACACCTAAGACCATAACTACAACTTCATGTTTGCACAGATATCCATTCCAGATGCATATTGGGAACATTTCGACAAAAAACTGAATGGTTCCATGCTTTGAAAATTAAACAAAAGAAGATTTTAAATACAAAATATGTTTTTATTGGGAGGGCTACAGAGGCACAATTACTTCAAAACCATTGAAATGCATATATCAATGATGACTTCAGGGAATGCTATCAGGTGGGGCTTCCAAAGGAGGAGCCCCATGATACTGAACACTTTCCATCTCCGTGCTCTATAGGAAAGATCTCCTGTGTGCATGAGTAAACTCCAGTTTAGGGGGCAATATGGCATATTTGGGATTGTGATGCACCTTGTTGATAACCTAGAGAGCATTTCATCATGAACAAAATTTACTTTCACTCATTCAAAAGAAAACGAAAAAAAAAAAAAAAACAATGAAAAGAATATTAGTTGACAAGGAGACAGAAAACCAAAAGTTTACCTTCAATCCAAGAAATACCTGATTCTGTACCAGAAAAATAGCTAAGAAATTTCATATGTATCACAGTAACAGAAACTATTAGTTCTGAAATGGATATACATCCCAAAAGACCAAACAGGCACACATATGCACACATGTACGAGTGGACACACCAGCAGAGAAGATCTCATTCCAAGAAGCAAATAGAGCAGCTTCTCAATTAATGGTTGTCCCAACTATGCTCCAACTAATGCATGCAAAAGCTCAATTCCATAATATATATATTTTAAGAAAAAATATTCCAAACAATAAGAGATTAAAAAAAAACCTCCAGACATGAAAGTACATATAAATCAGAGCAACATCATAAATACTTTCAAACCATAACAAGTTGTACTTCTTTCACCTTAGCAGTAACCCAAAACCATCCAATTCGAAAGAACCTCTTTTTTTTTTTTTTTTTTTTTTTTTTTTTTTTTTTTTTTTTTTAAAACACACTCACCACCCTCCCACATACACTCACACCCCCACACACTCTCGCACACTCGCACCACAAGGGTGCTCCAATCCGAGAGCCATGTTGGTGAAACTTCCCTAAGATCCACCCACCCATTAGGTAAGCTACCTCATGTTCACCATGTAATCCAACAATCAGGTGGGCCACACCATAGGAAACAGTTGAGATGGGACACCAGCATTAATTTTGTGTAAGGCCTACCGTGGTGTTTATATGACATCCAATCCATCCACCTAAAATGCCTCATTAGGATGAATGAGCGTGATATTTGGAATCAAGGTGAAACAGTGGGTGGTGTGCCTGATGGATGGCGTGGATTTCATGCATGTCAAGTCATTTCCCCCACATTAGAGAAATTAACCTAGTAGGTTAATTTCCCCCACATTAGAGAAATTAACCTAGTAGGTATCTAGGCGAGGTCTGCAAGCAATTCATCCACAATTCAACACATTCCCAACCTCAGATCCTTCAACCACAATTCAACACATTCCTTCCAAGAAATTCAAGGCTCCCTCAAGAAAAAAAAAAAATACAACAAAAAATGCAAAAAATAAAATAATAAAAATAAAAATAAAAGAACAAAACGAAATTACCGATTTTCCACAGATCGAACAAATTGCCTTTCAATCCATCACAAATTCAGTTTAGACACCAAAAAAGGTACGAAAATCACAAGACTAGACAGGATTTACTGCAAATCGAACAAAGTATCATCCAATTCTTCCAAGATATCCAAAGGAGCAATCGAAAATGGTGAAAACTTTCAGAAAAGAAGAAAAAGGGGGCTAATATACTGGTCTTTAAAACCTAACTGCCATCAGAAACCAAATTTCTCTCTCCAAGTCCGAAAATTTAGGGTCTCATATAGGACAAAATGTATACAAAGGATAGAGAAATCATCAAAATGAAGAAAATGAAAAATAAGAACAATGAGAAGTATTTCCAAAGAAATTCGCAAAATTTCAAGTTCCACTCTCTAAATTTCCACTTCTAAAGTCACGAATCAACAGAAACTCAAATAGCAAAAAAAAAAAAAAAAAAAAAAAAAAAATCATTAAAAGAAAAAAGAAAATGAGAAATCAAGAGCAAGAGTAAGCAAAATTTTCCTAACATTTTAAAAAATCGATAAAATTTCCATGTGAAATCTCCGTTTCCAGGGTTTCGACTAGAAAAAACTCGAAAACATGCTAAAAGAATCGAAATCTACAAACAAGGAAATCGCAAAAGTCTTCTTTATGGGAATCCGACAGAATTCCACAAAAAAAATAAAAAAAATCTCTGCATTCCTCTCTAAACCAGATGATCTAGGGTTCTCGATCGAGAAAAAATAGAAAAACGGCAAAGAAATTCCAAACAAATCAAGAAAAATGAAATTGAGAGCTAGAACATCCGATCTTCGATGAGATTTAATGAGAAAATGCGGGAATAAGAGCAATACCGACCTGCACGTCCGAGAAACGAGAATTCTGAAGCTCCTTTCGCCATCAATAGACGAAATGGTTGGAACTGAAGAAAAAAAATGGCGATTTCCGAGTAGAAATCGAGAGAAATGAGGGTTTTGGGAGACTTGCTTGGACTCGCAGAGACCTTTTGCCCGAAAAGCCACTGAGTGAGAGATGGTGGCTTGCTTTTGTAATTGGGCTTTACGAGAAATAACGAAAACGCAAGGTCGAAAGTACCCTTGCTCCTTTCTCAGTATAACGGCAATATTGGCCTCAGTTTTCCATAACCGAGGCAAAAAGGGCATTGAACCAGATACCTCTCTAGGGCCCACCATGACATGGCATCCGTTCCATCCATCTCTTATGACATATTATTTTAGAATGGGACCCAAAATAGTAGGCTGATTCAACACTCCAATGGGCCATAATGCATGGATCAGTGATAATGGGACCATTTACCTTTGAAATCTTACCGTGGCCCACTGTGATGAGTTCGGTAAACTCAAGAAGGCTTCAATGATAGACGTCTTCAAGAAATAATTTTTCGGCTCACTTCCATAAATGAGTTTCCAAAAATGATGGACAGACTTTTAGCCTCGGTTACTAACCAGCTGAGGCAAAATGACAGACTTTTAGCCTCAGTTACTCACTAACCGAGGCAAAAGGGTAGACATTTGGCCTCAGTTGTTCACCAATTGAGGCAAAAGGGCAGACTGTTAGCCTCGGTTGCTCTCACTAACTAAGGTAAAAGGGCAAACTATTGGCCTCAGTTTCTCACCAACCGAGACGAAATGGCAGACTTTTGGCCTCAGTTTTCAATAACTGAGGTAAAAGGGTAGACTTTTGGCCTTAGTTGCTGACCAACCGAGACAAAAGGGTAGACTTTTGGCCTCAGTTTTCAATAACCGAGGCAAAAAGGCAGGCTTTTGGCCTCAATTTTTAATAACCGAGGCAAAATGGCAGACTTTTGGCCTCAGTTGCTCACCAACCGAGACAAAATGACAGACTTTTAGCCTCAGTTTCTCACCGATCGAGGCAAAAGGGCAGACTTTTAGCCTCGGTTTCTTAACAACCGAGGCAAAAAGGTAGACTTTTAGCCTCAGTTGCTCACCAACCAAAGCAAAAGGGCAAACTTTTGGCCTCAGTTTCTCACCAACCGAGGCAAAAGGACAGACTTTTGGCTTCCATTTCTCATCAACCAAGGCAAAAGGGCAGACTTTTGGCCTCGGTTCTCAACAACCGAGGCAAAAGGGTAGACTTTTAACCTCAGTTGCTCACCAACCAAGGCAAAAGGGCAGACTTTTGGCCTCGGTTGATCATCAACCGAGGCAAAAGAGCAGACTTTTGGCCTCAGTTCTCAACAACCGAGGCAAAAGGGCAGACTTTTGGCCTCAGTTGCTCACCAACCGAAGCAAAAGGGCAGACTTTTAGCCTCAGTTTCTCACCAACCGAGGCAATAGGGAAGAGTTTTGGCCTCAGTTTCTCATCAACCAAGGAAAAAAGTGAATTTTTAACCTCAGTTCCTTTACAACCGAGGCTAAAAACCATATTTAGCCACCTTTTTTTAAACCGAGGCTAAAAAATTGAGGCTAAAGGCCTACTTTCTTGTAGTGATCATTGCACAAATCAAATAGGTGGTGAAACTCCATCCCCAGTGATTTCCTTCTCCTTGATTTTCATGAGCTATTTGTTGCGCAGCACGCCAACAACGCAGTGAGCCTAGATCCAATCTCAGGCCTCACCCACAAACGATAAACAGGAAGAAATACAAACTAGAAACAGATCAAAGTAATTCAAAAACAAACCACAATAAGATATACGTGGAAAAACCCCAATCTAGGGTAAAAAAAACCACGGATGCAAACTTCCACTATGAAGAACGAAGATTACAAGGTAATATGCTAACCTCACCCTTGGAAATACAGAGAAAATCCCTTGCCTACACCTTAGAAATATTTCCAAATATTCACCCTTAACCCTAGAAAAGCCCTAGGGACCCCTATTTATAGTTTAGGCAACTTCCTTTTCGCACCCTTGCGAAAGGCGACACATAAATCCGCAGTCCGCATCAGATTCGGAAACGAATCTGCGTAGCTACGACTGGTCGAGCGGACCCCGACCGGTCGAGCGGACCCCACGACCGGTCGAGCATGGGCCATGACCAGTCAAGAACCTCGGTACCCAAAAACCTATGCTTGTTGGACTTTAAGTTGAGCCAGTCCACGACTGGTCACGACCGGTCAAGTGGACTCCACGACCGGTCGAGCAGGGGCCACGACCGGTCGTGCGCGGCCCCAGATGTGGCTCCACTTCTCAACACTATTTATGCTCAAGAACCTGTACATGAAAGGCCATTGATGCTTTTTGTATAGCCATGAGAAGGTTGGCTATTGTTGTTATTATGGCATTTTAAATCCTATAAATCTTGAATAATCATATCCAATGTAGTTTGTGTATGGTAATTTGAATTTTCATATTGTTTACTTGTAGATAGAATTTCACTATTTTATCTCAGAGAGATGATCCAGTGTTCTCACAGCACAATAAGTTAGAGTGCTCCTAGTTGCATTGGGATGCTTAGATAATCTAATCCATTTATCTAAAGATTGTTCATTACGTCCAATGAACATTTCATTTGTACCATGAAAAAATCACCCTTATATACCAAGAAAAAATCACACTAATCTGAAAAATATTATTCATTTGATCAATGGCCTTAAATACGAATAGCCAAGATCATCTAGGCAAAAATAGGTCTATGTAACAATTTGATCCATCTATTTGTTAAGGACTATCATGGATTGCTTACGATTCTAAGAATTACTTTTGTTATTTAGGTTGTGCTTATTTCCTTGCAAGTTGGAATAAAGTTGAAGTGAATAAACGATGTATCTGTTTATGCCAGATCTGACAGTGTGAGATCCAACGACTAAGATGATGCCATGTGGCAGTTAAGATCTCGACAAGAGACAAAATGAAGATTTCTTCAGCTGCTCTAATGGTCGATCTATATTAGAAGTAGAAAACTCATTAGTAGCCTAGAACTGGTAAGTCTAGCTTGATATAACAAGGATACATGTATTGCTGATGTAGGGACATGTGATGACCTAATCCTATATGCATGTATAATTAGGTTAAAGAATGCTCAAATAAATACACCAATTAAGTAACCATTTCCAATCAAAGGGATTAGGTAAATTTCAACATAAAAATGAGGGAGGTCGTTCCTTCAGGATCATGCCACTTAGCATAAAATCGCGTAAACATTAAAAATGGAGGACCTGGGGATATGAGGATATCCCAGATCTAGCATAAGTTAGTCCACGGTTAAGTTTGGATTTGATTCTACTAACTAATCACTCTATTTTCCGTTCAAACTAGAAAGGGAATACCAAGAGATGAACGAAAGAGGTGAAGGATGAAGGGTTCGAAATGAAGAAAGCACATGTCCTTTTTTATTGTCAAATGAAAAGGAGGATGATTCTTACATTTTCCTGCACCTCGAAAATCTAGAAAGTAAGGAAACCTGAAATTGGGGTAGAATCTTCAACACCCAAGGGTCAATCCTGAAACCATAATCTCTTAAATAAAGATGAAGAAAAATATGAACTTCTATTCATTCAATAATCAAAATAGAATTTTTCACAACGTATATATAAGCTATGAAAACCGTAAAAGTGCACTAAAGCCCCTGAAAATAAGAAAAATAACAGAAAGACGAAAAAAATAAAGAAAATGCAATAAAGCCCATGAAACAAGAAAAAAGAACAAAAATGCATAAAACTAAACTATCCGTGTGGTAGGGTGTGAAATCCGACCCATGGATCTATGGTCGGGGCGCGGTCATACCACTCCTACATGTTCACTCCCCAAGTATAGGGTTGTGATGTAGAAATAAACTCGGTAAGACCGAGGTCGAATCCACAGGGACTGAAACCTGTACGTATTCTAAAATTAAGTAGAATTAGAACTAGACTAAGATAGATTTTAAATCAAATAGATTGTGGAATAATTGTGAAATTCTTAACTAAAACTTAGGAAAAATTCAGAAAGAGGGAAACTAGGGATTCAGAGGATCCACTTGTAGAGATCAGGGAGATCTTATGCCTGGATTAAAAATCAGGGAAATTAACTGAACTGCCGTTGATATAGATTTCAATAGATGAAAGGTGTATGAATTAGAATGGATTCCATCACCAAACCATGCCCAGGAGGCAAAGTAAACAACAGAATTAAATTAATTACCACCGATCAATCATGTCATGAAGGTTAGGAAGGGTACCGACATCCAACCATGCCCAGGAGATGATGGTGAACAACTGGGCTTCCTGACGTCAGACACATAAAAAGGAACGAAAATACTCAAAGCTATCGCAGATCTATTGTAATTTCAGTCACAACACACCATTAAAAACTGAAAGTATTCTTGTTAATCAAACTAAAATAATCATAGGTTCAGTCTAAATAAAAGACATAAGCAAAAGGTCCCCCATCACGCTACAAGCTTCACCTCTTAGCCCTAGCTAAGAGGTTTAGCCACTCATGATTAGGCTATCCTCATAATTAATCATAAAAAAAAAAAAAAAAAAACAGTAAATAAAACTAAGAAAAAAAAATACTCTTTTCAAACTCTCCCTCTGACGTCCAAACTCCAGCCGTGGATTCCCCCTCCTCCCATCATACGGTGACTTTTTATAATGAATAGGAGGGTTTGCCTACACTGAGACAAAATCCGCAAGAGCCCCTACGCACTCCCTGCGTAAACTTTGTTTACGCAATCAAGAAAGCAGCCTACAAAAATGGATTTTTTCCTTGCTTCTGTCAACAAGACTAACGTCCTCTGGAGCGTTTTTGGACGAGCAACATGATGGACGGATCAGATCTGCCATCTGATCATAGGTGGTGGGGTAAAAACAATCCGAAAAGTTCAATTTTTTCGAACTGCGAAACAGGGCTGGCGCTCCTTGCGCTGGCCGTCGGTGGGGCCCATGATTGAAGTTAGACGAGAAATCCACTCCGTCCAGTTAACTTGCCTCGAAAAATCGGCCAGGAATGAACTGTTTTGGCTTGAATTAGGTGTGTCCCACCGCTCTTTTCATTTCACCGTCAATCTTCCGTTTGGCTGAGATCTTCATACATTTGTTGCAAGGAAATAATTAGACATCTAGGTGAAGGTCTTGGCCACCTCATGTGATAGATAAATGGTTAAGATCATTGAACTGGGCAATGAATGGGACCCACTAGTAAATCAACGGTCGGTTTTCGTGGACGCCTGCGAAACAGAGACCATTCACTTGCGTTGGCGAAGCTGGTGGGGTCCACTTCGATGTATTTTGAAGAAATCTAAGCCGTCCATTGGATCGACATCGAAAAAACAGGTGGGAATGACTGGTTTCGGATAAACTTCGGTGTGACCCACGGAGTTTTTCGTTGCTCCGTTCATCTTGCGTTGGGACTTTAATTTCGTGCGTACACGTGTATGGGGTAAAAAGGCCACCTAGGCGTGGGTTATACCTACCCCAGAGACACAATGGACGGTTCAGATCCTTCAAATAGCTGATGGGTGGGGCCCACAACTCAAAATCGGTGGTCGTCCGTGCGGACGCTGTTGCTTTTAAGAATTTAGTCGGTCAGCTGTTGGTTTGACCGGACTCTCTGTCCGGTGCACTTCTCATGTACGTGAACCCTATGTACATGCAATGTACATGTGGGGTCCATCGTGATGTTCTTAAGAAATCCGCCCCATCCATCTTCTTTGGTACTGTATTTAATATGCTAACACAAAAATTGAAATATATCCAGATATTAGGCGGGTCCCGGATCAAGATTTTGTCGGCTGATATGTCAGTTTAGCCACTTCCACAGGGATCCGGGAGCTGAAATTCGACGTGTACGGTTCATTTATGGTCCTCAGGTTATGTATGAAGTTTTGAGCCAAATGGATGATGGGAACCTTGTGATCGTGCATTCTTACTGACTTTCAGGCCACTTGAGCTTCAGTTTCTTGATTTCCTTGGATCTCGGGCGTTGATCTTGGTTCCCTGGGGTCCGTCCCTTGCCTTGGTGACTTCAGACCGTTAAGTCCGTACTTTTAGCACCCTCTTTTAGTTCAAGCTCGTAAAGTCACCTTACAACACAAGTACGATTAAATCGGGCTGTTAAACAGTTTCATGGTCGTAAATCCATGTAATAACTGGGGGTAATATGCAATATTTGACCCTCAACACAACCCCCAACCAGCATTTTGCTAATCCCGAGCAAAGTATGCGAAAAATAAGTTAAGAATTACAGGAGAATTTCTATGTAACCGAGTGAAATCTTGAAAAACGATTCAGATACGAGAAATCTAAGATTCATGAATTTTGGGCATTATTCTCTCCTAGACTCAAGCACACGGTAAACTTCATAATCAAGTTCAAAGTATTCATCCATTAATTAGAAAAACTCCAAACATTGAGTTCCATGAATGTATAGTGTAATCTCGACTTATCACAAGGTTTACTTCTCTATGACATGATGTCTTTGTGCTTGGCACTTAACAAGAGCATTCAGGACAACCAAAACTTGCCTCACGGCTCATTCTTTCACACATTTTTTTTTTCATTAAAAGTAACGCCATGGAGGGGAATTACATCCTCACCTATAGGGAGCAAACCTATGGTAAAGACCATTCTCCTAGCCCTTTCCGACTGTTATTCTTGGGAATTAAATCCTCACCTGTAGGGAGCAAACCTATGGTGAAGATCATTCGCCCAATCTGTTCAATTTCTCAGGTTGGTTTCTTTCAAGCTTAGTGATCACCAAGTTAATCTTTCAATATCGAGCTGAAACCTCAATGTCTAAGCGAGATGTGACATGTGAAATCATGACTCGATCAATGTTTAAAACTTCTAACAATGGATTAACAATTCAAACTTAACTGTGAAATCTAACAGATACTGAATCTAAGAGTCATAAATTACCAACATCACTTATCTTGTAATTCTAAATCCAAGATGACCGTTAAAATCACTTCGAATTCATAAGAAATTCCAGAAAAAATTTAAAACTTTTCACAATTTTTGCTCAAGACCAAGAAAACACTGATTAGGTAACCTAATCTCCCACCCCCAACCTAAAATCTACATTGTCCTCAATGTAAAAGGTATGAGCATGCTATGCACATGGGACAACGAAAGTAAATGAGAAGTGATGGGAAGATAGTACATGGATGACGAATCGAGAAAGATTTTCCAAGGATAGTAACGTAAAAGCGGATCAGCATAAGAGAGAAAGTAAAACAAAAATAACAAAAATAAAATCCTACCTATACCAGTTTTGCAGGTGCTCTCATTGCATTTAGCGTATGCAACAAGCCTTTAAACCCCTAAGTTGCCCTTAGAGGACGAGTTGTAGTCTCGTGAGGGTTTGCAGTAATGTTACCCACAAACATTGAACTAACTAACTAGAAAAATGGAATAAAAAGTTGGGTTGCCTCCCAGGAGCGCTAAGTTTAACGTCTTCAGCTAGACCAAAGCAATTATCCTAGTCTTAAGAGAGCGATAAACCTACCTATACCTCCATCAGACTAGGAGATCAGTCCTAGTAAACAGGATCATTCAGAGGCGTGGACATGTCCTCTGAATCAAATTTCTCGACAAATAGTTTTAATCGATGTCCATTTACGTTAAATTCCTTGCCATTGTCGGGATCTCTTATTGTAGCGGCCCCATGAGGATAAGCAGTAACAACAATGTAAGGGCCGGTCCAACGAGATCGAAGCTTACCCGGAAAGAGATGTAATCGAGAATTATATAAAAGGACTTTCTGACCAAGCATGAATGATTTTCGTAAAATATGTTGGTCATGAAACGCCTTCATCCTGTCCTTGTAGATTCTCGAGTTTTCGTACGCGTAGTTCCGGATTTCTTCAAGTTCATTTAATTGAAGTTTGCGTAGCGAGCCAGCATTGTTTAGATTGAAATTCAGATTTTTGATCGCCCAGTAGGCTCTATGTTCTAACTCCACAGGCAAGTGGCAAGCCTTCCCATAGACGAGTCTAAAGGGAGACATTCTAATAGGGTTTTAAAAGCAGTACGGTAAGCCCATAAGGCATCGGTCAATCGAATTGACCAGTCTTTACGATCAGGGTTAACCGTTTTCTCTAAAATATGTTTGATCTCCCTATTAGAAATCTCAGGTTGCCCACTTGTCTGTGGGTGGTATGGGGTGCTTACTTTATGAGAGATACCCTATTTCTTCATTAAACTCTCGAATGGCCTATTACAAAAGTGTGAGCCCCCATCACTAATGATGGTTCGAGGCGTTCCGAATCGGGAAAGGATGTTTTCTTTTAAGAATTTAATGACCGTGCGATGGTCATTAGTTCGATACGGAATCGCTTCGACCCATTTAGTGACATAATCTACGGCAAGCAAAATATATAAATTCCCAAAAGATTGGGGGAATGGCCCCATGAAATCGATGCCCCAACAATCAAATGCCTCTATGATAAGAATGGGATTCAAGGGCATCATATTTCGACGGGACAATGCTCCCAATTTTTGACAACGCTCACAAGCTTTGCAAAACTCATGAGTGTCCCTGAACATAGTGGGCCAATAGAAGCCACACTGCAGAATCTTGGCCGTGGTCTTTTTTACAGAAAAGTGACCACCACAGGCCTGTGAGTGACAAAAGGAGATGACACTCTGATGCTCATCGTCTGGTACACATCTCCTTAAGATCTGGTCTGGGCAATATTTAAACAAATATGGATCGTCCCAGAAAAATTTGCGTACCTCGGTAAAGAATTTCTTCTTATCTTGTGCGGTCCAATGTGTCGGTATGGAACCTGTAACAAGATAATTAGCAATATCAGCGAACCAAGGTGAATGGGAGACTCTGAACAGTTGTTCATCAGGGAACATGTCGTTGATATGGGTCACCTCAAGGGAATCAGAGGTATTAAGGCGAGAAAGGTGATCGGCCACTACGTTCTCTACTCCTTTTTTATCTTTAATTTCTAAATCAAATTCTTAGAGTAGAAGGATCCATCGTATTAGGCGGGGCTTAGAATCATTCTTAGAAAGAAGATATTTAAGTGCTGTATGATCTGTATAGATAATGATCTTGGATCCAATCAAATAGGACCTAAATTTGTCCAAGGCGAACACTACGGCTAAGAGTTCTTTTTCCGTAGTCGAGTAGTTCACTTGGGCAGGATTTAAAGTCCTACTCGCGTAATGGATGACGTAGGGCCTCTTATCTTTTCTCTGGCCTAGGACTACTCCAAGAGTATAATCAGAAGCGTCGCACATAAGCTCAAAAGGAAGGCTCCAGTCGGGTGGCTGCATGATGGGTGCAGTGGTTAACGTGCCTTTAAGCTTGGTGAAAGCTTCCTAGCATTGCTCAGTCCACTCGTATGGAGATCCTTTTGAAGAATATTACATAAAGGACGAGAGAGAAGACTAAAGTCCTTTATGAATCGCCTGTAAAATCCTGCGTGTCCTAAGAAGGATCGCACGTCCCTGATGTTCTTGGGTAGAGGTAGGTTAGAGATAAGATCGATTTTTGCCTTATCTACCTCAATTCCCTTGGACGAGATGATATGTCCAAGGAAAATCCCCTTATGAACCATGAAATGATACTTCTCCCAATTAAGTACCAGATTCTTTTCTTCACATCTTTTCAGTACACATTTGAGATTCTCTAAGCACTCGCTGAAAGATGAACCGAAAACAAAGAAATCGTCCATAAAGACCTCTAGATATTTCCCCACAATGTCAGAAAAGATACTCAGCATACATCGCTGAAAGGTGGCAGGGGCATTACATAACCCGAATGGCATCCTTCTGTAAGCAAAGGTGCCATAGGGGCAGGTAAATGTAGTCTTTTACTGGTCCTCGGGGGCGATTTCGATTTGGTTATAGCCCGAATACCCGTCAAGGAAACTGTAATAGGAATGACCGGCTAACCTTTCCAGGATCTAATCAATGAATGGTAAAGGAAAGTGGTCTTTCCTCGTGATGGTATTTAACTTCCTGTAGTCAATGCACATTCTCCAACCAGTAGTGACTCTAGTTGGCACGAGTTCATTATTAACATTGGCTACGATGGTGATTCCGGACTTCTTAGGAACTACCTGAGTTGGACTCACCCATTGACTATCAGATATAGGGTATATGATACTCACATCCAATAGTTTGAGAACCTTGGCCTTAACCACTTCCTTCATGTTTGGATTTAGTCTACGTTGTGGTTGCCGAGCAGTCTTCGCATTATCCTTAAGATATATGTGGTGAGTACAAATCGAGGGGTCGATTCCCTTGAGGTCCGCGATCGTCCATCCTAGGGCTCCTTTATGCTCAATGAGAGTAGATATGAGCATACTCTCCTGTTCTTTCTCTAGGTGGGCAGAGATCACCACCGGGTATGTCTCATCTTGACCTAAATAAGCATATTTCAAATCAGAGGGCAAAGGTTTTAGGTCAAGCTTCGGTGCGTTGAGGTTAGACGGTAGAGGCACTACATCAGTTTGTGGCGATTCTTCAAATTGTGGCCTCCACCGGTTAATTTCAAGTACCGGTGCAGTATCTAGTAAGGCACACGTCTCCCTAATCATATCATCATCAAACTCATGGGAGTGGGCCAGGCACGTCTCGAGAGGGTCGGAGGATAAGGTCAGAGGTGTCGTATCTTCCACGAAAGAGTCAATCATGTTAATGTCGTGGATATCGTCATCATCTTCTGAGTTGTTGCCGTTATTGAAAAAGATGTTTGACTCCAATGTCAAATTTCCAAAAGACATAGTCATGACACCATTCCTGCAATTGATGATTACATTTGACGTGGCAAGGAATGGGCGACCAAGAATGACGGGAATCTAAGTGCTCATGTTATTGATGGGTTCGGTGTCCAGGACGATAAAATCTACAGGGTAGTAAAATCTATCGACTTGAACTAACACATCCTCAATAATCCCTCTTGGTACACGAACAGAGCGATCGGCAAGTTGTAGTGTGGTTAGGGTGGGTTTTAACTCACCCAAACCTAACTGTTTGTATACCGAGTAGGGAATCAGATTGACGCTTGCTCCTAAGTCAAGAAGTGCGTGATCAATTCGATGGTTCCCAATTACACATGATATGGTTGGGCTACCGGGATCCTTGAATTTCTGTGGCACGTCTTGCTTCAGGATGACACTCACTTTCTCAGTCAAGAAAATCTTCTTTTGAATACTCTGCCGTCTTTTGGTCGTGCATAGGTCTTTCAAAAATTTTGCATATGAAGGAATCTGTTTTACGACATCAAGTAGAGGAATGTTGACTTTCACTTGTTTCAACACCTCCAGAATATCCTGAGAGTTAGAAAGACGTTTTGGTACAACCAACCGTTGGGGGAACGAAGCAACTGGCTTCTCTAGAAGTTCCGGTTCTAATTTTTGTGGGGTATCACTAGATCCATCATTATTGTCCTCTTCTGGTTCTTGAGGCTTTTCGGGCCTAACCGGAAGGGTTTTATCAATGATCTTCCCACTCCTAAGAGTGGTGATGGATTTAGCGTGCCCCATTTGATTTGAGGAGCTGGGATCATTTATCTCGTACTGCGGCTTAGGATTGGGGAGAGGTTGTGCAGGAAGCATCCCCTTTTTTATAACCGTCATACGAGAATCTATCTTTTGCATAAAATCTGTAAGTCCTCGCATCGCCTGAGCCAGCTCTTGTATGGAATTTTGAACCGGTTCTTCTTGAGGTTTCCCCTGATTTGGATTTTGATTGAAAAAACCTTGGGGGTAGCCGTTTGTCCATTTCTCCAACTAAAGTTTGAATGATTTTTCTAACCAGGATTGTATGTATTGGAGTTAGGTCCAGTAAAAGGTCTTTGATAGTTGTTCACGGCATTGGCTTGATCATTCAACACTCCTCGAAAGGAAGGTATTGTAGGACAGTTTTCAGTTGTGTGAATGTTGCAATCACAGATGCCGCAAACAATTCATTGACCTTATCCTTCTTTCCTTCCATGGCCTCAAATTTTCTTATGAGATTAGTCACTTTATAATTGAGATCATCCTCTTCTTTCAGGAGATACAATCCACCTTTCTCTCTTAGATTGAGTTGGCCTAGACGTGGTGTTTGATTTTGGGTAATAGTCCCAAGATTGTGTTTTTTCAGCCAGACTGTCGAGGTAGTCCATACCTCGTCGACATCTTTGTTAATGAACTCTCCATTACACATTGTCTCGACCATTTGGCGCATGGAAGATGTCAGTCCATCGTAGAAAAATTTGTAATGCGCCACGTTTCAAAGCCGTGTTGTGAGCATGAACTGACCAGATCCTTAAACCTTTCCCAACATTGGAAGAATGTTTCATCTTCCTTTTGGGCAAAGTTCATGATTGCTTTTCTGAGGGTAATTGTTTTATGATGTGGGAAGAATTTCTTTATGAATTCCCTCTGCATATCATTCCATGTACCAATGGATCGAGGACGCAGTGAATGTAGCCACGTCTTAGCCTTCTCTTTCAAGGAAAAAGGAAAGAGTTTCAGCCTGATTGTATCCTCAGATACATTAGGAAAGTATAATGTGGCTATAATCTCATCGAACTCTTTTAAATGTAAGTATGGACTTTCTGATTCAAGCCCATGGAATTTAGGAAGGAGTTGGATAACTCCTGCCTTGATGTCCATCTGTCCTGTATTTTCAGGAAAAATCATGCATGTGGGCGTACTCACTCCCACCGGTTGTAAGTAATCCCGTAAAGTATGAGGCGGGGGTGCTTGATGTACCTCATTCTCATCATGTACTTCCTCATCCCTATGGTGAGGCAGTGCTTAAGGTTGATTTGCAGCCATAACCTCAATCAACTCAGGGGAATTCGAGCGATGTCTAGTCCTGCGATAGACAGTTAACCCCTTGACTAATCCTCCTTCAGTCAAGAGACGTCGAGTGTTGTCACGAGCCCACTTGGGCATGAAACACTCGCAGCCCTCAATTGATTTCTAAACCTAATCCTAAGAAAGGAAAATAAAAACTAGCAAGAAGAGAGGGTTGGAAGGAAGTTACCAAATTGAAGTCCCTAAGTTAAAACCTGCAAAATAAAACAAAACAAGTTAGTTTCTAAGGATAGTAAGCCTAAGAGTGAAAAATTCTTAAGACGAAAAGTAGTAATCAACTAAGTTCTAAACTAGAAAAGAGCAATCCCCTAAAAAAAAAAAAAAAAATAGAAAACTTCTACACAAATTAGGAAATTCTAAACTAGGAATTAAGTGAATAATGAAAGAAATTTGAGAATTAGAAAGTAAAAGTTAGAAACAGCTTACCAAATTAGAAATTTCTATCTTAAAAACCTATAAAGCAAGAAAGTTAGTTTCTAAATAGAAAATTTCTAATAATAAAATAAGAGACCAGTTTAGATTCTAAAAGAATTTTAGAATTATAAATTACCTAAAAAGGAAGACAAATCCTACTCTATAAATAGAAAGGAAAGAAGAAGAAAGTTACCAATTTAGACGTCTACCAGAGTCTACAGAACAAGTGAATTGGGTTAGTTTCTAAAAAGGAAACAAAAACTATCTAACACTTAAAGAAATTAGAAAGTTACTAAAAATACGAAATTTCTAAAAGGAAAACTTGGAAATTCTAAAACTAAAAGAATCCTAATCCTATACTAATCCTAATACCAGTTAATTTCAGAAAATCGTAGCCGTCAGTCCCCGGCAACGGCACCAAAAACTTGTTCACTCCCCAAGTATAGGGTTATGATGTAGAAATAAACTCGGTAAGACCGAGGTCGAATCCACAGGGACTGAAACCTGTACGTATTCTAAAATTAAGTAGAATTAGAACTAGACTAAGATAGATTTTAAATCAAATAGATTGTGGAATAATTGTGAAATTCTTAACTAAAACTTAGGAAAAATTCAGAAAGAGGGAAACTAGGGATTCAGAGGATCCACTTGTAGAGATCAGGGAGATCTTATGCCTGGATTAAAAATCAAGGAAATTAACTAAACTGCCGTTGATATAGATTTCAATAGATGAAAGGTGTATGAATTAGAATGGATTCCATCACCAAACCATGCCCAGGAGACAAAGTAAACAACAGAATTAAACTAATTACCACCGATCAATCATGTCATGAAGGTTAGGAAGGGTACGGACATCCAACCATACCCAGGAGACGATGGTGAACAACAGGGCTTCCTGACGTCAGACACATAAAAAGGAACGGAAATACTCAAAGCTATCGCAGATCTATTGTAATTTCAATCACAACACACCATTAAAAACTGAAAGTATTCCTGTTAATCAAACTAAAATAATCATAGGTTCAGTCTAAATAAAAGACATAAGCAAAAGGTCCCCCATCACGCTACAAGCTTCACCTCTTAGCCCTAGCTAAGAGGTTTAGCTACTCATGATTAGGCTATCCTCATAATTAATCATAAAAAAAAACAGTAAATAAAACTAAGATAAAAAAAATACTCTTTTCAAACTCTCCCTCTGACGTCCAAACTCCAGCCGTGGATTCCCCCTCCTCCCATCACACGGTGGCTTTTTATAATGAATAGGAGGGTTTGCCTACACTGAGACAAAATCCGCAAGAGCCCCTACGCACTCCCTGCGTAAACTTTGTTTACACAATCAAGAAAGCAGCCTACAAAAATGGAGTTTTTCCTTGCTTCTGTCAACAAGACTAACGTCCTCTGGAGCGTTTTTGGACGAGCAACATGATGGACGGATCAGATCTGCCATCTGATCACAGGTGGTGGGGTAAAAACAATCCGAAAAGTTCAATTTTTTCGAACTACGTAATAGGGCTGGCGCTCCTTGCGCTGGCTGTCGGTGGGGCCCATGATTGAAGTTAGACGAGAAATCCACTCCGTCCAGTTAACTCGCCTCGAAAAATCGGCCAGGAATGAACTGTTTTGGCTTGAATTAGGTGTGTCCCACCGCTATTTTCAATTCACCGTCAATCTTCCGTTCGGCTGAGATCTTCGTACATTTGTTGCATGGAAATAATTAGACATCTAGGTGAAGGTCTTGGCCACCTCATGTGACAGATGAACGGTTCGGATCATTGAACTGGGCAATGAATGGGACCCACTAGTAAAATCAACGATCGGTTTTCACGGACGCCTGCGAAACAGAGACCATTCACTTGCGTTGGCGAAGCTGGTGGGGTCCACTTCGATGTATTTTGAAGAAATCCAAGCCGTCCATTGGATCGACGTCGAAAAAACAGGTGGGAATGACTGGTTTCGGATAAACTTCGGTGTGGCCCACGGAGTTTTTCGTTGCTCCGTTCATCTTGCGTTGGGACTTTAATTTCGTGCGTACACGTGTATGGGGCAAAAAGGCCACCTAGGCGTGGTTATACCTACCCCAGAGACACAATGGACGGTTCAGATCCTTCAAATAGCTGATGGGTTGGGCCCACAACTCAAAATCGGTGGTTGTCCGTGCGGACGCTGTTGCTTTTAAGAATTTAGTCGGTCAGCTGTTGGTTTGACCGGACTCTCTGTCCGGTGCACTTCTCATGTACGTGAACCCTATGTACATGCAATGTACATGTGGGGTCCATCGTGATGTTCTTAAGAAATCTGCCCCATCCATCTTCTTTGGTACTGTATTTAATATGCTAACACAAAAATTGAATTATATCCAAATATTAGGCGGGTCCCGGATCAAGATTTTGTCGGCTGATATGTCAGTTTAGCCACTTCCACAGGGATCCGGGAGCTGAAATTCGACGTGTACGGTTCATTTATGGTCCTCAGGTTATGTATGAAGTTTCGAGCCAAATGGATGATGGGAACCTTGTGATCGTGCATTCTTGCTGACTTTCAGGCCACTTGAGCTTCAGTTTCTTGATTTCCTTGGATCTCGGGCGTTGATCTTGGTTCCCTGGGGTCCGTCCCTTGCCTTGGTGACTTCAGACCGTTAAGTCCGTACTTTTAGCACCCTCTTTTAGTCTAAGCTCGTAAAGTCACCTTGCAACACAAGCACGATTAAATCGGGCTGTTAAACAGTTTCAAGGTCGTAAATCCATGTAATAACTGGGGTCTAATATGCAATATTTGACCCTCAACACTACACTCATAGCGCGTCAGAAAATTGGTCTCGGCTCCTAGCGTCCATACGCCAAATTTCGATTCTGGGATCCTACAAGAAGGATTTTCTAACATACATTTATCTGATAAGAAGCATAACCACGAGTTTACCCAAATCACAAAGACAATATCGTCATCACATATCCAGTAATATAAACATTTGAATCCAATGTTGAAAGGGAAAATACATATATTGAAATCAAAACTCCAGTAGTCCGCTCGACGCTGCTGCACCTAACGCTACCTGCACACATTTATCGTGCATAAGCTTATAAAAAGCTTAGAGGGTAGTGTAAGTGTGTGCACCAGGTAAGTGTCAAGTATTCAATACAATGTCAGAATCATACAATATCGAAAATACTGGCAATATCATGAATCATACGATATCAGAGTAAGCGAAAACATACTGGTAAGTCCACGAGTCATATAATATCAGAATACGTAATGCGGATCGGCTATGCAAATGCGGAGTCATAGAAAGCCAAATATCAGATACCGATAATGCAATGCAATATGCAAATCCTGAAGAGCCACGAATACCGTCAGCCGTATCTAAGTCATGCATCAAACCTGTGCGTATCGTGCGATTATGTGGGGGCAACTCCATCTCACAAGGAGTCCCATAAACATCTCAGCCCAATGGCATATGCTTTAATCAATCATCTATCACAACATGCATATAAATGATGGGGGTCCACAGAAGGACGACGGATCTAGTCCAAATATCAAGATAAGCTCACTGATTTAAAACGCGTCATGATAGTTAAGGAAAAAAATCAACTTATAGCCACTACAACATCGGACGATGCTTTCTATGTGGGATAAAGTTCTGCTTTCACTGTGTGCACAGTAGCCTGCCAGCACAGTAGCCTACTAATCACTGGTAGCTCGCTCAGGTCCTCATGCTCCGCCCACTCAGTGTCCACCCACGTGCACCAGCCCACATGTGATCAAAGTGATGGAGTGTCACAATATCCCCCACCGAGGGCAAAGTCGAGTCTAAGTACAATAAGTGACTTCCTTACCCTCTTTATTGTGTAATAAACTGGACTTCCTTATGGGGCGCAATATATACACAAGGTGGGCTCCAAGGTATAGGTATCATAATGTTATGCTGTCACATACTCATAATCGATATCGATAATCGGCCTCGACAATCGGTCTCGAAGATCGGCCTCGACAATCGGCCTCGGCAATCTGCCTCGACAATCAACCTCGGCAATCGACCTTAACAATCGGCCTCGGCAATCGGAATTGGCATCGATAATCAGAATCGACATCGATAATCAGAATCGGCTTGGATAATCGGCCTCGACAATCGAAATCGGCCATGATAATTGGAATCGGCCTCGATAATCGACCTCGACAATCGAAATTGGCCTCGATAATCAGAATCAGCCTCGACAATCGGAATCGGCCTCGATAATCGAAATCGGCCTTGACAATCAGAAGCAGCCTTGGTAATCGAAATCGGTCTCCATAATCAGCCTCGACAATTGGAATCGGCTTTAATAATCGGAATCGGCCTCGACAATCGGAATCAGCCTTGATAATCAGAATCGGCCTTGATAATCGGCCTCGACAATCGGAATCGCCTCGATAATCAAAATCGGTCTCGATAATCGAAATCAGCTTCAATAATCGGAATCGGCCTCGACAATCGAAATCAGCTTCGATAATCGGAATCGGTCTCGATAATCGGAATCGTCCTCAACAATCAGAATCTGCCTCGATAATGGGCCTCGACAATCGGAATCGGCCTCAATGATCGGCCTCAATGAGAATGGGCCGAACAAGGCCTAAGGGGAGGTCACAATGTAGACATTCAACCATCATTGTCCATCAATGTGGAAATTTAACCAACATTTCTCCCAAGGAGTGGCTCACATAGAACCTAACATAAAGTGGGCCCATGGCCTCACATGAGGGCCTCATGTACATCACCATGGGCCGTATCAATGGGCCTCACCAACGGGCCTCATATACATCAAGTGGGCCGTATCAATGAGCCACACCAACAGGCCTCATATACATCAAGTGGGTCGTATCACTGGGTTGCACCAAGAGGCCTCATATACATCAAGTGGGTCGTATCAATGAGTCGCACCAACAAGCCTCATATACATCAAGTGGGCCTACCATAACGTTTATTTTCCATCTAATTGGTTCATAAGGTCACATGGACCTGACTTAAGAAAATTAAATTTCATACTAATCAAAAACTTCTGTGACCCCATAATCGGGTTTCAATGGTAGTCGTTCAATCCCCACCGATTTTTGTAGTGTGTCCACCTGATAGACGGCGTGGATATACAACAAATTCATTAAAGGAGGACCCCACTGTCTAGCAGCTGCTGGATGGTGTGGATGATGATCATCAAGATGGGCCAAGAAGATGAATGGTGTGGAGTATACATCACGCGGGACCCACAGAGCTTGGTGATATCATTCATAGCCGCACCTAGCTACATGAGGTGCACCGGCCAATCCGTCTAGCAGGTGGGTCCCACATGGGGCCCACCATATGCATATATCCTATATTATTATATATATATATATATAATATATATATATTATATATAATATGATATAATACTATATCATTATATATCTTACCTTATTATCTTTTTTTTTTTAAATAACGTCCAGCATACACGGATGGCCTGGATGTAAGACACATCCATCATAGGTCCCACGTGGACGGTGAGTGTGTGGACCCCCACACACATGGTGGGTCCCTTAGATGGATGATATGAATATAGCATAAGCATCAAGGTGGGTCCACATGGTGGACGGTGCACTCCACCTGAGATTTGAATCTGACTCATTTGGACAGGGAGGCCTGGATGGACGGTGTGGATCCATACACACATGATGGTGGGCCACGTGGATGGAATCCACGGACGGACAACATGTATGAAACACATACAGAGAGGTGGGTCCCATCGTCCAGAGGGCTGGACGATGAGGATGGTGTGAACCTCACACATAAATCATTGCAGGCCCCACAGAACTTGGTGACGTCACCTCAGACAACCTGTCAGTAGCGATCCTCGTCCATGTGAGCTCACCATCGTTCATCTAGTGGGTCCCACTTATTGTAATGTGGACCAAAATTCAAGGGGGTACATGGACAGTGTGAGTATCACACATGCAGTAAGGTGGGTCCACGTGGTGGCCCATCAGAATTTAAATCAAGCTGATATTTGAATTTCACTTCATCCAGGTTCGTCCTCAACGGACAGCTAAGTGGGCCGTGATGTACATGGCAGCGGTGCGGGACCCGTTTGGTGGACAACATGGATAACATACGTGCATCTTGGTGGACCACAAGAAGATGGAAGGAGAGGGAGAGAGAGAGAGAGAAAGAGAGACGACGTAGTGGAGGGACCCCATCACTATGGGCCCCTCTCTATACAATGCATACATCAAGATGGGTGCCACCATATGTGGGCCTTCAAATATACAAAATCAATTGTTGAAAAATCATAAAATCACCCACCTTTGATCTCCTCTTCCTTCTTCCGTCAATGCGATCTAGAGCTCTAAGGGGACGATTTCAACGGTCGAGATGATCTTTGGATGGTGGAGATGGGAGGTAGGAAGTGGGCCACATACTCTATCCATGGAGCTTGGACGATTGCTCTCATGGGCTTGCTTGAAAATGGAGAGAGAGAATGAGAGAGAGAGAGAGAGAGATGATGGGAGAGAAGTGATGGGAGAGAGGGATGGTGAGTGATGGATGAGTGTACTTGTGTAAGGGAGAGAGTTGACTTTAGGTAAGGTTGTGTAAGAGAGGGATGGGTTGGGTTGCTTGTACTTGATTGATGGATTAATGTGACGTGACGTAGACATTCCCTTGGGATTGCAAATATACGACATTTTCCTCCAACTGAACGCGGGCCCACATCTCCTGGCCCGGGTATCGCCTTGGCGTACGAGACGCGTCGTCAGAACTGTGGCAACGGCGCGGTCGCACTGGTACAAGTCTCGGGTCGAGCCAACTCTGATATATGGAACACGACTTAGGATCGTGCACAAATGCCGATAACAGATCGTGGGTCACCGGAATTTGACTGGAAAGACTGCGGAGGCCTAAGGAACGGTATGAGCTAGATATGGGTCTTACAGCTCTCCCCACGTAATAAAATTTTCATCCTCGAAATTTACAGAATTGACAAGGGAAGAGGAAACATCATCAAGTATATATGTCGAGGCACAATCAACATACAAAAGGATGAAGATAGCGCTCTCTAATCCAAACCTCGCCCTCTCAGGACGCCACATCAATGCTGTGATGACCCCACTGATCATCAAATTCTAGATCAGAAACGATCAAAATTGGAATACTAAGCAGCCTCACAATCTCAACGGTATGGAGCTACATCAGAAAATCTTTAAGTTATTCGAACTCGGGGGCCTAATCATTCTAGGTTCTTAACAATCATAGAGTGAATGGTAGCTATCAGCAGATATGTGATGCTATCTTCAGGTATTCCCACGTTACGCTCTGAAACATCTTCTGTCACACCCCAAACTCAGAAATCGGGCTCACAAAATTTCCGATCGCCGAATCCGATGCTGACAGCCTCCGTAGTACCCCATTCTTGGCTCCCAGCGTCCATATGCTAGATTCCAATCCTAGGATCCTACAAGGAGAATTTTCCAACGTACATTTATCTCATAAGAAGTATAACCACGAGTTTACCCAAATCACAAAGACAACATCGTCATCACATATCCACTAATATAAAATTTTGAATACAATGCTGAAAGGGAAAATACATATATCGAAATCAAAACTCTAGAAGTCCGCTACACGCTCCAAGCTCGACGCTGCTGTGACCTAACGCCACCTGCACGCATCTATCGTGCATAAGCTTATAGAAAGCTTAGAGGGTGGTATAAGTGTGTGCACCAGGTAAGTGTCAAGTATTCAATACAATGCCATAATCATACAATATTGAAAATACTGGCAATATCATGAATCATACGATATCAGAGTAAGCGAAAACATACTGGTAAGTCCACGAGTCATGCAATATCAGAATATGCAATGCGGATCGGCTATGCAAATGAGGAGTCATAGAAAGCCAAATATCAGATACTGATGATGCAATGCAATATGCAAATCCTGAGAGCCACGAATACCGTCAGCCGTATCTAAGTCATGCATCAAACCTGCGTGTATCGAGCGATCATATAGGGGCAAACTCCGTCTCACAAGGAGTCCCATAAACATCTCAGCCCAATGACATATGCTTTAATCAATCATCCATCACATCACAACATGCATATAAATGATGGGGGTCCACAGAAGGACGACAGATTTTGTCCAAATATCAAGATAAGCTCACTGATTTAAAACGCATCACGATAGTTAAGAAAAGAATCCAACTTATAGCCACTACAATATCGGACGATGCTTCCGATGTGGGATAAAGTTCTGTCTTCACTGTGTGCACAGTAGCCTGCCAGCACAGTAGCATACCAGTCACTGGTAGTTGGCTCAGGTCCTCATGCCCAGCCTACTCAGGGTCCGCCCACGTGTGCCTACCCACATGTGATCACAGTGATGGAGCGTCACAATATCCCCCACCGAGGGCAAAGTCAAGTCTGAGTACAATAAGTGGCTTCCTTATCCTCTCTATCGCGCAATAAACTGGACTTCCCTATAGGGCGCAATATATACATAAGGTGAGCTCCAAGGTATAGGTATCATGATGCTATGCTGTCACATACTCATAATCGGTATCGATAATCGGCCTCAACAATCGGTTTCGGCAATCAGCCTCGATGATTGGCCTCGACAATCAGCCTCTGCAATCGGCCTCGACAATCAGCCTCGGCAATCGGAATCGGCATCGATAATCAAAATCGGCCTGGGTAATCGGCTTCAACAATCAGAATCAACCTCGATAATTGGAATCGTCCTCAACAATCAGAATCGGCCTCGATAATCAGAATTGGCCTCAATAATTAGAATCGGCCTCAATAATCCGCCTCGACAATCGGAATCAGCCTTGATAATCGGAATCGGTCTCTATAATCACCTCAACAATCGAAAACAGCCTTGATAATCGGAATCAGCCTCGACAATTGGCCTCGACAATCGGAATCGGCCTCGACAATCGGAATTAGCCTCGACAATTGGAATCGGTCTCGATAATCTGCCTCGACAATTGAAATCGGCCTCGATAATAGGAATCTGCCTCTATAATCAGAATCGGTCTCGATAATCGGCCTCAACAATCGGAATCAACCTCGATAATCGGAATCAGCTTGACAATCGGAATCAACCTCGATAATCGGAATCGGTCTCGATAATAGACCTCGACAATCAGAATCGGCCTCGATAATGGGCCTCGATAATCGGAATCGGCCTCGATGAGGATGGGCCGAACAAGGCCTAAGGGAAGGTCACTATGTGGACATTCAACCATCATTGCCATCAATGTGGACATTTAACCCAACATTGCTCCTAAGGAGTGGCCCACAAGAGCCTAATATAAAGTGGGCCCATGGCCTCACACAAGGGCCTCATGTACATCACTATGGACCGTATCCATGGGCTGCACCAACGGGCCTCATATACATCAAGTGGGCTGTATTAATGAGCCGCACCAACATGCCTCATATACATCAAGTGGGTCGTATCAATGGGTCACGCCAACGAGCCTTATATACATCAAGTAGGCCGTATCAATGAGCCGCACCAACAGGCCTCATATACATCAAGTGGGCCGACTGTAACGTTTATTTTCCATCTAATCTGTTCATAAGGTCACATAGACCTGACTTAAGAGGAAAAACAAATTTCATACTAATCCAAAACTTCTATGACCCCAAATCGGGTTTCGATGGTAGCCGTTCAATCCCCACCGATTTTTGTAGTGTGTCCACCTGATAGACGGCGTGGATATACAACATATTCATCAAAGGTGGACCCCCACCGTCTAGCAGCTGCTGGATGGTATGGATGATGATCATCAAAGGTGGGCCAGAAGATGAATGACGTGGAGTCCCACAGAGCTTGGTGACGTCATTCACAACAGCACCTCTCTGCATGAGGTGCATTGGCCAATCCGTCCAGCAGTGGGGGTCCCACATGGGACCCATCATATATATATATATATATATATATATATATATATAATATATATAATATATATATCTATAATATATATATATGATATAATATTATATCATTATATATCTTACCTTATTATTATTATTATTATTTTTAAATAACGTCCACCATACATGGATGACCTGGATGTAAGACACATCCATCATAGGTCCCAAGTGGACGGTGAGTGTGTGGACCCCACACGCATGGTGGGTCCCTTAGATGGACGGTATGAATATAGCATAAGCATCAAGGTGGGTCCACGTGGTGGATGGTGCACTCCACATGAGATTTGAATCTGACTCATCTGGACAGGGAGGCTTGGATGGACGGTGTGGATCCATACACACATGATGGTGGGCCGCGTGGATGGAATCCACGGACGGACGGCATGTATGAAACACATACAGAGAGGTGGGTCCCACCGTCCAGAGGGTTCGACAGTCAGGATGGTGTGGACCTCACACATAAATCATTGCAGGCCCCACAGAACTTGGTGACGTCACATCAGACAACTTGCCAGTAGTGATCCTCGTCCGTGCGAGCTCACCATCGTTCATCTAGTGGGTCCCACATGTTGTAATGTGGACCGAAATTCAAGGGGGTGCATGGACGATGTGAGTATCACACATGCAGTAAGGTGGGTCCACGTGGTGGCCCACCAGTATTTAAATCAAGTTGATATTTGAATTTCACTTCATCCACGTCCGTCCTCAACGGACAGCCAAGTGGGCCTTGATGTACGTGGTAGCAGTGCGGGACCCATTTGGTGGACGGCCTAGATAACATGCATGCATCATGGTGGACCACAAGAAGATGGAAGGAGAGGGAGAGAGAGAAAGAGAGACGACATAGTGGAGGGACCACGCCACTATGGGCCCCTCTCTATACAATGCATACATCAAGATGGGTCCCACCATATGTGGGCCCTCAAATATACAAAATCAACGGTTGAAAAATCATAAAATCACCCACCTTTGATCTCTTCTTCCTTCTTCCGCCAATGCGATCTAGAGCTCCAAGGGGATGATTTCAACAGTCGAGATGATCTTTGGATGGTGGAGATGGGAGGTAGGAAGTGGGCCACACAAACTCTATCCATGGAGCTTGGACGATTGCTCTCATGGGATTGCTTGAAAATGGAGAGAGAGAGAGAGAGAGAGAGAGAGAGAGAGAGAGAAAGAGAGAGAGAGAGAGAGAGAGAGAGAGAGAGATGATGGGAGAGAGGGATGGTGAGTTATGGATGAGTTTACTTGTATAAGGGAGAAAGTTGACTTGAGGTAAGGTTGTGTAAGAGAGGAATGGGTCGGGTTGCTTGTACTTGATTGATGGATTGATGTGACTTGATATAGAGATTCCCTCGAGATTGCAAATGTGCGGCGATTTCCTTGAACTGAACGCGGGCCCACATCTCCTGGCCCGGTATCGCCTTGGCGTGCGAGACGCGGCGTCGGAACTGCGGCGCCGGCTGGTCACACTGGTACAAGTCTCAGGTCGAGCCGACTCTGATATACAGGACACGACTCAGGATCGTGGGTCGCCGAAATTCGACCGGGAGGACCGCAGAGGCCTATGGAATGGTACGGGCTAAGATACGGGTCTTACACAATACATGTTGTAAAGCCAACTATTCACCGTAAAGACCTCATGATCGAAATTGAGTTTCGACAAGTTTGGCTGATCTACCATAGTGTGCTGCTTGCTTCCCACTGCCAAAAGTATCTAAGGCATGAAGTAGTGATTGCGATAAGTTTTCTTTATGAAACACTTCGTCTTTGACCAAGAGGTGACTAAAGACTGCCCTTAGCCTTGTTCATATTTACTCCTACCATACTGGTGATGAGTTTTTTTGACCTATCGTCCTTTCGCAACTGGGATGCACAAGTCCTTTCGCAACTGGGATGTGCAAGTCCTTTCGCAACTAGGATGCAGAAAGGAGTTTCCTAAAACTATAAAAAAAAGGGTCCCTAGGGTTTTTCTAGTGTATGTTGTGTTGATGAGAAAAACACAAGAGGGCTATCAAACGTGAGAGAGAGGGAGAGAAAGAGAGAGAGGAAGCTTGTAGAAGGGAGGTTATGCTCGTGGAGGTGATCTACGGTGCAGTCTATATCTCAGCGCTCCTACGTCCTCGTAATCGGTGAGATCTCTCTGGTTTTCTTTATTCTTTCATTGTTCATCCACTCCTGCGTGAGTGAAGAAGGTTGTAAACGTTTTACTTCATAGTAGATTGTTGATCTGGACGAGGTCCCGTGGTTTTTACCTCTTTGAGGGTTTTCCACGTAAAATTCTCTTGTGTGGTGTGTGATTGATGCATTGATTATTTTCATTGCTTTATTATCCATAATTCTGGTTTGTTCTGGAGGGCTAGATCTTAAGGTTTTGTGCAAGGCCTCCAACAAAGTGGTCTCAGAGCTAAGTTCATTGAACGGGTAAGGATCGGTTTTGAATTATGGAAGGTGACTCAAGGATGATTAGCCTCAATAGTTCTAACTGGACCATATGGAAGGCTAAGATGGAGGACTTGCTTTATTACAAGGACCTATATTCTCCAATCTTAGGCATATCAGCAAAATCCAAGGATATGACCGATGATGATTGGAAGAAGACAGACCGAAAAGCAGTGGGGTTTATTAGACAATGGTTGGATGATTCTGTGTTCCACCATGTGTCTACAGAAACCTCAGCCGCTAGCCTATGGCTGAAATTACAAGGGCTGTATGAGAGGAAGACAGCCGGTAATAAGATTTTTCTGATAAGGCGACTTGTGAATCTCAAATTCAAAGATGGTGGTTCTGTGGCCGAGCACATGAATGAGGTCAACAATATAGTGAACCAACCCACCTCTATGAAGATGGTCGTGGATGATAAATTGCAGGCTTTACTATTGCTTAGTTCATTGCCTGACAGTTGGGAGATATTGGTGGTGTCTCTAAGTAACTCCGCGCCAGACGGAAAGATATCCATAGAACAGGTGACTAGTTGTCTCTTCAATGAAGAGATAAGGAGGAAGTCTCAGGGGTCTACTCAGCAAGAGGCTCTTGTGACACAGGAACGGGGGAGATGTTCACTCCCCAAGTGTAGGGTTGTGATGTAGTAATAAACTCGGTAAGACCGAGGTCGAATCCCAAAGGACTGATACCTGCACGTAATCTGAAACTAAATAGAACTAGAACTAGACTAAGATGAATTCTAAAAAAAATAGCAATTGAGAAATAATTGTGGAATAATTAATCTAAAACTTAAGAAAATTCAGAGGAAGGGAACTAGGGATTCAGGGGATCCACTTGTAGAGATCAGGGAGATCTTATGCCTGCATCAAAACTCAACTGAACTTACTTGATATAGTTTCAAAGAGATGAAAGGTGTATGAATTAGAATGGATTCCATCACCAAACCATGCCCAGGAGACAAAGTAAACAATAGAATTAAACTAATTGATAACCAATCAGATGATTATGAAGGTTAGGAAGGGTACCGACATCCAACCATGCCCAGGAGACGATGGTCAACAACAGGGCTTCCTGGCGTCATAAACATCAAAAAGGAGAAAGAAATACTCAAAGTCATCGCAAATCTATTGTAATGTCAGTCACAACAAACCATTAATAACTAAAATAATTCCTTAAAATAAAAACTACGATCACATCAATTCAAGAATAAATCAGCACGTAGAACTTCCCATCACACCACAAGCTTTACCCCTTAGCCCTAGCTAAGGGGTTTAGCCCAACATAATTCACAGGAAAAACAGAAAAAAAAAATAAAGAAAAGAAAAACTCAAACTTCCAAAACTTCTCTCTCTCTCACGTTCTTCTCCCAGCCGTCCTCTCTCTCTCTTCTCTCTTTCTCTTTTATAAGCATCAGAGGGGTGTATCTGGAAGTGCGTAAGAGGCTCTTACGCACTCCTTGTTGCAGCAGGAGACTAATTTTCTTACGCTAATGTTCTCTGGGGGCCCATTCTTGATTTTAGACGTTAAATCCAGTCCGTTCACCAGCTTCTTCTCGAAAAATTAGTTGGAAACGACTGGTTTTGCGTTAGATTCGGAGTGGCCCACATGGTTTTCCGCTCTGCCATTCAACCCGTGTTTGAACGGTTGAACAACCATTCTCTGCTGTAGTCTGAAATTCTGCCACCTAGGCAGTGATAAGAAGCATCATGGGGATCCGATGGACGGTCCGGATTGGTCTGTTGAAACACGGTGGTGGCCCACAAACATCGTGCGCAGGCTCTGTTTGCGAACAGAGCTGACGCAATGCTTCTTGCGTCGTGGTTGTTGGAGCCATGATCATTGTAATCGCACAAATCCAATCCGTCCATCAGAATGCTCGTGAAAAACCGTTTGGGAGGGGATGGTTTTGAATTTGTTTCGGTGTGGTCCACCGATCTTTCTAATTCACTGTCAATCTTCCGTTTGACAGCTAGGATCTTCCGATGGCGTGCATGGAAGAAAACGGACACCTAGATGTGGGTTACACCCTCCCTCTGGATGTAATGAACGGTCTAGATTTCACAGATACATGATGAGTGGGTCCCACAACTCAAATCAGCGTCCGCACCTTGCGGACGCTATTTTACTTAAGAAACAAGTCGGGTCAGCAGGTGCTCAATCCAGTGCACATCAGGTGCACTTATGCATTGTGCGCTGGCGTTGCCAGTGGACTCCACTCGTGATGTATATATGTTATCTGCTCCGTCCATCTTCTTCTCCATATAATTTAAAGGGTTGAGACCAAAAGTGAAGCATTTTCAGATACCATGTGGGCCCCGAATCAGAGTTTTATAGGTTGTTCTGTCCGTTGGGCCATTTCCACACAGATCCATCGGCTGAAATTTTATGTGTACGGTTAATTTATGGTCCTCAGGCCGTGTATGAAGTTTCGAGCCGAACAGTTGGTGGGAACCCCATGATCTTGCATTCTGGACCAATTTCGGGCCACTTGAGCTTCAGTTTCTTGATTTTTCTCGGGTCTCTGGCGTATAAATTTGTCGATCTTGGTCCCCTAGGGTCCGTCCCTTGCTCTGGTGAATTCTGAGTGTCAAATCCACACTTTAGTGTCAGTTTTCAGTCAACGCTCCTCATTGCATCCTGCAACAAAACACAATTAAAATACTCCATTAAGCATTATTGTGTATGTAAAATCTGGCACTAATCGAGGTCTGATATGCAATATTTGACCCTCAACACAACCCCCAACCAGCATTTTGCTAGTCCAGAGCAAAATATGCGAAAAATAAGTTTGAGAATTACGAGACAATTCTTGTGAAGCCGAGTGATATTTTGAAAAACAATCCAGATATGAGAAATCTTAAGATTCATGAATGCTGATTATCAATTTCTCCTGGCCTCTCATGCACAGTGAATTTCATAATCAAGTTCAAATATTAATCCATAATCTAGAGTAATTTGAAACATTGAGTTCCATGGGTGTAGAGTGTAATCCCGACTTTCAACATTAATATTCAATTCTCTATTTCAGGATATCGTTGGTAACCAACAAGAGAATTCATGATAACCAAAACTTGCCCCACAGATCATTCTTTTATTTTTATCATCTTATGATTTTTCCATTAAAAATAACGCTAAGGAGGGGAATCAATTCCTCACCTATAGGGAGCAAACCTATGGTGAAAACTAATCGCCCAACTCTTTCCGAATGGTAACCATGGAGTCTAAAATCTACACCTATAGGGAGCAAACCTATGGTGAAGTTCGTTTGCCCAACCCTTTTTCGTAAGCAGCTATCTTGTAGCTGGGTATTTTTTCTTTCATTCTTCTTAATGAACAGGATGGGCAAATTCCCTAGATTGGATCTTTTCATGCTTAATGACTACCAAGTCAATCCTTCAATATCAAACTGAAACTTTAATGTGAAAGCGAGATGTGTCTTGTGAAATCATGACTCAATCAATGTTTAAAAACTCTAATCATGGATTAACAATTCGAACTTAACTGTGAAATTTAACAGATACTGAAATTAAGAGTCATAAATTTCCAACATCACGTATCTTGAAATTCTAAATCCAGGATATCCGTCAAAATCACTTCGAATTCACTAGAAAGTCTAGAAATTTTTTTTTTTAAAATTTTCACAATTCTTGCTCAAGACCAAGAAAACACTGATTATGTAACCTAATCTCGCACCCCCAACCTAAAATCTACATTGTCCTCAATGTAAGAGATATAAACATGCAATGCACATGGGACAACGAAAGTACATGAGAAGTGATGGGAAGATAGTACCTGGGTAACGAGTCGAGAGAGACTTTTCCATAGAGATCTCAACATGAGAGCGGGTCAGCACAAGAGTAAAACCAATCGAAGGTAAAACAAAAATAAAAATCCTACCTATACCACTTTCGCAGGTGCTCTCGATTGCATTTAGCATATGCAACAAGCCTTTAAACCCCTAGGTTGCCCCTAGTGGACGAGTTGTAGTCTCGTGAGGGTTTACAACAATGTTACCCACAAACATTGAACTAACTACTCATGCTGCAAGGTTTATCTTCTGGCCAGTATCTTGATAAGTTCCTCAGCAAGTTCCTCAACAAGATCATCCAAAAGCCCTTTTTGCAAAAGGCTTGGGTGCCCTGGAGCATGACTTTCCAAAGAGACTTATGTACCTCATAAGAAATTTTCCATTGCATTGCCTGAGGTAACCAGAGTATGTACGATTCACCTGTGACAGAAGAGGTTTCAACGTTAGTATCCCATGGTGAATCAGAGACTACAAGTAGATAAAGTTTAGAAAACTTCGCAAAAAGTGATGTAGCCTCAACACATTTCGAAGTGTCAAACTTCGGTTCAATTTTCAGCTCCTCCTCCTTTAATGGTAGACGTTTAGGATCAGGGGAAGAGGGGGCTTCAAAATAAGGGTTCTCTCGGTCAGTGATAACTACCAAGATGTTGTCTTCCAAGGCATCCACTTTGTCTTTTGACATGGGATCGTTTGACTTTGCAAAGTGTGCCCAGCAATTATCAAAAGAGTCTGAAATTTCAGCTGAGAGTGACTTATTTTCCTCATTGAAGTCTGAAATGAGATGCTCAAGGACTCCCTCGCCCTTAAAAGTATATGAAGATATGCTCTCTTACTCCAGCCCTGCACAGACATATTGAAGCTCAATAGGGGAAGCATCGATGGGATCACTTTGTTCATTGAAACTACTCAATCGAGGAGTTGAACTGTCAGACGTGTACAACGCAGATGATGGTCTCAATTGAGTGGTTTCAAATTCCAGAGTCGTAGCGAGCAGCTCATCCTTCTCCCGAATCACATTATCCTTCAATTCAAGAGAGTGGTCCAAACATGTCTCACAGAAGTTGGAAGGGTCGGTTCTAATGAGCTCATCTTCCACTTTTAAATCAGACATGTTAGGTGAGTGGAGTAGCTCAGTATGACCGATCACTTCGTGTGCTTCTTGAGCATTGACCTGGACCATACTTGAGATTGATTCCAGGAGAATTTGGGTTGTGCTCTCATGAATCTCATCCTAATACTTCTCAGCTTCCAATTCAGTGCAGTACACACTTGAGATGGGATCGCTTTCCTTACATTCTAAATTCGGTTGAGGTTCGAATAAACTAACCTCAACCTCATCATTGAGATCCTGTGTATCATGTAAGGAAAGTGTGTCATCATCACTGTATTTGAAAGACACCCATGTATCTCCATCATTGTTTTGAACAGTCAGTGAGATCGACTCATCGAGGAGTTGAACTGTATGCTCATTAATGGAATCCAACTCCTCATTCCAAATTCCAGATTTCGTCAAAAGCGAGTGAGGATCACTTTCCTTGCATTGTATTTCTGGATTGGATTGTAGTTGGGATGAGCGAGCTTCCTCTATCCTTTCAAGGCGTGAATTGAGTACTTCTAATGATTTCATCATTTTCGCAACATGCTGGTTGAATTGTTCTAGATTAAAACATGAATCCTCTTGGATCGTTTCTGGTTGGTTCTCAATGGTAGGGTATCCAAGAGAATAATCATTACATGTTGTTGCTTCATCTTCCCAGTTTTGATGGTTCCACTGGTTATAGTCATACGGGTCATCGGTCGGGAGTTGATACGCGTTATCATTCCAATAATCACGTACTGTTTTCTTAACTCGTGGAATGCAATTATTTTCCCGTAGATAATCACCGAAGGACTTCTTAATCGGTGGAGCATCATGTTTCGATTGGTTGAAGTAATTTTCAGAAAATATTTGAGGCATAGGCTGTTTTCCATTATTATCATCATACATCAAAAAACTTTCCCAAGATTCCTTAGCTATCTCAGCATATATACGTTCCAACTCTTGCATATTAAAACCCTAATTCTGAATCTAATCCTAAGAATAAAATAATCCTACGACAATATGAGATCTAGAAAAAGAGAAAGAATTAGAAAGAAATTACCGAATTAAAAGTGTATGTCAGGATCCTACAAAACAGGAAAACAGGTTAGTTTCTAAAATCAAACAGAAGACAAAAATCTAAAACTAAAATTAGTGAAATCCTAATCTTAACTAATTCTAAAACCAATTGATTTCAAAAATACGTAACCGTCAGTCCCCGGCAACAGCGCCAAAAACTTGTTCACTCCCCAAGTGTAGGGTTGTAATGTAGTAATAAACTCGGTAAGACCGAGGTCGAATCCCAAAGGACTGATACCTGTACGTAATCTGAAACTAAATAGAACTAGAACTAGCCTAAGATGAATTCTAAAAAAAATAGCAATTGAGAAATAATTGTGGAATAATTAATCTAAAACTTAAGAAAATTCAGAGGAAGGGAACTAGGGATTCAGGGGATCCACTTATAGAGATCAGGGAGATCTTATGCCTGCATCAAAACTCAACTGAACTTACTTGATATAGTTTCAAAGAGATGAAAGGTGTATGAATTAGAATGGATTCCATCACCAAACCATGACCAGGAGACAAAGTAAACAACAGAATTAAACTAATTGATAACCAATCAGATGATTATGAAGGTTAGGAAGGGTACCGACATCCAACCATGCCCAGGAGACGATGGTCAACAACAGGGCTTCCTGGCGTCATAAACATCAAAAAGGAGAAAGAAATACTCAAAGTCATCGCAGATCTATTGTAATGTCAGTCACAACAAACCATTAATAACTAAAATAATTCCTTAAAATAAAAACTACGATCACATCAATTCAAGAATAAATCAGCACGTAGAACTTCCCATCACACCACAAGCTTTACCCCTTAGCCCTAGCTAAGGGGTTTAGCCCAACATAGTTTACAGGAAAAACAGAAAAAAAAAATAAAGAAAAGAAAAACTCAAACTTCCAAAACTTCTCTCTCTCTCTCACGTTCTTCTCCCAGCCGTCCTCTCTCTCTCTTCTCTCTTTCTCTTTTATAAGCATCAGAGGGGTGTATCTGGAAGTGCGTAAGAGGCTCTTACGCACTCCTTGTTGCAGCAGAGAGAGACTAATTTTCTTACGCTGATGTTCTCTGGGGCCCATTCTTGATTTTAGACGTTAAATCTAGTCCGTTCACCAGCTTCTTCTCGAAAAATTAGTTGGAAACGACTGGTTTTGCGTTAGATTCGGAGTGGCCCACATGGTTTTCCACTCTGCCATTCAACCCGTGTTTGAACGGTTGAACAACCATTCTCTGCTGTAGTCTGAAATTCTGCCACCTAGGCAGTGATAAGAAGCATCATGGGGATCCGATGGACGGTCCGGATTGGTCTGTTTGAAACACGGTGGTGGCCCACAAACATCGTGCGCAGGCTCTGTTTGCGAACAGAGCCGACGCAATGCTTCTTGCGTCGTGGTTGTTGGAGCCATGATCATTGTAATCGCACAAATCCAATCCGTCCATCAGAATGCTCGTGAAAAACCGTTTGGGAGGGGATGGTTTTGAATTTGTTTCGGAGTGGTCCACCGATCTTTCTAATTCACCGTCAATCTTCCGTTTGACAACTAGGATCTTCCGATGGCGTGCATGGAAGAAAACGGACACCTAGATGTGGGTTACACCCTCCCTCTGGATGTAATGAACGGTCCAGATTTCTCAGATACATGATGAGTGGGGCCCACAACTCAAATCAGCGTCCGCACCTTGCGGACGCTGTTTTACGTAAGAAACAAGTCAGGTCAGCAGGTGCTCGATCCAGTGCACATCAGGTGCACTTATGCATTGTGCGCTGGTGTTGCCAGTGGACTCCACTCGTGATGTATATATGTTATCTGCTCCGTCCATCTTCTTCTCCATATAATTTAAAGGGTTGAGACCAAAAGTGAAGCATTTTCAGATACCATGTGGGCCCTGAATCAGAGTTTTATGGGCTGTTCTGTCCGTTGGGCCATTTCCACACAGATCCATCGGCTGAAATTTTATATGTATGGTTAATTTATGGTCCTCAGGCCGTGTATGAAGTTTCGGGCCGAACGGATGGTGGGAACCCCGTGATCTTGCATTCTGGACCAATTTCGGGCCACTTGAGCTTCAGTTTCTTGATTTTTCTCGGGTCTCTGGCGTATAAATTTGTCGATCTTGGTCCCCTAGGGTCCGTCCCTTGCTCTGGTGAATTCTGAGTGTCAAATCCACACTTTTAGTGTCAGTTTTCAGTCAACGCTCCTCATTGCATCCTGCAACAAAACACAATTAAAATACTCCATTAAGCATTATTGTGTATGTAAAATCTGGCACTAATCGAGGTCTGATATGCAATATTTGACCCTCAACAGGAGAGGAAAGAACAGGAAGGGCGGGAAGGCCCGAGATAAATCAAGAGGCAAGTCGACTAACAGAAAAGATGTTGAATGCTGGAATTGTGGCAAGAAGGGCCACTACAAGCATGAATGTCGTGGTAAGAAAAACGACAAGAAAGGAAAATGGAAGGAAGATGAATCAGATTCCACTGCGGTCGCTTCAGATGGCGACGTTGTAGTTATTCTTTCTGCAGATCATGACGTATGTCTCACGGCTACGAGTCAGGACACTGACTGGGTGATAGACTCGGGAGCTTCTTTTCATGCAACTCCACACAGGGACTTCTTCACAAGCTACAAGTCAGGTGTTGAGGGTCAAATATTGCATATCAGACCCCAGTTATTACCTGGATTTATGAGCATGACACTGTTTAATGGCCCGTCTAATCGTAATTGTGATACAGGGTGTATTTACGAGCTTGGATGGAAATATGGTGTTAAAAGAGTGGATTTAAGGCTTGGGCATCACCAAGACATTGGATGGGACCCCAGGGGACCAAGATCGACGAGTTTACACGCCAGAGATCCGCGAAATCAAGTATTTGACACTCAAGTTGCCTGAAATGGGTCCAGAGTGCAAGATCACAGGGTTTTCATCATCCATTTGACTCGAAACTTCATATGTGGCCTGAGGACCATAATTTAACCGTACAACTCAAGTTTCGGCCCTTGGATCCCTATAGAAGTGGCCCAACGGACAGATCAACCCATAAAACTCTGATTTTGGGCCCACCTTCTATCTGGATATGCTTCAAAATTGGTATCAACGCGTTAAGCGAGGTGACAAAACAGATGGTTGGATTGGATTTCTCAGAAACATCTCAGTGGACCCCACGTGGAAGTGCATGTACACCATGCACACGAGGGGCACCGCCCACCGAACGCATAAAGTCGGGTCAGCGCCTGCTGACCCGATCTCCTTCTTAAAATGGGATTTTCCGTTTTCACTTCGCCGCTGCGGACGCTGAGCTGGTGTAGTGGGCCCCACCCGGTCCCTATAACATTGATCTGGACCGTACATTCATTTCGTAGGACGAACAAGACTAACTCCTAGGTGGCCGAATTTCGTAAGAAAGAGTGGATCGGATTTCAACCGTCCGATCGCAGGTTTGACGGCAGCAAGAAAAGATCGGTGGGCCACACTAAAACCGATCCAAAACCGACCGTTTCCGACCGAAATTCCGAGGGGAATACGGTGGACGGCGTGGATTTCTCATCTGGTTTGAATTGTGGGCCCCGCCAGCAGCTCAGCGGAGGGAAATTTGCTTTTCTCTGTTTACGCCAGAACAGAGTTGCGGACGAAACTCAGTGGGCCACCATCATTACTCTTTTCGATGATCCAAGCCATTCATCTTCTCTGGAAGGTGGCCAAGACCTTCACCTAGGTGGAGAAATTGCGAAAGACATCAGATATCAGATCTTAACCGTTCAAACGTAAAATTGGACGGCGAATCAGAAAATCAAGTGGGCCACATCAACAGCGAAATAAAACCGTCCATCTCAGACTAGTTTTTCGAGATAAATCGAATGGATGGGACGGATTCTACTGATATCATTGATCGTGTGCCCCATCAACACCACAGTGAAAAGAAAGACGCATCTCTGATACGTAAAATGGCACCGACCTCTCCCTTGCTGGATATAAAAAGGAAAGAGGAGAAGGAGAGAAGGGGATCTTTTGGCTGGACGTGGAGGCAGGGACTGGAGCTCGGACGTGAACAGGGAAGGAGAGAGAGGAGTATTTTAATTAATTTTTTTTTTCTTTCTATTTCTTTTTCTATTTAATTTTCAATGGAGTCTATGGAGATTAGCCTACCCATGTTGGGCTAAACCCCTTAGCTAGGGCTAAGGGGTGAAGCTTGTAGTGAGATGGGAGTGTCCTCTATGCCTTTAATTTAATTTGAATTTAAGAATTGAATTTGTTATTAGTTTGATTATTAAGGGAATATTTTTAGTCTTTAATGGTCTGTTGTGACTGAAATTACATTGGGTCTGCAATGGTCTGTTGTGACTGAAATTACATTGGGTCTGCAACAGGGCTTCCTTTTAATGTTTATGACGTCAGGAAGCCCTGTTGTTTACCATCGTCTCCTGGGCATGGTTGGATGACGGTATCCTTCCTAATCTTCATAAACATGTTGACTGGTTGGTAATTAGTTTAATTCTGTTGTTTACCATCGTCTCTTGGGCATGGTGTGGTGATGGAATCCATTCTAATTCATATACCTTTCATCTCTTGAAAACTACATCAAGTAAGTTCAGTTTAATATCCATGAAGCAGGCATAAGATCTCCCTGATCTCTACAAGTGGATCCTCTGAATCCCTAGTTCCCTACCTCTGAATCCCTAGTGTTTTACTGTTGAATTCCTTAGTTTTAGATAATTATTCCACATTATTCATTAAAATTCCATTTGATTTAGATCTCATCTCATTCTAGTTCTACTTCTAGTTAGTTTCAGACTACGTACAGGTTTCAGTCCCTGTGGATTCGACCTCGGTCTTACCGAGTTTATTACTACATCACAACCCTACACTTGGGGAGTGAACATCAGGTGACTGTGGGACTGTGAGGATGGGAAATTCTGGCGTATCGAAGATCGTGGGAGTTGGTGATATTTGTGTGAAGACAGATGTGGGCTGCACATTGGTTCTCAGGAATGTGAGGCATATCCCAGACCTTCGCCTCAACTTGATGTCGACGGGAAGGTTGGATGATGATGGCTATGAAAGCCGGTTTGCTAGTGGGCGATGGAAGCTCATCAAGGGTTCATTGATCGTGGCAAGAGGAAAGAAGTGCTGCACCCTTTACAATGCAAGTGTCAGTATGTGCAAGGGTGGGTTGAACGCAGCGAAAGATTCAGCTATTGGCATGTGGCACAGGCGTCTAGGCCACATGAGTGAAAAAGGGCTTCAGGTACTAGCAAAGAAGCGGCTCCTTCCAAACGTGACAGGTACACCTCTCAAAACCTATCTTGATGTTTATTAGGGAAACAACATAGAGTTTCATCTGTTTAAACTGCTTCTCATGTTAATAAAGTGCATGCATTAGATTTGGTTTATTCTGATGTTTGTGGTCCTATGAGGACAAAAACCTTGGGTGGGGCATTGTATTTTTTTACTTTTATAGATGATGCATCTAGGAGGGTTTGGGCTTATGCTTTGAAATCCAAGGACGAGGTCTTTGGTGTGTTTAAATTGTTTCATGCTATGGTCGAGAGAGAGACAGGTAGACCATTGAAGTGCATCCGCACTGACAATGGTGGTGAATATATTGGCGACTTTCACGAGCACTGCAAGTCCCTGGGTATACGGCATGAACAGACGGTTCCCAAGACCCCCCAACATAATGGTGTAGCTGAGCGAATGAATCGCACCATTGTTGAGAGAATCAGATGCATGTTATCCCATGCGAAATTGCCCAAGACGTTATGGGGAGAAGCAATGCACACGGCGGTGTATTTGATAAACAGGTCTCCATTAGCCCCATTGAATGGAGAAGTACCTGAGAAGGTGTGGACTGGACAGGATCCATCGTACAGTCATCTCAGGGTGTTTGGATGCAGGACATCCGTTCACGTACCAAAGGACGAGAGGTCCAAACTCGATATGAAAATCAGGCAGTGTGTGTTCTTAGGGTACGGTGATGAAAAGTTCGGTTATAGATTGTGGGATCCGACCGAGAGGAAGCTCGTCAGGAGCAGAGATGTGGTTTTCTTTGAAGATCAGTGTATAGAAGACATTGGTAAGTCAGAGAAGAATCAGCCTGGTTCAAGTGAGCTAGAGGACACGGATCCGATTATTCCTTCCGTGGTGCCTGATGACGAAGGAGTACAGCAAGGTGCAGAGGACGATGGAGTTTCTTTAGAAGATGGACCAGGGGAGCAGCCCCCACTTGATCCACCTGTTGAGCCACAGGTGAGGAGGTCATCTAGGGACAGATAGCCGTCCAAGAGGTACTCGCCACATGAGTACATTATGCTGACTGATGGGGGAGAGCCAGAAGATTATTCTGAGGCCCTAGTCGACGAGCATAAGGGGGAGTGGTTGAAAGCTATGCAAAAGGAGATAGAATCATTGCATAAGAACCACACCTATGACATGGTGAAACTGCCTAAGGGCAAGAAAGCTTTGAGCAACAAGTGGGTGTTCAGAAAGAAGGTTGAGCAGAAAAATTCACAGACAAGGTTCAAGGCCAGACTTGTGGTGAAAGGTTTTGGTCAGAAGAAAGGCATAGACTTCGAGGAGATATTCTCACCAGTGGTGAAGATGACATCCATACGGGTGTTACTTGGGTTGGCGGCTAGCATGGATCTGGAGATAGAGAAGTTAGATGTGAAAACTGCCTTTCTCCATGGTGACCTGGAAGAAGAGATCTACATGCACCAACCAGAGGGGTTCGAAGTCAAGGGCAAGGAGCATATGGTGTGTAGGCTGAGGAAGAGTTTGTATGGGATGAAACAAGCTCCACGGCAATGGTACAAAAAGTTCGACTCGTTTATATTGAAACATGGGTATGACAGAACGGAGTCGGACCACTGTGTGTTCACGCGCAAGTTCTCAGATGGTGATTTCTTAGTTCTGCTATTATACGTTGATGACATGCTCATCATGGGAAAAGACATCAAGAAGATCGACAGGCTGAAACAGGAGTTGGGCAAGTCTTTTGCGATGAAAGACTTAGGCCCGGCTAGACAGATCCTAGGAATGGAGATAACCCGTGACAGAAGCAGCAGGAAGCTCTGGCTGTCACAAGAGCGGTATATTGAGAAAGTCCTAGAGCGGTTCAATATGAATGCAGCGAAGCCGGTCAGTACTCCACTAGATGGTCACTTCAGATTGAGCGACAGATAGTGTCCCAAGACGAAGGCAGAGGTGGAAGAGATGCAGAAGATACCCTACGCGTCAGCTGTGGGAAATTTGATGTATGCTATGGTGTGTACACGCCCAGACATAGCATATGCGGTTGGTGTTGTCAGCCGGTATCTTACTAATCCTGGCAAAGAGCATTGGGCAGCGATGAAGTGGATATTGTGGTATCTAAGAGGCTCATCCAGGTTGAGCCTATGCTATGGTGACGGTAAACCTGTGTTAGAGGGCTACACAGATGAAGATATGGCAGGTGACATAGACTCCAGGAAGTCTACATCGGGGTTCATGTTCACATTTGCAGGGGGAGCGGTTTCTTGGCAGAGCAAGCTACAGAAGGTCGTAGCATTGTCGACGACAGAGGCCAAATACATTGCAGTCACAGAGGCATGTAAAGAGATGCTTTGGATGAAAAGGTTCCTACAGGAACTTAGCCTAAAGCAGGAGAAGCACGTGGTCTATTGCGATAGTCAGAGTGCTACACACTTGAGCAAGAATCCAAGTCAGCATTCCAAGTCAAAGCACATAGAGATTCAGTATCACTGGATCAGGGATACTTTGGAACAGAAGGTGTTACAGCTTGAGAAGGTCCACACGGATGATAATGGGTCAGATATAATGACTAAGGCTTTGCTCAAGGGCAAGTTTGAGGTTTGTAGAAACCTGGCTGGCTTCAAGAAAGTGAATCCCTCCTAGGTCAAAAAGGGGGAGATTTGATGAGTTTTTTTGACCTGTCGTCCTTTCGCAACTGGGATGCACAAGTCCTTTCGCAACTGGGATGCGAAAAGTCCTTTCACAACTGGGATGCGCAAGTCCTTTCGCGACTAGGATGCGGAAAGGAGTTTCCTAAAACTATAAAAAAAATGGTCCCTAGGGTTTTTCTAGTGTATGTTGTGTTGATGAGAAAAACACAAGAGGGCTATCAAACGTGAGAGAGAGGGAGAGAAAGAGAGAGAGAAAGCTTGTAGAAGGGAGGTTATGCTCGTGGAGGTGATCTACGGTGCAGTATATATCTCAGCGCTCCTACGTCCTCGTAATCGGTGAGATCTCTCTGGTTTTCTTTATTCTTTCATTGTTCATCCACTCCTGCGTGAGTGAAGAAGGTTGTAAACGTTTTACTTCATAGTGGATTGTTGATCTGGATGAAGTCCCGTGGTTTTTACCTCTTTGAGGGTTTTCTACGTAAAATTCTCTTGTGTGGTGTGTGATTGATGCATTGATTATTTTCATTGCTTTATTATCCATAATTCTTGTTTGTTCTGGAGGGCTAGATCCTAAGGTTTTGTGCAAGGCCTCCAACAACCGGTGCTCTGCCTTCAAATTTAATTGCAACTAGCATTACTAGGCCATTTTCAAGCGCTTCATTGAATTTGAAGACCTCCTTGATACCATCCTCAATGTGAAGTCTTCTGTGGAAGTTGAGAATCACCACCTTAATGCCATAATCATCACAAGGTTCCTCAAACTGATGGGTCCACCATTGATCTTCCCTCTCATACACATCACACAATTGTAACCGTCAATGGAAGGAATTTTTGGTCTTCGTCTGATGACTCCAAATCAACATCTTTACAACTTGACGGTTGATATCGTGCAGGGCATTGGATCAATTGCTCAATCTACCTTCACAATTGTGCATTTTCCACGTCTCATGATCAATTTGTGGTTCTCCATGCAGCAATAGGAGGCCTGACCTCAAGCATGGGATGCCATAACTGTAATTAATTCCTGCACAAGCTTACATTGGATCAGGAATTTGTCAGACCTGTGAAAAAATGTGCTTGAAATCCTGGACATTCAACTGGTGGGGCACAAAGATTACATCCATGAAGTGGACCACATGTAGACATCCACCAAATTGTTGGTCCTTTATTTTTGTTCACTAAGAATCTATTTTTCTTATCCCCAAGTGGTGCACATGATGAGAACGAGCCATTTTCTGATGTTAATGGATGGTGCTGGGACTAAAATCAAAAGGCCCAATTACTAAGCAACCGAGATGAGTGCATCCCTTTTATTTAAGCCTGCTTAATTGAGCCAGGGCTCGAGCTGAACCTGACCCAGACAAGACCCCAGCTAATGCTGCTACCCATACCTTTCGCACATCCAGGCAAGTGGTACATTTCTACAAGATCCAAGACCATAAATAACATAATTTCAGTCTTTTCAATGAGCAACAATGGACAGATAATGCGTGGGTAGAAGATGTTGGCAGATTTTCTCAGTTAACGTCCCTGTGGGGCCTACCACATGAATGGATCGGTCAGATCTCTGGATCAGATGGCTGAAGGTACATATGCAACAGCTATGTGTAGCCAACAAAAGAAAGGAATTGATGGATTTTTGGGCCGGGAAATGTTCACAGCAGGACTTGTCCATTGGGATCTCAAACATCTGAAATGTTAGCTCCAGGACTGTCGGAAAGAACCGATTACATTAGCCAGCTCCATTGATGACATTGCAATGTATCTTGTAGAATGATGGGGCCATTGGAAATCATGGGATTTCATTATATGGAGAAGACAACACAATAATCTAGTCCAAATCACTACTTATAATAAACAAATCATCAACAGAAATCGAGACAATCCACAAAAATGAAAGAAGGGGAAACACATTGCAAACATATCACACTAATAGAAATTAAAGCTAAACAGCAGTTCTTCTATACAACACTTGGAAATTTATGAAATTCAAACCTTCTTTAATGTAGCTTCTCTTTTGTGCATTAGTTGCCATCTTGGAATCTGCCTCTATAGCGATTAATTCTAGTGCTTCAGCAAAGAACTAGATAACTCCAAAGGAAAATCCTGAATCAGATCAGAAATTGACAGGTTGGTTTAAGTTTATACATGAGATTAAGAACCCTGTGAATAGGAACCCATTTCTGAAAGATCTTGGCTTTCATCTCCACGGGACAAATGCTACTGCTGAAATATAAAAGAATAGAAATCTTAGATTAAAACACCATATATTGATGATATGAACTGCCTAAATAAGATTTCTTGAATGACATGTTTGTTAATCGCATTCTGATATAATAACAAAAAAACATTGGCTTACCAAATTAATTATTGAGAAGTGTGTAGACTTACAAAGCTCCTCCTGGCAACAAGGGAGGCACTTGACCCCACCCCCAAGTGCGAATGTGGCACACACCTGCGATAACCAAGCTGCTCATCAGATGGCTCCCACCATGTAGATATACATAATGCATTGTCCAAAGATCAACCCAGTCCGTTGATCACATGAAACAAATGGACAGCTTAAAAGACTTGAAATTTTTTCTAATTGGTTTCTAATATTTAGCTCATTTGATATGTGTACTGGCTGGCTAAATTGTTTTTATTTAGGTGCATATGGTTACACACCAAATATTTTGAAATTTCATGATTAATCAATCTGCTTTGGTGTAAAAATATCATGAAATTTCCTGATATTAGATGCAACCAAGCGCACGGTTACTTGTTGTTTTGAGCTTCCAGGTCACTGCCTCACGAAAATGAGTATTGAGAGAGAGAGAGAGAGAGAGAGAGAGAGAGAGAGAGAGAGAGAGAGAGAGAGAGAGAGAGAGAGAGAGAGTCATATATACTTGATTCAATGCCGTTTCTCCTGTGCCTCATTGGATTTTGTTGCTAGAGAGTCATATATACTTGATTCAATGCCGTTTCTCCTGTGCCTCATTGGATTTTGTTGCCATCGACCCAGACATTGGCGACGTGTGCTATCTTGTGCCAATCCTCTCCTCCTTCTTTGCATCTCTCCATCAAAAGTCGACATCCATTGATTTCCAAATCTTCGAGTGCCCTGAGGTCTTGCAACCCTTCAGGCAAGGACCCCAACTTGGGGCAATTGGAGATCTCGAACCTCTTGAGCGTCTTGAGATGTCTTAACCTGTCCGGCAAAGTCCTCAATTTAGAGCAAAAGGAGACACTGAGACTCTCCAGTGCCTCCAATTGTTCCCACCCATCGGGAAGTGATGTCGCATTCAGTAGACCACCAATCTCAATTTTCCTGAGGTTTAGGAGGCCTGGTAATGGCCTCAACAGAATTCCATCACTACCGCATAGTTGGAAATTTGTAAGAAGCGGTAGAGAGCATGAAATCCCGTTGATTTTACTACATTCCTCGATTTCAAGGTGTCTTAGAGTATTTGGGAGGCTCTGTGGCAGTGCCTTCAATTTGGCACAATATCGTATTACTAATTTGAGCAGAGATGGCATTATTTCTCCATCTTCCAATCTCAACTCCCACACCTTGAATTTAGGCATGGAGCGGAAATAGAGCTCTTCCAGCTTCGGGAATGCCACCCTTTTGCCGCCACGATTGCCACTGTTCCCATAAAACTCATGTCCCACTAGTTTGACACGATTTCCCTGTATTTCAAGGTGTTTGAGAGAAGGTAACTTCCCAAGCTGAGGCAGCTGTGTGCAGTTATTGCAGTTGACTAGTTCCACCTTAACCAAACTCGACAAAGATGAGTCGTCCATCCAAGTCGGGAATTTGGAACCAATGTAGTTCCGTATTTCCAACTCTTCTAGGTTCGTACAGGGTGGTCTGAGGAACTCAAACACATCGTTCGTGCTCTCCACATTGCCATCTCCAGACGTTTGTAAAGACAATCTGCGAAGACGTAACTTCTTCTTCAGTTCTGCTTCCTTGGCCTCATCGCCACTTGCCACTCTCTCTAAGTTTTTAATTTCAAGATTTTCTTGGAGCAAGTTAAGGTGCTTCAGCTCTCCAATCATACATCCTCTGTCGCCACCCACGACGAACTTGCTTAGCGTTCGGAGGGAAGTTACTTTCCCCAGTCCTTCGGGTAAATGCTCAAGTTTATCAGTTCGTTCAATTTCAAGATGTCTCAAACTGACCATAGCGCTCATCCTTCTTGGGAGTTTACAGAGGCTCCTACAGCCATTGAGTTTCAATGTCTGCAAATTGCTGAGGTGACTCGTTGATTCAGGCAACTCTTCTATACCCGATGAAGACAAGTTCAGATATCTTAAATGCTTCAAATTCCCAATTGAGCTTGGCAATCTTTTAATGTCAGTCCAACTGAAATCCAATGACCTAAGGAACCTTACATGTTCGAACAAATCAAGAGGGACTGTATCGATTTTGGAAGGCCCAATTAGTAGGAACGTTCTCAGTTTCTTCACATGACGCAAAGGGGCGGGAATGATCGAGACATCTTCAGAGACAATCAAGGATGAATGACGAGCCTCAACAGAGCCCAAGTCCGACTTTCCAATCTCGATGATCTTACATTCTTTCTTCGTAATGAATTCAGCGAGATCATGAAGGAGATCATGCATTTTGCAACTGACTCTTCCAAGCTCCGCATCTTGAAATAGAGACCGTGCCAGTAAATCATCGAAGTACTCTCTGCCGATATCTTCCATCTCTCTATTTCCCTCCGACCTGATAAAACCTTGGGCTAACCACAACTTGACCAATGTATCCTTCTCCAAGTCATGTTCTTTCGGAAATATCGAGCAATATGCAAAACACTGCTTCAGATGCGTGGGCAAGTTGTAGTAGCTTAGCAATAGAGCTGGTAAAATGCCTTTTGCAACGTCCCTTAAAGCCCATGTCTCACTTTCTAAGATGTTCTGCCAATCTTGTGCCGTCCTCTTCGAATTCATCGCACTTCCCATTACCTTTGCTGAAAGAGGCACTCCTTTACAATTCTTCACTATCTCCTTGCCAATCTTTTCAATCCTTTCTAACTCCAGACAATGTTCCATTTCCCACCCGATGAAAGCTCTCCTTCTGAACAGCAACCAACAATCATCGTCGCATAAACCTCCCAATGTATGTACATAGGATGCATCCATCATACTCGCAACCCTGTTGCTGCGAGTCGTAACCAGAATTCTACTGCCATTCGTACTGCTTTGGAAGGGAAGCTGCAATTCCTCCCACTTCTCTTTATCGTCATTCCACACATCATCAAGGACAAGCAAAATCAGCTTCCCTCGCAATGTTCCGAGAAGTTTATTCTGCAACGGGTTCATTTCTGAAAGGGTAGTACTAACGCCTTCCGCATCTTCTATAATTGCCTTGGTAAGTCTCTTCACATCAAAATCCTCGGACACACAAACCCAAAGAACCTTCTGGAAATGGCTCCTCACCTTCTCATCATTACAAACCAATCTAGCGAGGGTCGTCTTGCCCAATCCTCCAATGCCCACAATTGAAATTACAGGAATACATCCCACCTCACGACTACTCCCACTTACCAACTTACTCACTATCATGTCTTTATCTTCATCCCTACCAATTACATGCGATACATCTACAAGCGAGCTCGTCTGAAATCTGCCCATCTCAAGCCTACTGACCTGGCTCGAACTCTCACTACTATTGAAATTGTACTTATTTTTTTCATCTGCAATTTGATCTAATCTCTCCTTTAATTCCTTTATCCCATGAGCAAGATTGTAACGCGACATGACCCGACTGAAACAAGAACGAGGCAAAAACAAGCATGTTCTTACCTTGTTTCTGATGTGGCTACTATCGCTTTCCCACGATCGGTGGGCCGTTGGCGCCCACTCGTCTAAGAAGTCATCGACATCGTAGGCGACGTCTTTGAGCTTTCCTAACCAATCTCCGACTTTCTCATCATTCACTTGCCTGGTCTCTGCATCATGAAGAACTGCTTGAATGGCTTGGAATGTAGAAGAGAGATTTTTCAGTTGTTGTGGGGCACCACAAACGAAACTCAGCTCTTGTTGGATGATGTTGGTCAGATTTTCGATAGCCACCTGAACAAGAGCATCTGCCATTCTTGCAACAGGTAAGTGTATCTGAGAGAGGAGAGGTGGGTCTTGTTCTTGTTGGGGATGAAGCATTGACCCATATATTCACAGCCATATATTCACAGCCATAGAACTCTCATCACAAAAGCAAACTCAGTACGCTTTAGCAGACTGAGTAAACTCCGTGGTGCCTACCTTGGATGTAATGTATATGCCTTATCCACGCCGTCCATCTGTTTTTCCAGATCATTTTATGTCATGAACCCATAATCGAAGTATATACAAAGCTCAATTGGACCACACCATAGAAAAAAGTGGAGACAATAATCTCCACCGTTGAAACCTTTATAGGTCCTACAGTGATGTTTATTTTTCATCTAACCTATTAATAAGGTCACATAGTATCTATGTAGGGAAAAAATAAAATATCAGCTTGATCCAAAACTTCTGTGGGCCCCAATAAGTTTTCAACGGTAGGTTTTCAATTCAAACTGTTTCCTATGGTGTGGTCCACCTGATTTTTGTATATGCTTCGATTTTGGGTTCATGTCATAAAATGATCTGTTAAAACTGATGGACGTTGTGGATAAGACACATACATCACGATGGGCCACATATAATTTACTCAGATGCTATAGCGTATACTGAGTTACTCAGTACGCAATCCGCCTCCTATATTGACAATAGAAATAACTGGAGGAACGGATGAGTCCGTACGTTGCCTTTAGAATTTTTGCTGGGCGGAAACGTTTTTGTTTTTATGCGAAGGGAAATTTTTTAGAGTTCGGCAGCTGCTTAAAAGATCAAAATACTTAAGGTAAGCATATTAAAAAGGGGTATTTTGGTCTTTTTGGATTCATTCGTACAGTCCTAGGTCTAGTTTTCAAATTAAGGTTTGTTTGAGTAAACTTGCTGGGTGATACCTGAGGTCTATACGCCTGAAGAACCCTTGACTATATCTAATTCACCTAAATTTCCAACCATCCATTTGATGTCCACAAATCACACAGCCAATCATACGATTTTGTGTGAATTTCAGGGAAGAATGCATCCACAGTAGGCCCCACTATTTGGACGGTGTGAGTGGTGCGAATTTATGTCATTTATTCAGTAGATGATGGTGATACTATGGCACAGTGGAATGGTTGATACTATACGTGTTGTTTAGGAAACTCAAGTTAAACGGTCCAAATCATGGGGACTGATATAGCTAATGAATCAGCCATTCATTATATTAATTCTGCATAAATTTTGGTTGACTTAGCCATTTCAATTGAGCAGACAATTTGAACGGTTTTATTTGGTATAAATTTATGCCACATATATAAATTATGAATGCATGTTCATGAAGTATGAAGCTCGGAAAGAGTATCAAAGTTTTTCTCTCGGGGTTGGTTTTGGTTTTGGTTCTATACGGGTTTTTTTTTTCGGTTCAAATAGCGCCACGGCAAGAGTCATCACTGACCAAACACATATATTTTAGCCATGAAACTACCATTTCACTTCCTAGAGCATGAAAATGCTCGTATGCGTTGCTGCACCTCGTAAATTGGGCTCTTATCTCGACGGGGAAAAGTTATTTTCTAAAGGGACTTGGCCCCACCAAAAATTGAATTTGGGCATGGCCCATCTAATCTGTTCATTTTAATCAAACAATCGTGAACCTATAAAAAGGGTTTTTTTTTATTGTCTATTTAAAGTTCTCTATGGCCTCATAACTATACTAATTTTATGCATTAATTCGACATTGTTTTCTCTTATATGGTCCATCTATGATGAATTTTGTCCTCAAAGTTAGGTCGATGACATGAAATTATAACTCTTTACACGTGCACGGGATGTATTTACTTCAAGACAACCCAATTGGACCCACATAAGATATAGATGGGTTCAAAATGTGGAGTCCTTGCCACACGAAGCGATTTGGTCATTTCAGTTTTTTCATCTCCCTCTTTTTTGTTTTCTTTTTTCTTTTTTCTTTTTCAATTCCTAGGGCCACATGAAGCCGAAGCTTCCTCGACAAATGGTAGTTAAACAGCCAATCTTTACATAATCTGGGCGACAACTAAAGCCTCCAGCAAGCTCCGGCCAAGCTTCGACTAATTCTCTAGAAAAAAAAAAAAAAAAAAAAAAAGGAGTTTTCTCTGAAGTTTTCCAACCATAATCTCACTTCGGAGATTATGGTTGGAAAACTTCAGAGAAAACTCTTCTTTTCTTTTTTTTTCGTTTTGTCTTGTTGGTGGGCATGAATGTTGGGAGTTTATGAAAGGGAGGAGGGTGTGGGAGTCCCCTTATATATGTTGTGGGTTTTTCTTGTTATAGTGTGGGAGTCTCCTTTTTTGTGGTACGAGTGGTGGGACCACATGGATCGCGAATACTCACTAAGGACTATTGATATTCACTGTGGATCGGGATATAAACAGTGGCCCATTGATATTCGCTTTGGACCATAGATAATATCAGCGGTCCCCTGTTAAGATCAACCATCCACAGTGAATATCGGTGGAATTCATTGCAGTTCGCCAATATTAATATAGGACCGCAAATATTCACTGTTGATCATAGATAATATCAACGATCCACAATGAATGTCATTGGTTTACATTGTGGATCATCAATCTTAACAAGGGATCGTTGATATTCACTGTGGACTGCAGATAATAGCAGCGGTCCCTTGTTAATATCGGTGATCCACGGTGAATATCAGTGGAATTCATTGTGGCCCGCTGATATTCATTGTGGACGGTAGATAATATCAGTGGTCCCATGTTAAGATCGGCGATACATAGTGAATATTAGCGATTCTCTGTCAACATTAGCAAACCTCTATTAATATTTGTAATCCTTTGTAAATATGATTATCTTTTAATCTAGTACTTTGTCTTTCATGTGCTACAAAATCCTTTTGCAAGGTGAGGGAACCTGACCCTTGCTTAAAATACTTCAATATAAAGGTCACCACCAAGTGCACGGTACGATTTCTACATACTTTGAGGGATGAATTCAATAAGCTTCCTATTAGGAGAAAATGTTTTGAGGAACCCAATTCGAGTATCTATTTGATTTCAATGAAGGATGATGGATGGAAAATAGACCATTGCTCCACTACGTGATGTAGAGGCACCTTGGTGACCTCCGGATGCAATGCAATATACAATTCCTAATGAGTCCACGAATACCATCAGCCGTATCTAGGCCATATAAATGCAGAAACATGACAACCCAAAATACTAAATATCGCGGATGCAATGCAATATGCGGTACAAATGAAATGACCAAGCTGGAGTGAAGTCGGGATGATAGTATGTAGTCTCGCAGGCTATGGGGTCCATCACAAGGGAATTCTATTCAAACCAGTTCCATATCTAAATTTGGATAGTCAGACACAATGTGGTAAACTCCTGATCTCAGGTTGGTCGCACACCCCAACAAAAATCCTGGCCATTGCGAAGGTACACATAATAAATAGTTGCGCACCACTAGCCCGAGTGGATAGTGAATGAATGAATGAATGAATATGCAATTCCTGCTCAATAAATTCATATATCAGTACGGTTCCTCTCTGGGAAATCATCGGGGTCTATTACACTCCAAACTATATTGTCGCCCCATCACGCGCAACAAAGTGAGTGGAAGAGACCTCACTATTCAACTACCAAAATCGGGCCCTGCTCGTCGATTACGGACCCATTTCTCGAACTGGTCAAACTCAGCCTATTTTTGCCCCCTCCTCTCGGGCAGGTAAGGTCGCACTCCCTTCCAACCAACCACGACACAGTGGGAGACGCGGTCTAACAGTATATGGCCCTCATGCACTCATTCATCCACCCCGATTTAGACGTTGGAGCAACCTCTGGAACCAAGAGGGTTCTGGGACTTTCACCCAAGGATATCTATAGCACCCCATGTAGAACAAATTTCTAGTGTCCCATCTGGCCATCCACGATATGCTTGTGGAGGCTACGGCCCTGATGTCACTAGGGCGTATGGTGGTCATATCACACAAATGCGAGATGTATGAGTCATACTATTCAGTCATGCATCAAACCTGAGCGTATCGCGCGCTCGTGTGGGGTAACTCTGCCTATCAGGGAGTCCCACAAATATCTCAGCAATTTGGCATATGCAATGATCAACCATATCTCATAACAAACATGCAGATGATGCGTATGGGCATGTATCATAATACTATATTGTCACATACTCATAATCGGCATCGATAATCGACCTCGACAATCGGAATCGGTGAGAATGAGCCTAATAAGGCCTAAGGGAAGGTCACGATGTGGACATTTAACCATCATTGCCCATCAATGTGAACATTTAACCAACATTGGTCCCAAGGAGTGCCCACATAGAGCCAAACTTATAGTGGGCCCATGGCCTCATATACACAACAGGTGGGCCCTGCTCATAGGCCTTATACAGCACATCGGGCCTCATCATATGGGTCTAATATACAACACATCGGGCCTCATACATGTCAAGTGGGCTACATCAATGGGCCGCACTAATGGGCCCCATAGTTGGGCTGCAAATATATCAAGGTGGGTCGGAAATATATATCAATGGGCCTCATCATACGGGTCGGAAATATATCTCAATGGGCCTCATCATACGGGCCAAAAATATATTACAATGGGCCGCAAGACATGGGCCTAATACACATCACAATGGGCCCCACATCTGTTGGACAGCGTAGATAGAACAGACACATCACTGTGGGGTCCGCATCAAAGACGGACGACGTGGAATACAATGCATAAATCAAGGTGGGTCCTACCTACACGTGTGGGGTGGACCACGCTGGAGGACAGAGTGGATACACCACATGCATCAACGGCAGGCTCCCACAGAGCTTGGTGACGTTGCACAACAGCAATGTCCAGCTGTTGGTCGTCCCACTGATGGACGGTATAGATAAACACATACATGATGTGGGTCATGCATGGATGGACGGTACATATAAAACACTTGCACCATGGTTGGGACCCACTACATCAGATGACGTCCATCAAGATGGATGGTCTCGATATAACACGTACATCACAGTGGAGTGTTCACTCCCCAAGTATAGGGTTGTGATGTAGTAATAATCTCGGTAAGACCGAGGTCGAATCCACAGGGACTGAAACCTGTACGTAATCTGAAACTAAATAGAACTAGAATTAGACTAAGATGTAATCTAAATTGAATGACAATTGAGGAATAATTAATCTAAAACTTCAGAAAATTCAGAGAAAGGGAAATAGGGATTCAGAGGATCCACTTGTAGAGATCAGGGAGATCTTATGCCAGTATCACGAATTATGGAAATTTACTGAACTGCCATTGATATAGTTTTCAAGAGATGAAAGGTGTATGAATTAGAATGGATTCCATCACCAAACCATGCTCAGGAGACAAAGCAAACAATAGAATTAATCTAATTACTAACCAATCAACATGCCATGAAAGTCAGGAAGGGTACCGTCATCCGACCATGCCCAGGAGACAATGGTGAACAACAGGGCTTCCTGACGTCATAAACATCAAAAGGAAACAGAAATACTCAAAGCCACCACAGATCTATTGTAATTTGTGTCACAACAAACCATTAAAAACTAAGAACATTGCCTTAAATAAACTATAATCAATACCAGTCAGTCTAAACAAAAGACATAAGCAAAGTGTCCCCCATCATGCTACAAGCTTCACCTCTTAGCCCTAGCTAAGAGGTTTAGCCCATAAACATGTTTAGGCTAATCTCTTAAACAAATATATAAAAAAAAATAAAAGAAAAAGAAAACAAAACAACACCCTAATGTCTTCTCTCTCTCTTACATATTCATGTTAAAGCCCAAACCTCCACGGCTACTCCACACCTCCTCCTGATGATGCCTCCACGGCTGCCTCCCTAAGCACTGGATCCTTCTCTCCTTTTATAGATGTGAGGCCACAGGTCTGTGGTGAAGTCGGTGAAGAACTTCCGCCAGAAGGAAAACGGAAACTTCGATTTTTGTGGCTAAGGTCTGTGCGGTCCACTTAGACTGACTTATGGCGCATCAAATCCATTATACGGGCTTCTGCATCAGCTCAGGATCATGGGCTGAATTTTGGCGTGGATCCGTGATTCATATGGGCCACACCATCACTGGACGTAGCAGTGTATTCCTTGTAGGTGTAAGCTTGGATGCGTACATGGAGACATAAAAACAACAAGATCTTGGTATAAAATATCTCCCAGTTGCAATAGACGGTTCAGATCAACATTTTGATTGGCCATGGTGGGTCACAACGCATCACCGCGGGTTCTGTTTTTGCGTAAACAGAGCTTGCGCAAGCCGTGCGCTGTTCTAATGGTGGGGCCCACTTCAGCTGAGGTCTGAGGAATCCACACCGTCCACCGGATTATACTCGAAAAACCAGTCAGGAATGCCGAGGATGGCTCGAATTCGGTGTGGCCTATCAGGATTTCTACTCCACCGTCCATCCTCCATTCGGATGGTAAATTCTCATGATTGCTTGTATGAGACCAAAAGGGTCAGCATGGTCGTGGTCGTGGTCGTGGCTATCCTCTGGGTCATTTGATCGGATAGGATTGATCAGACGGACCATGATGGTGGCCCACGGAGCCTCGTCTGCAGGCTCTGGTGCGAACAGAGCCTTCGGTTTCTCCGTTGTGACGGTCGGTAGGCCCCACCTTGATGGTTATGGAGAAATCCATTCCGTCCACTGGGATCCCCATGGAAAACCATTCGGGAAGGCCCGTTTTTGGATCCAAACCGTGGTGTCCCATGAGATTGTAACCCAGCCGTCCATCGTACGTTTTATGTCTAGAAACGTGCGATATCTTGCATGGCGTCAAAAAGAAAGCTTGGCGAGGATTTTGGACAGCTCCTGGACGGAATGAACGGTCCAGATCAATGATATGCGTGATGTGTGGGGCCCATTACGCAAAAACGGCGGACGGTCGTCCGTCCGCTGTCTCTCTCTGCGCACGAAGGAAGACGGGTCAGCCCGTCTCTGACCGGGCTGCCCGTCCAGTGCACCTCTTGATCGCCTGCACTACATGCACGTGCACCCTCGTGTGGGGTCCACTGTGATGTTCGCGAGAAATCTGCTCCGACCATCCATTCTGTCATATCATTCAAGCCGTGAGGACCGAAGATGAAGCGTATCCAGACATCAGGTGTGCCCCACTTAGTGAATCAAGGGGCTGATCTGTCCGTTGGGCTGCTTCCGCGATGATCCGACGGATGAATTTCGACGTGTACGGTTCATTTAGAGTCCTCAGGTCTTGTATAGAGTTTTGAGCCAAATGGATGATGGGAACCTTGTGATCTTGCATTTTGGCTGACTTTCAGGCCACTTGAGCTTCAGTTCCTTAGTTTTCTTGGATTTCTGGTGTGCAAATTTGTCGATCTTGGTCCCCTGGAGTCCGTCCCTTGCCTTGGTGTAGTCAGATCATTAAATTCATGCCTTTATCACCTTTTTATAGTCTAAACTCTGAAGTCACCTTACAACACAAATACGATTAAAATAGGCTATTAAACCGTATCATGTTCATAAATCCTGTTAAACACAAATCGATTAAAATATGCTGCATGTGTGGAGGTGGGGCCCACATTGATGTACGCATTCTGTATCCACGATGTCCGTTGAAGGGACGGTGGATCCTAGCAGCATCACTGTTGTACTAACGACAGTTCTGTGGGTCCCACCTTTTTGACGTTAGCAAATTCCGTGGGGCCCAGCGTTAATGTATGGGTCTTATCCACACTGTCCAGATGGCTGGTTGGTGGGACCCACGCGTTGATGTATTTGTTTTATCCACACGGTCCATCTGGACAGGTGGTGTGGGACGCCACCACGATATTTGTGTTTCATTCATGCTGCCCTACAGCGTGGGCCCCACACACGTGTGGAACCCCCCCCCCCCCCCATGTTGTCTATGCCGTGTGGGGCCTGCCTTGATGGGCCGTCGAGATCATGGACTCCACCATGATGTATGCACTATATTCACACCATCGATCCATTTGTGGTGGGACCCACCCTGATGTAGTGTTGTATCCACTCCGTGCATCCATGGGTCCCATGCGAGGCCACCTTGAATTATGTATTCTGTATCCCCACAGTCCACTTGACTGGGATAGTGGGATGCGACACCATGATGTATTATTTTCATCCATACCGTCCAGATGATCTGGACGGTGCTAGACCCGTTTGGACGGTGCAAGGGTACTCCACTGTGACGTACGTGTTATATCGAGACCATCCATCTTGATGGACATTAGCTAATCTGTTGGGGCCTGATGTATGTATTATAACCCCACCCGCCACGTGTAGTGGGTCCCGACCATGGTGTAAGTGTTTTATATGTACCGTCCATCCATGTAGGACCCACATCATGTATGTGTTTATCTATACCGTCCATCAGTGGGATGGCCAGCAACTGGACATTGCTCTTGTGCAACGTCACTAAGCTCAGTGGGAGCCCACCGTTGATGCATATGGTGTATCCACTATGTCCTGCAGCGTGGTCCACCCCACACATAGGTAGGACCCACCTTGATTTATGCATTGTATTCCACGCAGTCCGTCTCTGATGCGGACCCCACAGTGATGTGTTTGTTCTATCTACACCGTCCAACAGATGTGGGGCCCATTGTTATGTGTATTAGGCCCATGTCTTGCTGCCCATTGTAATATATTTTCGGCCCGTATGATGAGGCCCATTAAGATATATTTTCGGCTCGTGTAATGAGGCCCATTGATATATATTTATGGCCCACCTTGATATATTTATAGCCCAACTATGAGGCCCATTAGTGCAGCCCATTGATGTAGCCCACTTGACGTGTATGAGGCCCGATGTGTTGTATAAGGCCCATGAGCAGGGCCCACCTGTTGTGTATATAAAGCCATGGGCCCACAATATGTTTGGCTCTATGTGGGCCACTCCTTGAGACTAATGTTGGTTAAATGTCCACATTGATGGGCAATGATGGTTAAATGTCCACATCGTGACCTTCTCTTAAGCCTTGTTAGGCTCATTCTCACCGATTCTAATTGTCGAGGCCGATTCCGATTGTCAAGGTCAATTGTTGAGCCCGATTCCGATTGTCGAGGTCGATTGTCGAGGCCGATTCTGATTGTTGAGGCCAATTCCGATTGTCGAGGCTAATTCCGATTGTTGAGGCCAATTCCAATTGTCGAGGCCGATTCCGATTGTCAAGGCCGATCGTTGAGGCCGATTCTGATTGACGAGGCCGATTTCAATTGTCGAGGCCGATTGTCGAGACCCATATAATGTATATGCTGCCCGTATTTGAGGCCCATTGTGATGTGTATTCAGCCCATGTTTAAGGCCTAATGTGATATATATGAGGCCTATGTGATGAGGCCCATTGTGGTGCATTTGAGGGCCAAGCGATGAAGCCTGTTGTGATGTATATTAGGCCCATGTGAGAGGCCCATCATGATGTGTATTAAGCTCTTGAGTGAGGCCCATGGTGTTGTATATTAGGCCCTTGTGTGAGGCCATGGGTCCACTATATGTTAGGCTCTATGTGGGCCATTCCTTGGGGGCAATGTTGGTTAAATGTCCACATTGTCGAGGCCGATTGTCGATGCCAGTTATTAATATCGATTATGAGTATGTAACAGCATAGCATCATGATACATGCCCATACGCATCATCTGCATGTTTGTTATGAGATATGATTGATCATTGCAAATGCCATAGAGCTGAGATATTTATGGGACTCCCTGATAGACAAAGTTACCCTACACGAGTGCGTGGTACGCGCAGGTTTGATGCATGACTAGATAATATGACTCATACATCTCGCATTTGTGTGATATGACCACCATACGGCCTAATGAAATCAGGGTCGTAGCCTTCACAAGCATATCGTGGATGGCCAGATGGGACACCAGAAATTTGTTCTACATGGGGTGCTATAAATATCCTTGGGTGAAAGTCCCAGAACCCTCTTGGTTCTAGAGGTTGCTCCAACGTCTAGACGAGTAGATGCATGAGGGCATGAGGGTCGTATACCATTAAGCCGCGTCTCCCATTGTGTCGTGGTCGGTTGGAAGGGGGTGCAACCTTACCTGCCCGACAGGAGGGGGAAAAGCAAGACTGAGTTTAACCAGCTCGAGGAATGGGTCCGTTATCGACGAGCCAGACCCGATATTGGCAGGCGGATAGTGAGGTCTCTTCCACTCACCTTGTTACACGCGATGGGGTGACAATCTAGTTTGGAGTGTAATAGACTTCGGTGATTTTCTAGAAAGGAACCGTACTGATATGTGGATTTATTGAGCAGGAGTTGCATATTCATTCATTCATTATCCACTCGGGCTGGTGGTGCGTAACTATTTGTTACACGTACCTTAGTAATGGCCAGGATTTCGGTTGGGGCGCGCGACCAACTTGAGATCAAGAGTATACCACATTGTGTCTGACTATCCAGATTTAGGTATGAGTCTGGTTTGTATAGAATTCCTTTGTAATAGCCTGCGATACTACGTACTATCATCCCAACTTCATTCCATCTTCGTCATTTCATTCGCACCGCATATTGCATTAAATCCGCGGCATTTAGCATTTTAGGTTGCCATATTTCTGCATTTATATGGCCTAGATACGGCTAACGGTATTCATGGACTCCTCAGGTGTATATTGCATTACATCCTCGGCATCTGATATTTGGCTCTCTTTGACTCCTCATTTGTATAGCTGATCTGTATTGTGTACTCTGATATTGTATAACTCGTGGACTTACCAGTATGTTTCCGCTTACTTTGATATCTATACGCTTGGCACGTGCATCGCACACACTTTCACCACCCTCTAAGCTTTTTAAAAGCTTATGCACGATAAATGCGTGCAGGTGGCGTTAGGTTGCAGCAGCGTTGAGCTTGGAGCAAATTTCTGGAACTTTGGTTTTGACATATGTATTTCCCTGTCAGCATTGTATTCAAATGTTTATATTAGTGAATATGTGATGATGATGTTACCTTTGTGATTTGGGTATACTTGTAGTTATGCTTCTTATGAGACAAATGTACGTTGAAAATCCTCCTTGTAGGATCTCAGGATTGAAATTTAGCGTATGGCGCTGGAAGCCGAGAATGGGGTACTGCGGAGGCTGTCGACACCGGATTCAGTGATCGAAAATTTTGTGGGCCCGATTTCCAAGTTTGGGGCGTGATAAGAAAGAAATGAAAAAAGTGATATTTTTCCCAAATAAAAACCCATTTCACGAGTTCACGACTGGTCGTGTACCTACTCGACCGGTCGTGCCACGACTGGTCGAGTGTGTACTCGACTGGTCGTGTAACACTTAAAATGTACAATTTTGCATATATTTAAATTTTTAAAAAATGAAAAATAATATATACATACATTATGATACAAATGAGCACAAATCATCAGTTCCTATTGCACATACCAAGATCAAATTTCAATTTTGCAAATCGATTTTTGTCGAGCGGTTTTATGAATATGTCAGCTAGTTGATTCTCAGTCTGAATATATTCTAATGAAATTATCTTTCTTCCACCAATTCACGAATATAATGATACCTAATGTCAATGTGTTTGGTTCATGAATGCTGAATAGGATTTTTTGAAATATTAACTGGGCTTGAGTTATCACAATATAACATCATAGATTCTTACTCAATTCCGTAATCGCTTAGCATTCTCTTCATCCATACTAGCTGAGTACATGCATTACCTACAACAATATATTTAGCCTCAGCAGTGGAGAGCGATACGGAACTTTGTTTCTTACTTAGCCAAGAAACTAGACAGTTCCCGGTATAGAAACAACCACCGCTGGTCGATTTACGATCATTAATGTTACCAGCCCAATCAGCATCTGTGTAACCAGCTAATTGCACAGTAGTATCATGTGGATACCAGGGACCAAGATTAGTTGAACTAGTGACATATCACAAAATACGCTTAACAGCAATCAAGTGGGACTCTTTATGGTCCGATCGATATCTACCACAAATTTCAATGCTAAAAGCAATATCAGGTCGACTCGCAGTTAAATAAAGTAAACTTCCTATCATACTACGATACAACTTAGGATCTACACTCTTACTTGTTGAATCCTTAGAGAGTTTCAGAGTGGTACTCATTGGAGTATCAAAATTTTTTTTACTCTCAAATCCGAACCTTTTAACTAAGTTCAGAGCATACTTGGTTTGAGAAATGAAGAATCCATCGGGAAGTTGTTTGACTTGCAACCCTAGGAAATAATTTAGTTCTCCAACCATGCTCATTTCGAATTTGGACTTCATAAGATCTGCAAACTCAACAATCATGTTAGCACAGGTAGATCCATAGATAATGTCATCAACATAGATTTGCATTATTAAAATATGATCATTATGTTTCTTAACAAATAATGTTTTATCTACACTCCCCATAATAAACTCATGACTTAACAAGAATTTAGTTAATTTCTCGTACCATGCCTTGGGAGCCTATTTCAAACCATAGAGTGTCTTTTTTAGGCGATAAACATGATTAACAGTCTTAGGGTCTTCAAAACCCTTTGGTTGTTCAACGTATACTTCTTCATGCAAATCACCGTTTAAAAATGCACTCTTAACATCCGTTTGATATATTTTGAATTTTTTAAAACACGCAATGGATATAAACAGTCTGATTGATTTAAGACGAACTATTGTGGCAAAGGTTACATCATAATCAATACCTTCAATTTAGGTGTATTCTTGTACAACCAGCCTAGCCTTGTTTCTAATTATGTTACCAAATTCATCAAACTTATTCTTGAAAATCCATTTTGTTTTGATAATATGTTTATCAGTTGGTCTTGGAACTAAATACCAAACATCATTTCTCACAAACTAATTGAGCTCTTCTTGCATAGCTACAATCCAGTTTTCATCAGTAAGGGCTTGTTTTACGTTAGCCGGTTCCATCTGAGATGTAAAGCACATGTAGTTACACATATCTTCTAATTGTTTACGAGTGCGTACACTAGTGAGGGGATTTCTAAGGATTTGATCAGTAGGATGATCTTTATTTGTTCGTAGTTCAGTGTTATTTTGATTAGATGAAGAGTCTGGTTTATCAATTAGAAGAACCTCATCATCTTCTGAACTCGAGATAAGTGTATTCAGATGATCATCAATGACCACATTAATAGATTCTTGTATTACACCAGTCCTCTTGTTAAGTACTCGATATGCTCGACTATTCAGAGTATACCCTAAAAATATCCCTTCATCACTTTTGATGTTAAATTTACCCAGATGTTCTCGATCACGCAAGATATAGCATTTATTGCCGAAAACTCGAAAGTATTTGACAGAAGGCATCTTATCAAACCACATCTCATAATCCGTTTTATTATTTGATTTTCTAATATAAACACAGTTAATTATATAACAAACAGTATTTATGGCTTCAGCTCAGAGATTTTTAGGAAGCTTCATACTGTTTAACATTACATTTGTCATTTCTTGAAGCAGCCTATTTTTCCTTTCCACTACTCCATTTTGTTGTGGTGTTTTGGGAGCAGAATATTCATGTGATATTCCTTGGTTACTACAAAATTTTTCAAAACTGCTATTTTCAAACTTAGAACCATGAGAACCATGATCACTATGGATCTTAGTGACTTGTAACTCTTTTTCATTTTGGATATGTTTAAGTACCTTTTTTACTTCATCGAGAGTTTCAGATTTCTCTCTTAAGAAGACTACCCATCACTAAGGGTCCTAACTCTTGCTCGGGTGGTAGACTCTTAGGAGTTTCAACTCCCGGTCAAGGGTTCGAGTGCTCATAGGTGGTGAAATTCTACCAGCGTGAGTGTGTGGGGTGTGTGTGCGTGTGTAAAAAAAAGTATACCTGGTAAAGTCATCTACAATGACTAGAATATACTTCTTACCACATCGACTCTCCGTTCTAGTTGGTCCAATGAAATCCATGTGGAGAAGTTCGAGTAGTTTAGATGTGGCATTAGAGTTTATCTTTTTGTGAACACTCCTGGTTTGTTTACCAATCTGGCACTCACCACATATCTTATCCACTTTCTTTATTTTGGGTAGACCTCTTACCAATTCACTTTTGCTCAATGTGTACAAGTTGCGATAGTGTACATGTCCTAGGCGCTTATGTCATAGTTCAGTCTCATCGGTATGGACCATGTAACACAATAGCTTAGATGAGCTTGAGTCACTAACTATATAGCAGTTCTCAAAAGTTCTGTGACTAATTAATATTACAGAACCATTCTTATTTAAGATTTTACACTTTTGGTTTGAAAATTTTACACTGTGATTATTATCACAAATTTGAGAAACGCTTAATAAATTATGTTTTAAACCTTCTACATATAAAACATTCTCAAATAGAGGAAGGTTAGGGAGTTGAATTGTACCTTGGCCAACAATTTTGCATTTGCTACCATCACCGAATGTGACTGCTCCATCAGTCATGTCTTTAAGACTGGTGAACAGACTTCTGTCACCTGTCATATGTTTAGAACAACCACTATCCAGGTATGTAACGCCCTAAAAATCGGGGGTCGAGCATAAACTCAACTCCCGAGTTCCAACGCATCACTTATGCAACATAATGCATGATGATTGAATGTTGTCTGTATTAGTGCATTGAACATGAGTGAGATTAAGACAAAACAACATATCATACTCCAGAGACAAGTGAGATAGCAAGCGGAAGACTGTGATAGATATATAAACTATATAAACTGTGGTGAGTCTCCAGAGTGTGATAATGTTACCAGGTTAACTATTTACAAGTACAAGTCCAAAATATACCAAATTGAGGAAGTGTAATGTCTTCTATCCCAAATACCATAGCCCCGTCAATGCAATTCCAGGTCTTCATAGACCCGTCAGAGAGTTACATGTAGGAGAACTCCTCAACATCATAGTAGTAGTCCGGCTCTGCTTCATAAGCATCGCCATCACCTGCAGCTAAGACAGTCTGGTTGGTGTTGCAAGCACCGTCCCGTAACGTGGGAGTGAGTGATCAACTCAGTGGAACATAAAGCATAGGTTAATATGTTATCAATTCAGTCAAGCAGTAATGATAAAGCAGTACAATCAAACAATTCTAAATACTCTTGTTAATGCAAGTATGGAATACAGTCATGATGCATGCCCTCACCACACACTCCCTCATGCAACACCATCTTACGTTCGCGCCATGCTTGCATTCCTCAGTGCTCCACATCTTTCAGGCACATGCAGTGCGATGATGAGCATGATTACCGAGTTGTTATTAGTCCATTTCAAACAGCAAGATTGGGAAACTAAGTTACCTCCCTTGTATCATTCTCAAACATGATCCATTATAGGGTCGTCAAACCTAGATAATCTCATACGATAGTGTGGTTCTAGGCATTGCAAAGGCTGTCAGGGCTATTACACGCATTCGTTACACCACTCCCCCATCACCCTTTTAACGGTTCATCACTAAATGGATACAGGCCTAGTTCATACTCTATTCACTGCAGTAAAACTCGTCGCCTCACTGCAAATTCAGAGTATGCTCGAGGTCACTACAAAGGGTTCGTCACCAATCAATGTAGGCCGACAGCTCGAATATAGTGTCCCATACCACCATAATCGGCTCACGAGTCTGGTTGCTCATTGGTCACTACGGGGAGGCACGTGGCCCTAGCGTAGGCCGACAGCTCGACCACAGTGTCCCATACCACCATGCCCGGCTCATGAGTCTTAGCGGATCGAGGTACCATGGTTAACAGGATTTCACTGGTAAGTTTGGTACCCTAGGTTCAAGTAGTAGCATCCAAACATGGTGAACATACATTAGACATATCGGCTTACTTGACGAGCTCGGCTAGCTCGAGCGCACAACAAGTTAAACGATATGAAGCGCATAAGCACTTCGTGTGACCAACCACTATCGCCAACCGAAGTACGACTCGGGTTCGACGAACACATCTCACGTGGCAAATGAATCTCAGCAACGAATTCAATCCCGTTACCGATTGCCTGGACTATAATCATAGCCCCAAACACAATCAATCCATGACAAGAAGCATGTAGAGTAAAGCAGAATAAACAAAGTAATTCAAACATATTGACAAGCATGTCATAAAACATTTAATAAAGCACAATATAAACAAGAAATATAAACACCTATATTTCATAAGTAAGTGGTTAAATTAAATAAGCAACATAGAGGAAATCATATACATTGCTAAAGTAGTTGAGAATCCTATCTCAACACCCTATTAAATTTAGTTCATCACACAATTTCTCACACAGGCATTTTATCAAACACTTAAACTACATCGCCCCAACATACATGACGTATGTTGATCACATAGGTATTAGGCCAAATCCTTTCATTAGGGAGCTGCCCCATTTATAACACGCGTACACCCACGATAGATAGTCATGGCAAGCAGGAATCCAAGTTCCATGTTCATTCAGTCATTTCCACAAACACTTGGGCTACATGTTTTAGCATATATAGTGTATATTGGCCGTGGCGTGATTTAGGGAAAATCCTTTCGTCAAACGGGTGTCGCCTATACAACAATCATGTATCCATGACAATCAGTCATGGCGAGTACAAATGCGAATTCTATATTCATTCGGTCATTTTCACAAACACTTAGAATACACTATTTCAACATACATAGGGTATATTAGCAAAACATGTATTAGGGCGAGTCCTTTCACCAAACAAGTATTTTACACATATATAATATGTTCATACAGCAAATAATCATGGCAAACACATTTCCAAAATTTATACGTATACGGTACTTTCTACAAATACCTAGAGTATGTAAAATTCCATATTCTTCCTCTTTAATTGAAACGGAAAACAGACAGCACTTTGTACATGTGCAATTGCATGCAGATCATGAATCTATCATTATCTGACATTGAAAGCGTTGAAAACTATAACCTATACACCTAAAGTCTGCACCTTTAGTCGTAGAATCGTAACGAATCCGATAGGTTTGCTAAGCTTTCGTATTCGGCAGTTTGGTAACCTATAGAATGAAATAGGTTAGCTATTTCATAACCTACAACTATCAAAACCCCAAATAGATTATGGTTAGGGTTTCTTACCTAGAAATAACGTGGGAATCGCCGGGAAAGCGATTAGAACGAGGTGTATAGCAGCAGGGAAGCATGGCAGGGAGATGCTCCCACTTCTCTCTCACTTTCTCTCTCTTTTTTCTCTTTTCCTAGGGTTTTTTTCAAATTCGTATGGCTGAAATGAGAGAGGGTTTAAGGTCCTTATATAGCCTAAAATCTCACCGAAATAGACTTCAGGCCAAGGTATACTTCGGTTACATCCAAAGTGGGTCAGTTTCAGCTCAATGGAGGACTTCTGGCATCCCCTTTTCTGTGTGCGATCGGATTTAAGCTCACTAACACTGAATCTAGGTATGGCTACGTTTTCATTTCAGTCAGCTTCTCAGATCACGCGTGGCAGACTAGTTTCAATTCAACAGTCAGTGGATCTCGATCGGAGATTCCGAGTACATGAATATGTTTGGGGAAATATCCCTGATCCGAGGGTGTAATTTGGCCTGATTCTGACTGTCTGGTTGCTTAATACTGATCCGTAAGCGAGATGTGCCAGATTTCATAAATTCATATTTTATTTTGAATTAATATCACATTTCTCACACTCTTCACTCCGACCTCAAGCGAATAGTGCTGGGACACTATCTGGATTTGATTTCCGAGATGGTTGTCAAGCCTAGCAAAGCGGTCCTAATTCCTTAACTTCGTGTAAATCGGACTTCCGACGTGCGGTCCAGATTTGGTACGGAGTCTCGAGATGCTCCCGAGAGCAGCCGGGTAATGAGATTGATCCTAGATTTTAGGGTACCTTAGCGTCAATGATTCTACAAGTTTTGGGTCTTGCAGATCATATTTAAAGTGATTGGTGCTAATTTCACAGGTACTCTAGTTTAACACGGGCTAATTCTCGCCTCATTTCTAAAGGATTTAGTCCTGAGTAATTTCCGTCTGAGGTGGTACCTGGGCCTTTGTAGTTTGTATATAAAGTGATCCAAGTTATAATACTTAGCTAGTTTAAGATAGTGTCTAGGGTGAAAGTACTTAGAAAAATTGAAAGAACAAGGTGGTGAAGGGTGGGATTTGCGAAGGAAATGGGTTCAAAAGCGGTTTTAGACTTTGGGATTGAGTTCTGACAAGTTAATAAGGTGTTAGGATCGACCCATTGCCTAAGGACGTCTAATTCCAGGTTGGCAAAAAATCCGGGATGTTACAAGGTACCACTTTGAATGGCTTGTGGCTTTAAATGCGGTGTGGGCAACCAAACAAGCAACCTTAGGGACCCATTTCATTACAGATTTGGATTTAGAAGCATAGTTGGTCTTCTTCTAATTATAATTGTTATACGTCCTACCCACTTAGATTTTAAGAGCTCCTTAAGCAAGTCTACAATTTTCTCAGCTAAAGGATTACGGTTTTGATTTTTATAGTTGATATGGTTCTTTTTAAAATTTAAGGACTAAAAAGTTTTAGTCGTCTTAAAATATTTTGATTCAGACTTTTTCCTTTTGAGTTAGAAGACTCCCCTTTAATAAATTTAGGAGGAGTATTCTTATATTTAGGAGGCATATTTTTATTGTAGCCCAAACTAGATCGATCACCACATTTTCTGTATGCAGATAAAAGTTTTTCTAATTTAGGATCTCCTTGGGCATACCTCCATGTGTCCTTCAAACTCAAAAGTAAAGAGACTTCTAGTTTTAGGTTTTCATTTTCAGATTTTAAGTTTTCAACTTGGGACGTTTTGAAATCTAAGTCACACCTAGTTTTTTCAAAGCAATCTGAAAGGTGTGATTTTTCCAAAACCAGATTATCAAAATTCTCTTTCAATTTTAAAAACTTTTCTTTCTGTAGTTTTAATTTAACAGCTATTTTACAACTTTTCCTTTATAGGGCATCATAAGCATCCTGAAGATCTTCTTCATTCTCATGATCACTTCCTAGATTTTCTTCACTGGTTGTATCATTATCTGAGAAAGTGAACTTGGCTAGAGTCATTAGGGCTTTAACATCATTAACTCAAAAGAGGCTTTAGAGTAGGAAGATCATCCCATGTACCCAACGTACCTTTCTTTTTAGGTTTGTCCTTTTTAGGACATTTGTTTGCTAAATGTCCATATTCATAGCAGTTGTAGCATTGACTGTCTTTTAAAGATTTTCAATTTTTAGATCTTAATCTTTTCTTTTCAGTAGGTTTTTGAACATCAACCCTCTTTTTATTTTTGAAAATCTTGTAAAACTTTTTAGCTATAAGGGCCATATCATCTTCAGAATTTTCTAAATCAGAATTGTTATTTTCATGAGACATGCTTTTAGAAGACTTAAGGGTGATAAATTTACCTTTTAGAGCTTTAAAGTTTAACTCGTACGTTTGTAAAGAACCAACTAGTTCTTCAACCTGCATATGGCCTGTATCACGAAGTTCCTGAATGGCCGTGACTTTTAAATTGAACCTTTCAGGTAGTGAGCGCAGTATCTTTGCACAGACTTTGCTTTCTGGGATGCTATCTCCAAGATCCCACATAGAGTTGACTATGTCATTCAACTTAGTATAGAAGTACATGAATGTTTGACTTTCTTCCATATGTATTTCCTCAAACTTAGTGGTGAGGATTTGTAGTTTAGATTTCTTGACAGTAGTCGTACCTCGTGTGTCATTTCTAAGATATCCCAGGCTTGTTTCGCAGTATCACAAGATATAATTCTTTTGAATTCATCTGGTGATAGTGCACAAGTAATTGTATTTAAAGTCTTGGCATTGACACTACTCTCAGTTCTCTGAAGAGTGGTCCAAGTGCTATAGGGAGCAACCTTTGGAGATTTAGTTCTATTAAAGCTTAAAACTTCAACAGTAGGTGGAGTCCATTTAGTTATTGTGGCTTGCCACACATTTTCATCAAGAGACCTCAAGAATATTCTCATTATGGCTTTCCAATAAGCATAATTAGAGCCATTAAAAGGTGGAGGCCTAGTTATAGAAAGGCTATCAAAATTTGACATCTTAAAAGCTCAGATCGGTTAGCTCAGGAATTAAATCCAAATAAACAAGCTATTAGGCTCTGATACCACTTGAAAAGGCCGAGCTATATGTCCTAGAGGGGAGGGGGTGAATAGGACTATGCCAAATAAAAATTAATAAGCGGAATAAAGACAACAGATAGCCAAAAAGAATGCAAATAACAACCTCAAAAATCAAATATTAAGAGGTTGATACAAACTTGGTTCTAAGGACAACCTAACACCAAAAACCAATGGTTTATGGTAGGACAACCTTACTAGAACGTAGGTGAGTATCAAAAACTCAAACTCGAGAGGATATGAAAGAAATAGAAACTAATTTATTACAACATTCACCACACAATGCTGAAATATAAAGATTGCAACATTCACATCCACAAATATATCCCACGATCTTAAACCATAAAAGATAAAGAAATAAATCACACATCCACCAAACACCAAAGAATTATAGTGATTTGCTTGTGTGTACACCAACTATTAAACAACAGCCACACAACTACTCCACTCCTAATATCCACTCCCTCGGGATATTAGCGTTTACTAATCAAAATAAGTTTTTTAAGGTTCACCTAAAACCTTCACAATTGTGTCTTTAAATGGGCTTACACAATTCAAAAACCTCTTGCTCTGAGATTTTCTGGATCACCTCAGACAAAACCAAAATTGAGATTTTCTGGAACAATCTCACAAACTAAAAATGAATTGAATTACAGAAAAAGCAAAAACTTATCTTTATGATGATTCTGAAGCAGCCCGGTAGAACCAACTTGATGACGATGTAGATGTTCAATGTTCAGTCCCACAAGTGTATAGGGTTCTGAGTCTAGATGATTTTTAATTTAAATCAACAAGGGCTTTGTATTAATTTTGATCTCAAGAAAGGGTAAATCAAATATCCCTTTTCAATATAAGAATAGAATAGAGAATCAAAATAAAAAACAAGAGCTACTTTAAAGAATCTTAAATATGCACAAAATAGCTTAGAATGTACTCAAAATTATCTCAAAGTGATTGCTTAAGAATGATAAGAATTGAATGGAAAACTTTGAAATTCGAGCACTATTTATAGGTGAAAAATCGGTTCGCACTGCTGGGCTTATCCAAATAGATTTTCAAAAATTCTAGCACGATAAGATTTTTCAGTCGCACGACTAGCCTTGTGGGTCCCACGACTGGTCGAGCGGCCTGCTCGACTGGTCGTGGACACCACACGACTGGTTGTGTGAGTTCAGATTACACGCTGGAAAATGAGTCGAGCACTGCACGACTAGTCAAGCACTATTCACACAACTGGTCGAACAGTTTTCAGGACTGGTCGTAGACCAACAGAAAAATTCTGAAAATTCATAACAAATCCTGGACTGGTCGAAGAAATACTAGGACTGGTCGAGCCAGTGCTAGGGTTAGTCGAAAGAACAAAATTTTACACTGATAGAACATATGAACACTTAATCTATCGATCACTTCAGTAGCTTTAATTCTTGCGATCTTTAAAGCTTGAACTCAACATATCAAACATAATATTCAACCAGGTCTTGAGTTCTTGGACTTTTCTGGTTCCAGATCTTGAACCGCAATGTTCTTAAAAACTCTGTCTTCACTCAATATATGAAAGCCTTCACTTTATTCCAGTTTGAAGATCTTGGTAAGTTTGTTGTAGATATCGGCAAGATAGATTCAACATGAACATAACGAACATCAAAGATTCAATGTGAATAGATGCACAAGCTTGATACAAATCAAGATACAAACTTGAATTGGTTTGTCACACCAAAATTTGACAATACTCAGAGTTTATCAACATAGCACTTTCTAACCTCCATTTTCTGATTTCTTCTCCCCTCTTTGTGATTGTCCACCCTAGCAGAAAAACCCTCATTTTCTGATTTCTTCACTCCTCTTTGTAATTGTCCACCCTAACAATAAAATCCATTTTCTGATTTCTTCTCACCTCTTTGTGACTGTCCACCCTAGCAGTAAAACCTCCATTTTTTTTCTATTTCTTCTTTCATTCAACAATACACTTGCCACATATATCATTTTTGAGTTTTGTCAAGCCAAGATAGGACGAAAATGGTGCCCTCATCAAAGAAGCTATGAATGACAGGTATATTTCAATGTCTAGACTTCATTATATGGACCCCACCGTATTTTATATGATATATTTGTACCATCCACAGTCCAACTATTTTATTTATACATTTTATGGTATGAACCGAAAAATGATGCAAATACAATGCTCAAATGGCCCACATTAAGGCTTTTTTTTTTTTTATCAAAGAATGAAAAATGAAGTCCAATTGAACGAAGACCAGAGTGAAATTGAACGAAAACCGAGTGAAATAGACCGATAAATGAATGAAATTCACTGCGAACTGAGTTAAATTGACCGCGAACTGAGTTAAATTGATCGCGGCCTAAGTGAAATTGACCGAAGACTACTTGAAATTGACATCTTGACAGAGAACTGTGTGAAATTGACCGAGAACTGAGTCAAATTGATCGATAACTGCTTGAAATTAATATCGTGTTGACCGAGAACTTGCGAAAATTGATGAACAACTTCATGAGCGAGTTCTCGATCAATTTTAGTCACTTCGCGGTCAATTTCAGTCAGTCCTTGGTCAATTTCACCAACTTAAGCGAGTTCTCAGTTAATTGACCGCAAATTGAGTGATATTGACATCTTGACCAAGAATTTCATCCACTTTGCGGTGAAGTTCACTCAGTTATTGGTCAGTTTCACGACGTTCGCGGTCAAGTTCACTAATTCGTGGTCAATTTCATTCACTTCGCGGTGAGTGAAATTGACTATTAACATCGTGAAATTGATTGCGAACATCGTGAAATTGACCGTGAACTCGCTTAAGTTGGTGAAATTGACCGCGAACTGAGTTAAATTGACCGTGAACTTGTGAAATTGACCGATAAGTGACTGAAATTGATCAAGCAGTCGATCATGAAGTTGTCGGTCAATTTTCGCAAGTTCTCGGTCAATTTCACGATGTTCGTGGATAAATATGCAACACATAACTCGGGAAATTGACCACGAACTGAGTGAAATTAACCGCGAACTTGTTGAAATTCACCTGTAAGTCAAGCATTTTGACTTGGAATTTGCCAAAATTGACTGTCCGACTCTGGAAACTGACACTATATTTTATAATTTTTCACCACGATAAGTCAACTTTCACACCATGCTTCATCAAATATTGAACTTTATTATTGATATATTTTACAATCCATCCTTGTAGTTGGCAAGTCTTCACGTAAGGGATTTAATGCTGGAGTCCCGAACCTGTCCTGCAAATGTTCATTAACGTGGTGGTTTGATACTGTGAAGAGTGGTTTGCAGAAGAACGAGAGTAGATTAGAATTTTGTTAGAAACAGATTTGTAAAAATTCACTCCCCATCTTTAGGAATTCAATAGTCTATGATTACTTGAGTGCCCCCGATAGATGATATTTGTCTTAGGTATGAAAGGAATGAGGAAATTTTGTGAAATATTGTAATTTGTTGTAAATAATGTCTTGTATAACATTCAGGGTGATCGAAGTCCTGCTTGTGAATTGTTAATTAATTTATTTGTGAATGGTGTGTTTGTGTATTGGTCAATTTCACTAACTTCACGGTCGGTCAAGTGAAGTGATTTCGCGGTCAATTTCAATCACTTCGCGGTGAACTTCACTCACTTCGCAGTAAATTTCATTCACATCGCGGTGAATTTCACTCACTATAAGGATGAATTTGATTCACCTCATGAATTTGGTGTGCGCAGCCCGACGTAGTGTGTTGGGTCACTAAAGTAGCTCGTCCTACCCCAAAATCATATGTGGTACATCCGACAACTCATTTCAGTTTGTGAGATACGTCTGTTTAAAGTTATGACGGTCTGGATCATCTTCGCTTCCTATCAAGCCTTTTTCTGGTCCACCTAGACCATGGAACAAACCATATGAGAGTCAGATTTAGAAAGAAGGGGAAGAATGAAATAGAATAAAACTAACTTCGACACAATCCGATCCTTCGACGCCCAAATGGGCCACCGCCGTCTCTGATCGGTCACGATCCGGTCACTCCTTAGCCCATTTGAGGTTTAAGTAGACTTTAGATGAGACCCACCCAACAATTTGAGCACAAAACGCTAGTGTGGGGGTGGCTGCACTACCGCCGACTGGGCGACAGTGCTGCTGAACGTAGTGCAGTCCGGGTGGTGAAGTTCACTCACTTCGCGATCAATTTCACCTAGTTCGCAGTCAATTTCAATCACTTCGTGGTCAATTTCACTCACTTCGCATTCAAGTTCACTAACTCTGTAGCCGATTTCACTCACTTCGCGATCGATTTCAATTACTTCGCGGTCAAGTTCACTCACTTCGCAATGAATTTCACTCAATTCGCGGTGAATTTCACTCACTTGGCGGTCAAGTTCACTCACTTTGCCGTGAAATGCAGCGAAGTTCATCACTTCGCAGTGAATTTCACTCACTTCGCGGTCCAGTTCACCGTTAATTTAACTCAGTTCGCGGTGAATTTCACTCACTTCACGGTCAAGTTCACTCACTTTGCGGTAAAGTTCACTCACTTTGCGATGAAATGTGGTGAATTTCAATTACTTCGCAGTCAATTTCACTCACTTCGCGGTAAATTTCAGTCACTTATCGGTCAAGTTCACTCACTTCGTGGTCAATTTCACTCGGTTCGTGGGCAATTTCAATCACTTCGTGGTCAAGTTCACTCACTTCGCGGTCAATTTTAGTTACTTCACAGTCAAGTTCAATCACTTCGCGGTAAATTTCACTCAGTTCGCAGTCAATTTCAATCACTTCGCAATCAAGGTCACTCACTTTGCGGTCAATTTCACTCACTTTACAATCAGGTTCAATCACTTCACGGTCAATTTCACTTACTTCCCAATGAGGTTCACTAACTTCGCAGTCAAGTTCACGTGCTTAAGATCCTAAGCTTTCCATCTAGTTGGGAACCATACTTGATCTTCTGCCTTAAACATCGAACGGAATATGTCTCAGGTGGGCCACAATTGACAAAACCACGGTCAGAACAATTATTTATATCTATAGATTTTGTTTTTTTTTTTCCTTGTTATGGCCACTGCGATGTTTATTGCTATCCAACTTGTTCTTTAAATCACACAGACCTAAACAAAGGGATAACAAAAATATGAACATGATCCAAAATTTTTGTGGCCCTGAGAAGTTTTTAATCATCCCCAATGCTTTCTGTGGTATGGTTTTTGAGATCATGTGGTCCAATCTGCCTCACTTTTCAAATCATGCCCTAAAATATCTCAGCAAATGGATGAACGATTTGGATTCAATACATATTCATGGTCGGCCCACAGAACTTGGTGACGTCAACACACCATATAAGTCGGTGGTGTGTGGCACACGTACGTGCACCCGTTTCTTCCCAATCTCTCTCGAAGTACCATTTCTCCGGAAACGGATTGGCTACTCCCCCTGACACCAGCCAATGGCTGATGGTCGGTGCTATGTGGGCCCCACCGTGATTTATGTATTTCATCCATGCCGTCCATGTATTTCTAAAGATCATTTTATGGTATGATTCCAAAAATGAGTTATATCCAAATCTCAATTGGACCACATTACAGGAAACAGTGTTGAATGAGGGTCAACCATTAAAAACATTTTAGGGGCCATAAAAGTTTTGGATCAAGATGATCTTTGCTTTTTCCCTTCATCTGGGTCTGTATGACTTAATCAACAGATTGTATGTCAAATAAACATTATAGTGGGCCTTAGGAGGATTTTAATGGTGGATATCCAATCACTATTGTTTTCATGTAGTGTGCTCCACCTGAGATTTATATCCCTCTAATTTTTGGTTTCAAGCTATAAGATGATATGTAAAAATGGATGAACGGAATGGATGAAACGCATACATCATGGTGAGGCACACAGAGCACCGACCATCAGCCACGGAGATGATGGCAGGGGAGTAGCCAATCCGTTTCCCATTTCTCCTTCCCTTCCTCTTTGGCCCGTATCTTTCCACGTAATTGGCAAGTTTTCAACGTCTGATAGATGCAGAATGTCTATAGGATTGAAAGACGCCTTATTTAAGTTGAACCAGGACTCTTAGCTGGTTTCGTTTTCTAACCGTTCAGCTGTAGGTCAGAATTCGAAGGGTTAGGATCAATCAATAAATTGGAATTTTGAGGAATGGTCCATCCATGGTATAACCCAATTGTTCAATGGTTCAGATCAGCAAATCATGATCTCTAATTGCGAGAATTAAAAACGCTTGTTAAATGCGAAAATTCGAGCCACCTACCTCATAAAACTCATCGTTCGGTGAATTCGAAAAAGAGAGTCAAGACCCGAAAGTCAAGAAGCCGTTCTTCTCCTGAGAAAGAGAAACGAAGCAGCAGAGATCCCTCCATAGAAGCTTCAGAAGAGAGCTTTTCCTAAAATCTCTCTCTCTATCTCTCAATTTCCACGGTTTTCTTATCTAGAAACCTAGAATTTCAACTTCTCCCTTTCCCACCAATTGGGTTGTTATCCTCTTTCTCTATTTTCTTTCCTGTCCTTAATCACTGCCCTTTCGGTTTCTTGCATATCTTGCTTTTTTGGGTGTCCATTGAATTCTGATTCCGACGCATTTCCTACGAAATCCGGTGAATTTCGAAGTTTTTCCGGTCGAACATTCAGTCTCCAATGGATTCATCTGAACTGTAAGTTGAAATTTTGAATATTTTGTTATATTAGCATCTAATGAAATAGAGCTTTTATTCCATTGTTAATGCTTCCTTCTTTTTATTCTCTCTCTCTCTCTCTCTCTCTCTCTCTCTCTCTCTCTCTCTCTCTCTCTCTCTCTCTCTCTCTCTCTCTCTCTCTCTCTCGTTTGGATATTTTGAAATTTGGATTTTATTAGAATCAGAATTGGAGATTGGGGATAATTTTCTCAGCCGAATTCAGCTCGTTTCTTGCAGAACGTTTCTGACTGGATGTTCCATTGTTGTATTTTTACTAATTCCGGTGATTTCTCCTTTAATTGATTTTCAGCAATTTGGTACGATTTGGTCCTGTTTTGGGTTTTTTGGGTGCTTGTTAGATTGTCCATTTTCCTCACTCTGATCCATTTTTGGAAGAATTTGCGATTGAAGATGGCAGAATTTTAATTGTATTTGCTCAATACGGAAAGCCCATGTCCGCTGTGTTTCTTGTAGGATTGTTTCTGCTCGAACCGTTCTATCACCATTTATTGCCTCTCTGTTGGTGAAATTTTGATATCTCGTGTTGTTTGCCTCTTGTTTGGGTTTTGAGCTTGATAGTCTCTCTGTTCTGTTCGTGAATAATCAACGCAGTTTCTTTTTTGTTGTCGTCTTTTTACAACTTTCGGTGATTTTTCCATTCAGGGATTTTCATCATTTGGTAGGATTTGATCGTACTTTTGGTTTTCTCAGGGCTTGTTAGATTCTACATTTCCTTTCTCTCATCCGTTTCAGAAGGATTTGAGATTTTGGGTGGCAGAATTTTAGTTGTATTTACTGAATTAGGAAAGCCCATGTCAGCTGCCTTTCTTGTACATTGTTTCAGCTTGCCTGTTCAGTTGTTGTATTTTGTTACTTTTAATTGTCTCTCTGTTGGTGAATTTTGAATATCTCATGTTGTTTGCCTCCTGTTCGAGTTTTGGGCTTGAGTCTCTGTTCTCCTTTTTCTTTAATTGATTTGTGGGAATTTGGATATTGGAGAAGGTAGCATTTTAGCTGTTCTTTCAAAAAGAGGAAGCCCATTTGGTCCATCTTTAGGATTCATGCACTACTTTTTTCGTTTAAAAATGGTTCTTATTGCCTGTTCATCTCTTATAATGTATTTTCGTTTGTTATCTGCTTGTTCGCGAATTCTCTAGATTTCATGTCTTATTTTCGTTTTGGCTTTTGGGTTTTGTTATTTTCTCCATTATTCTTTCTCTAATCCATCCAAGGATGGATTTGAGATTTGGGACCGAAGATTGACTATCTTCAAAATTCCTCCACTTGTCTTTTTCTTGTGAAATTGTTCGCCAAACAGATTATATGGATTAACCATCTCATCATCATGTCTCATCCATTCATGCCAATATTGAGTTTTGAAAGGAAGGATATATGTATCATTTCTAAACACATTACATATTTCATTTTCCAGAATTGAAATGGATATATTGATCTAATTGTTGCCAGATCCTTTTCTCTGATATAAGAGGTGTGGTATTGATCTTTGTTTTTTTTTTTTTTGTCATGGAAAACAGTAAATCTTCAGGTGCCGTACATGAAGATGAACAAGTGATTGCTATTGCACAGCAGATTGTAAAAGCCTTGGGAACAAGTAAGAACCCGACCGATGATATGATAAGATTCCTCTTGGATTTCAAACTCCGCTTGTCCACCTCTAGTACATCTGAAATCTTGGGAAAGAAAAGAAGAATAAGTGAGATTGAAGAACGGATCAACTCTGTGGAGGAGAAGGTCATGAATTGGTGTTCCGATCGGTCGATGATATGGGACCGTGGTCCAGAGGAATCTCGTGAGTATCTTCGGACTGTTGATGAAATTGGACAAGTAATAGAAAGCTTAGGATGCTCATCTTTGAACGAAGTTCAAGAAAGGGATGATCTTCTACGACGCGCCCACAATGTTCTTCAGATGACGATGTCAAGGCTTGAGGAAGAATTCAGCCACATTCTTCTTGAAAACAAGCAAGCTTTGGAGCCAGAGCACCTGTCTTTCCGTTCAAGTGATGATGACATGTCATTTTTCGATTCGACTAGTTCTGTGGATGATGAGTCCATTGAGGACATGCAAGTGAGGCTTCAGAGAGATAATAGCAAAGGCTCGGAGGAATTCATCATCGATTTGATCCGTCCGAATGTGATTCCAGACCTTAAATGCATAGCAGAGGTCATGTTCGTATCGAATTATGATGTGGAATGTTGCCAAGCTTACATTAGCATTCGAAAAGATGCCTTAGAGGAATGCTTGCTCGTGCTTGAAGTTGAAAAACTGAGTATTGAGGAAGTGCTGCAGATGGAGTGGAGTTTATTGCATTCCAAGATAAAGGAATGGATCCGGGTTATGAAGATTTTCGTTCGTGTCTACCTTACCAGTGAGAAAAGCCTCAGCGAACAAATCTTTGGAGCATCTGGATCAGTTAGCCGGAGTTGTTTCATTGATTCTTCAAAGGGCTTGATGTTGCAGCTACTAAGTTTCGGTCAAGCGATCGCGATCAGACCCCACTCACCCGAAAAGATTTTCCGCCTACTCAACATGTATGATGGGTTGGCAGATCTTCTCCCCGATATAGATGCTTTGTTCTCAGAAGAGGCCGGTTCTTCTGTGAGAACTGAATCCCATGAAGTTCTGAGTAGATTGGGCGACTCCGTGAGGAGGACTTTTCTTGAATTCAGGAATGCTGTTAGAAGGAATGAGTCGACAACCCCATTTTCTGGAGGTGCAGTCCATCATCTGACAAGGTACGTGATGAATTACGCAAAGGCCCTTACAGATTATGATGATACCCTGAATTTTCTTCTTGAAGAAAATGGCGAGGACCGTTCGTGGTGGTTATCCAACGTGAATGCGATTGTTCAAGAAGATGATGAGTCGAGTTCTCCTAGCAATGTTTCTCCGTTTGCACGATGTCTTCAGTTGGTGATGTCAATCCTCGAATCCAACCTTGAGCGAAAATCCATGCTGTATAGAGATGTTTCTCTGCAGCACTTCTTCCTGATGAACAACATCTGCTACATGGTGCAGAAAGTCAAGGACTCTAACCTTGGAGCTTTTCTTGGAGACAACTGGATACGAAAACACAATGGGAAATTTCAACAGCATGCAATGAATTACGAAAGAGCTTCTTTGAGCTTGATCCTCTCTTTCTTGAGAGATGAGGGGATTTGCAATCCGAAGTCAGGTTCAGTCTCCAAAGCAGTCCTCAAGGAGAGGTTCCAGGGCTTTAATCTGGCTCTCGAAGAGATCTACAAGACCCAGACGGCATGGTTGGTTCACAATCTCCAGCTCCGTGACGATCTACGGATTTCAATCTCATTGAAAGTCCTCCAAGCATACCGGACGTTCATGGGCCGGTATTCCAATCATCTGATTGATGAGAAGCATGGCGACCGGTACATCAAATACAGTGTAGAGGATTTGCAGCAATTTCTATTGGATCTCTTCGAGGGGTCACCAAGATCATTGCACAAATCTAACAAGTGGTGAAACTCCATCTCCCATTGATTTCCTTCTCTATGATTTTCATGAGCTATTTATTCTCAAGAACCTGTACATGAAAAGGTCATTGATGTTTTTTTTTTTTTTTTTTTAATTTAAAAATTATTTTAAAGCCATGAGAAGGTTAGCTATTGTTGTTAGTGTGGCATTTTCAATCCTGTAAATCTTGAATAATCATATCCTGTGTAGTTTATGTATACTAATATGAATTTTCGTATTGTTTACTTGTAGATAGAATTTCAATATTTTATCTTAGAGAGATAATACAGTGTTCTCACAAGTCACAACACTATTAGTACTCCAAGTTGCATTGGGATGCTTAATCAATCCATTTATCTAGGACTCTTCATTATGTCCAATGAACATGGGTACCATGAAAAAATCACACTAATCTAACAAATATTATTCATTTGATCAATGGCCTTAAATACGAACAGCCAAGATCATTTAGGCAAAAATAAGTCTATGCAACAATTTGATCCATCTATTTGGTAGGGAATATCATGGATTGCTTATGATTCTAAAGAATTAGTTTTGTTAGTCAAAAGTGACCAAACCGAGACTGTTTTTTTTTCTTCTTCTTCTTCTTTTTTGGGTTACATGGTAGTTCATGAATATTCTGAACTAATTGGACATTTCAGATCGATCAACCGTCATTTTTAAATGATGGTGACTCTCCTACCCTAAAAATGGATGGTTGAACAGAAATTCAGACCATCGAAATCGCTGACCAACTGCAGTTGGAGCGTAGACAAGAAATTACCTGATAAGATGATAGTAACCGTCTGATTTGCACTTGGAATTGGGACCATGGACTATTTTACTTTTACCCATCCATTGGATGGTTAGCATTACTTAATCTGTGTGATTATAGATATATGCTCCATCTGCAATGTATCCCACAATTTGGATAGTCTAGATAGCCGATTGTGAGTGTTGTGCATGAGGGCAATGATTCAGGACTCTTTTCCGAATAATTTTAAACTGCTGTAGGAGTCTCTCTCTTATCGCCATTGTTTTTGTTTCAGGTTCAGATGAAAATGAATGGGTTAGTCACAGTGCGTAAATTACTGCATTGAGCTTCTGCACCTTAAATACTGGAAACTACATAATTTTACATTCAAATTCTGCTTTAACCATCAAAATGCCACTCTCCATTATCATCAGAAACTACTTAGTCTGCATAAAAGTAATTTTACATGTGTGTGAGAGAGAGAGAGAGATTGACATATATAACACCCTCAGATTGAGAGAGAGAGAGATACATAACACCCTCAGATTGAGAGAGAGAGAGGGGGAGAGAGAGAGATTGACATATATAACACCCTCATATTGACATATATAACACCCTCCCTCTTGGCCAAAGACAAATAACATCCTCCCCTATACGTTTCCCAAATAATGCTTTATGTTTTCCAAATATGGTAAAAATGGGACCCTATCATTAATATTTTGAATGGAAAAAGTAACTATAGTTACCTTAGCAAAATTCTATTAAAAAAAATGATAATATTACCTCTCTTAGAAAACCTCAACCTTAACCTTAATCTCCTTTCTACCCTCTCAAACCCTAGGTGTAACCTTACCCTCTCCCAACTTAAGAATAAGAAGGTTTTTTTTTATCCCTTTTTTTTGGGAATTTGACCGTACTGAACTCGAATTTTGGTCGAATTACCTCGGGAGGTACTACGTTCTAGATATCCCAAGAGTGGGCTTCTGACATCTTTTGGATATTGTTTCGGATGAAAATGCCCTTGTCCTTGGTTCAGAAGTTGTATAGTCATGGAGTGAATAAGAAGTTACTTTCTGTTTCAACACCCGAGAAAGTGACGGATTGGCTACTCCCCTGCCACCAGCTAATGGCTGGTGCTTGGTGGTCTGTGGGCCCCACCACCATGTATGTGTTTCATTCATGTCGTCCATACATTTTTATAATCATTTTATGGTATGAAACCAAAAATAAGGTATATCCCAATCTCAAGTGAAAGACGTTACAGGAAACAATGTTGAATGAGCGTAGACCATTAAAAACTTTTTAGGGGCCATAAAAGTTTTGGATCAAGCTGATCTTTGTTTTTTCCCTTCATCTGTGTCTATACAACCTAATCAATAGATCGGATGTCAAATAAACAGTACCGTGGGCCTTAGGAGGATTTTAATGGTGGATATCCAATCACTATTGTTTTCCTATGTTGTGGTCCACCTTAGATTTATATCCCTCTCATTTTTGGGATCAAGCCCTAAAATGATCTGTAAAAATGGATGAACGGAATGGCCGAAACACATACATGGTGGTTGGGCCCATGGCTGGTGACATGGGGAGTAGCCAATCCGTTTTCACCCGAGAATACAGAAGCATTTATGAGCTTGGGAAGAGCTAAATGTTGCCTTTCACATGCACATTGGATCGTGGTTGTCATGTTATAAGGATCATGAAGATCACACGACATGAGTCGTGGTTATCATGTTACATGGGTCGTGGTTAGCAGATGTTATGGGTCGTGGTTGGCAGATGTTATGGGCCGTAGTTGTCATGCCAAATGGGTCGTGGTTGTCATGTTATAAGGATCGTGCCTTTCACTGCTCTGTGCAAGGCCCAACTCGTTTAGCCAATAACCTTGTATCGTGGTTGTTAGGTTATATGGGCCATTGTTGTGATGGTGTATGGATCGTGATTGACATGTTATATTGGTCATGGTTTTCATTTTACACGGGTCATGATTGTCAGATATTATGGGTTGTTGTTGTCATGTTATATGGGTCGTGGTTGTCAAAGAATATGGATCGTGGTTGGAAACCCCGACCATTACCGTGACAACAACGACCCATGTACAACAACGATCGATTGTTAATCATAACCACGACCCCGCGTGGATGACAACCACGATCCATTTTGCATTTGAACTAGGACCCGTTGTCCATGACAACTAGGAACATTTGCTCTTGATAACCACGACCCTTCGTACTGGCCTCGATGCATGGTCCTACCTCTCATTTATTCCGAGGTGGCCTTCTAACAACCTCTATAAAATGTTTCAGATGAAAATGTCCATTGTCCTTGGATCCATAGTTGTACGGTTTCAGAGTGCAGAAGAAGTTACTTATTTTGAACAATCTCGAGAATGTAATATGGACCGAAGCTTTTTGAGCAATGGATCGTGGTCGACAACCATGATCCGACATGGATGACAACCATGATCCAATGTGCATGTGAACCACGATCACACGACAGGGTCGTGGTCGTCATACACACTGGGTGGTGGTTCCCAGCCACGATCCATTGTAGATGACAACCACGACCCATTGTTTGTCATATCCATGACCCTTCGGTAATAGCGTCACATTCTTTTTCGAAAAATCGCATTCATTTCGCTACTTCCCCGTAATCTCGAAAAACGGTATTCCTAACATCGAAAAACAATAGTGCCACCAGCCAATGGATGGTGCTCGGTGGTCTGTGGGCCCCTCCACCATATATGTGTTTCATCCATGCCGTCCATATATTTTTACAAATCATTTTATGGTATGAAACCAAAAATGAGGTATATCCTAATCTCAAGTGGACCACATTATAGGAAACAGTGTTGAATGAGCGTAGACCATTAAAAACTTTTTGGGGGCCATAAAAGTTTTGGATCAAGCTGATCTTTGTTTTTTCCTTTCATCTGTGTTTCTACGACCTTGAATGTCAAATAAATAGTACAGTGGGCCTTAGGAGGATTTTAATGGTGGATTTCCTGTGTTGTGGTCCACCTTAGATTTATATCCCTCTCATTTTTGGGATCAAGCCCGAAAATGATCTGTAAAAATGGATGAACAGAATGGATGAAACACATACATGGTCGTTGGGCCCATGGCTGCTATCAAGGAGAGTAGCCAATCTGTTTTCCCCCCGATCCATGATCTAATGTTTGATGACAACCACGATCCAATGTGCATGTGAACCACGATCACACAAAAGGGTCGTGGTTGTCATACATACTGGGTGGTGGTTCCCTACCACGATCCATTGTGGATGACAACCACGACTCATTGTTCGACATATCCACGACCCTTCGGTAATAACGCTACATTCTTTTTCAGGAAATCACATTCATTTCGTTACTTCCCTGTAATCTTGAAAAATGGTATTCTTAACATCGAAAAACTGATAGTCGCACTGCATCCTAATCACATTAACCACTGGTTCACCAGCCTATAAAAGTGGTACTTGGATTTTAAATTACTTTCACAAGCCAATCCGAACCAGAATCCTTATTGCAACACCTTAAGCACTCAAGAATTTCTTTGCTCTTTTAATCAAAATAATGGAGGAGATATTCGAAGAAGGCATTGAGTCTTTCTCATGTTCTTCCTTTATGGATGATCGCTTCCCTTTCCTCAGGGATGTTGTTGATCTTCTTGAAGATCAACGGCCTCCACAGAAAATTCTGAAGACAATTTTAGAACTCCGGCAACTCGGAGATAATTTCTCGGAGGCGGATAAAGAAATTGAGCAGTGTTCTTCCGCTCTATCTCGCCTGTCGGCCCTTAGTGCTGAGTGCAGGGCTCTGTCAACCCACTCTGAAGTAGCTGGGAAGAATAGGCTACACTGTACTCGCGAGCATGACTTTAACAAGAAAAGGTTGCACTAGATCGAGAGGTGTAACGCCGTAAAGAAAGCGAAAGCTGAGGCCGCTAAAAGATTTGAAGACCTCAAATCGGCCCACCTATAGCTCTCATCCAGCCACTCTTCTTCTTCCTTATCCTGTTCTTCTTATAATTAAATGAAAGTTCACTTGTTGATTTTATAGTCATCTTGCGGAGTTCACGTATAATGTAATTTTCGGGTGCAATAGAATGTCATATATGGTCGTGGTGAGGGTCGTGTGATAAGGGTCATGGTTGTAAGGGCCGCGTTAAAGTCCTAACTCATTGGCCCCACTATGTTGCATCGCGGTTAACATGTTAGATGGGTTGTGGTTCACAGTTATATAGGTGTCGTGGTTGTCATGTTATATGGGTCGTGGTTGTCATGACGCATGGATTCTGGTTGTCAGTTGTTATGGTTTGTAGTTGTTATGTCATATGGGTCGTGGTTATCATGTTATATGGGTCATGGTTGTCATTATATATGGGTCATGGTTGTCATGTTAAATGGGTTGTGGTTATCATGATATACGAGTCGTGGTTGTAATGTTATATGGGTCGCGGTTGTCGTGTTGCATGGATCGTGGTTGTCAGTTATTATGGTTCATGGTTGTTACGCTATATGGATCGTGGTTGCCATTTTTCGGTCATAAAAGACTTTGTCATGGTCCATGGTTGATATGTTACATTGGTCGTGGTTCTTAAGTTACTTGGATCGTGGCTATCATGTTAGATGGGTCATGGTTATAATGGGTCGGCGTTTTCCTATTACATAGGTCGTGGTTCTCATGTTACACGGATCGTGGTTGTCATCCACGATGAAATGCATCGTGGTTCACTTCTAAAATGACATCTTGGTTCACATATGAAAAATGGATCGTGGTTGTCATCCACAAAGGCTCATGGTTTACAACCATGACCCATATAACATTACAACCACGAGCCTAAGTGCAAGATAACTACAACCCATCTCATTTACCAAACCATTACAGATAATAATAAGAAGAAACATCATATACACCAATCCATTCAGCATTCAATACTAAATCAGTGTTTGGCTCTATTCATTGGTCTACTTGATATTTCTTCTTGTTTCTTTGCGAAAGAAGCATCAACTTCTTTCTTGTACAACAAACAATTGTATGCAATTTGTCTTTCTAAATTTAGGAATTTTCTCCTACAGAAAAAAATGAACTAATATTAAAACAAAAGACAAAGCAATCAAGATTTAATGTAGACGAATAGATATATACTTACAAGTGTAAAATCAATTGCATGCATGCCACTCAAGAAGTCTATGAATTTCAGCATGAATATGCCACAATCGTCAGAGTTGTGTTGCGCAGGTTTATCAGTGATTATACTCACATTCCATGACTTCTCCCAGAACTTAGCTCCACCATCAAGAATATGGAATAACCACTTCAGTTCGTCCGTTACTTGCATGACGACTAGCTCGTTTTTCTCTTTCCAATTAGTACTCATGCTATCATACAAAGTAACATTTTTCTTCTTTGGAGAAACAACACCCATCAACCAGTGTTGCTGCCTCGCGTTGAGAGGGATATATAACTGTCAAGCACAAGATATATGACAATAGTTAAATTCATGCCTTTCTAAAATAAATAATATCATTTAAGTCCATGTACATGTGCAAGTAACTAAGATCTTATCACTTCATATTTCCATAGAGGTTTTGTTTTACCATCATCGGCAACTATATCTATAAGATTTTCATTCAATTTTTCAAACTTCATGACCTGTTGATCCTTATGGTTCCTAGCTCCATAAGTGCGCAACAAGCCAAGTTGAATTTCCATGATTTGCTATTGAGATATTGGGTAGTGTTAGAAACATAAATAATTAATGATATTTTAAAGAAAACTATGGTCGTGGTTTTCACATTACCGTAAATAGTGACAAGACGAATGCGCAGTCCTGTCTATCTCGTAATCGATTTCCTTAACGTGTTGATAGATAGTTTAAGTATATATCGATGGACTACATAATGAGGAAAATATGTGATATAATATTCATACATTGATATTAAATAAAGAAAGAGAAAGGATAGAAACTTACCTCAAAGTTGACCCATGAATTTAAGTCATAGATGCTTTTCAACCAGTGATGTGAACCTGATTCTCTAACAATTCTCAACTCGTTATCTTCGGCATCAGTTAGAGCTCGGTGGGGATCCACGTACCCCTGACGACTCTGCTTTACAGGAGAAAAAGTTGGAGTCGTGTATGGAGAAGACAGAAATTTCGAGGCCAGTGTATTGTGTTGTGGCCTAAGTACATCCGCAACAGGAGTAGCATCCACCATAGTCACAGCTGTTGTACCCATTGGCTATCCTCTCCCTTCCTCACTCATTTGAAAAGTACCGATGTTGAACTATAATAAAATCACATATTATCTACGCAATTCATAACATAATGTCTTTTTAAATTTTAAACAAATGCAATTTCACGTACAATTTTCTTATTAACTTCATCCTTTAACAAGTTCATCTCCTGCCTTAACGAAGCATTGTGTTATTTCAGCTGCTTCATTTCTTCTTCAACTATTTGCATCGAAGGGATTTTGTCCTGTAATACAAAAGCATAATATTTATGTATTTCAACACGTCATGTATGGAAATGAGGAGAGGATGAACCACGATCCACTATGATTGAACCACGATCCACATTGGCTCGTGGTTCACAACTACGAACCATCGTGGACGAAACAAGACCCAATGTGAAAGAAAACCATGATCCCCTATGGATGATAACCACGATCCAAGGTTCCTAGAAACCAAGACAGAGTCGAAGGATCGTGGTTGGCAATGATAGTGGTCATGGTTCACATCCACGATCTACTTTGGGTGATAACCACGACCAATTATACATGATAACAATGATCTAATGTTGACAATGACCACGATCCTCGTGTGGATCGTGGTTGTCATCCAAATTGGATCGTGCATCAATTACGACCCAATGTGTATAAAACCACGACCCAATGTGGCTGGCAACCACGATTCATTGTAGATAATCACGACCCATAAATATACCTTCGATGCTTGGAACTCCTCTCTTAGCTGCTTAATCATCTCCCTTAGTTGTGCATTCTCACATCAGAGATGGCTTGTCGAAATATTGTCCTCGAATAAAATCATATATTATTTATGTATCAACCAGACGAATGATTGTGGTTGTCACCTATCACCCATATTGGATCGTGGTTCTCATCCACATTGGGTCGTGCAACAACCACGACCCAATGTATATTATAACCATGACCCATTATGAATAATAACTACGATCCTTGTTTGGATTGAGCATAACCACAACCCATATAACATGACTATCATGATCCACTGTGGATGATAATCACGATCCATTGTGGAAGATAACTACGACCAAATAAGGAGCAAGATAAATTAAAATTCATATACCTTTGTAGCTTTGAAATCCTCTAGTATATGCTTCATATGCTTCCACAGTGTAGCATTGTCATCTTTAAGATGGCTCATCCCAAAATGAGAGAGTTGGATCATCCCAGCCTCAATGGTTGTAGTTGTTGTTGAGCTGTTGACCTGTTATAAAATCTTATATTAGAAGACATTACATTCATAGCGATTTGTTAACTATCAAGCCAAAGGCAAACCATGACCAATTACACATGATAACAACGATCCAATATTAACAATAACCACGACCCAAAAAGAAACACAACAACGACCAAATTGCAATTTCATATACCTTCACTGCTTGAATCTCCTCTCCAAGCTGCTTCAACTGCTCCTGCAGTGAAGCATTCTCCTCTCAGAGGGCTCATCGAATGGACATTGTCTTGTAATAAAATCATATATTATTTATGAAATTCAATTTCTTTTTCAAGGAATTCAACCACGACCCTTCTTGGTTATGAACCACGAGGATGACAGCTACAATCAAGAAAAGGGTCGTGGTTATTATGACCAATGGAGCGTGGTTGTCGACCATATTGGGTCATGGATGAAAATCACGATCCACTATGGATGATAATCGTTATCCACAATTCATACAAACCACGACCCTGGTCTGGATTGTGGTTGTCATCAATCTTGGGTCATGATTCAGACACGACCCAATGTGTATAACAACTACGACCCCTGGTGGATGATAACAACAATCCATCAATGGATCTGTAACGCCCTGAAAATTGGGGGTCGAGCATAAACTCAACTCCCGAGTTCCAACGCATCACATATGCAACAAAATGAATGATGATTGAATGTTGTCTGTATTAGAGTAGTGAACATGAGTGAGATTAAGCCAAAACAGCATATCTTACTCCAGAGACAATTAAATTACAAGCGGAAGACTGTGATAGGTATATAAAATATAAAAAAATCTGTGGTGAGTCTCCAGAGTGTGATAAGGTTACCAGGTTAATGAATTACAAGTACAGTTCAAATTATATCAAATGTGTAGTGTCATCTAGTCAACATCCTTGTAATCCCGTCAATCAAGACATGGCTCACGTGAAGCCGTCAGCATAGCATATACGAACAAGCATCATTGTCATCATACAGGTCCGGCTCCGCCACAAGAGTAGCGTCACCATCTGCAATCAGACAAAGTCTAGTGGATGTTCGAAACACCGTCCCGTAACGTGGGAGTGAGTAGCTAACTCAGTGGAACAATAAAGCATAGGTTAACATGTTATCAATTCAGTCAAGTAGTAATGATAAAGCAGTACAATCAAACACTCTTAACTACTCTTATTAATGCAAGTATGAATGCAGTCATGATGTATGCCCTCACCACACACTCCCTCGTGCGACACCATCTTACGTTCGCAGCATGCTTGCATTCCTTAGTGCTTCAAATCTTCCAGGCACATGCAATGCATGATGAGCATGATTACCGGTTGTTATTAGTCCATTTCAAACAGCAGGATTGGGAAATTAAGGTACCTCCCTTGTATCATTCGCAAACATGATCCATTCTAGGGGTCAGTCATAGTTAATCTCAGACGATGGTGTATTTTCTAGGTCGCTGCAAAGGCTGTCAGAGCTGTTACGCACAAAGGTTACACCACTCCCCCATCACCTTTTTAACGATTCATTACTAAACAGATACAGGCCTAGTTTCATACTCTATACACTGCGGCAAAACTCGTCGCCTCACCGCAATTCAGAGTATGCTCGAGGTCACTACAAAGGGCTGTCAGGGCTGTTACACACAAGGTTACACCGCTCCCCCATCACCTTATCAATGTAGGCCGACAGCATGAATATATTGTTCCATACCACCATAATCGGCTCACGAGTCTGGTTGCTCACTGGTCACTACGGAGAGACATGTAGCCCCAGTGTAGGCCGACAGCTCGACCACGGTGTCCCATACCACCATGCCCGGCTCATGAGTCTTAGCGGATCGAGGTACCATGGTTAACAGGATTCCAGTGGTAAGTTTGGTACCCTAGGTTCAAGCAGTAGCGTCCAAACATGGTGAACATACATAAGACAGATCGGGTTGCTTGATGAGCTCGGCTAGCTCGAGCGCACATCAAGTTGAACGATATGAAGCGCATAAGCACTTCGTGTGGCCAACCACTATCACCAACCGAAGTACGACTCGGGTTCGTCGAACACATCTCACGTGGCAACTGAAACTCAGCCACGAATTCGATCCCGTTACCGACTACCTGAACTATACAATAGCCCCAATCACATTCAATTTTAGATATTTAAAGCAGTAATGGATCAAAATTCAAATCATACAATCAAAGACTGATATTATCTGTTTAGGGCTGCCAGGGCTGTTGCACGCACTCGTTGCTCCACTCCCCATCACCCATGACGGATCATACAACGTAAACATGAATTTAAACAAATGCATTACATAGATAAAATCATACAATCAATTGAGCATGTTATGAAGTACAACATAAGCATGAGTTTGTACATATTCAATTCCTAATCACACAGATATCTAAAGAAATCATACACATAGTTAAAGAAGTTGAGAATCATATCTTAACACCCTTAAACATTACAATTTACTAACTACTACTCATTCAAACATTTCAACAAACACTTTAAAATAAATACATCAACATACATGACATATGTTGATCACATAGGCATTAGGCCAAATCCTTTCACTAGGGAGTTGCCCCAATCATAACATGCGTACACCCACGACGGATAGTCATGGAAAGTAGGAATCCAAGTTTCATATTCATTTGAATATTTTCACAAACACTTGGGCTACACATTTCAACATATATAGCGTATAGTGGCCGTGGCGTGATTCAGGGCAAATCCTTTCGTCAAAGGGGTATCGCCAATACAACAATCATATATCCATGACAATTAGTCATGGCGAGCACGAATGAGGATTCTATACTCATTCAGTCATTTTCACAAACACTTAGAATACACTCTTTTAACATACATAGTGTATATTAGCAAAAACATGTATTAGGGTGAACCCTTTCGCCAAACAAGTATTTTATCCATATATAATATATTAATACACCAAATAATCATGACAAACACATTTCCAAAATTTATACGAATACGGTACTTTCTACAAATACCTAGAGTATGTAAAATTCCATATTCTTCATCTTTAATCGAAACAAAAAACAGACAACACTTTGTACATGTGCAATTGCATGCAGATCATGAATCTATCATTATCTGACATTGAAAGCGTTGAAAACCATAACCTATACACCTAAAGTCCGCACCTTTTATCGTAGAATCGTAAAGAATATGATAGGTTTGCTAAGCCTCCGTCTACGGCAGTTTGGCAACCTATAGAGCGAAATAGGTTAGCTATTTCATAACCTACAACCTATACAACCTCAAAACAGATTAGGGTTAGGGTTTCTTACCTAGAAACGAAGCCGGAATCGCCGGGAAAGGGATTAGAACGGAGTGGTGGAGCATGGATAGCAGCAGGGAAGAGTGGCAGGAAAATTCTCCTACATCACCCACACTTTCTCTCTCTTTTCTCTCTTTTCTCTCTAGGGTTTCTCTCAAATTCGTATGGCTGTGAGAGAGAGGGTTTTAAGGTCCTTATATAGCCTAAAAACTCACCGAAATAGACTCAAAGTCAAAGTATACTTAGGTTATAACCAAAGCGGGTCAGTTTCAGCTCAACGGAGGACTTCTGTCGGGCCTCCTTGAGCCAAAGGTCGGACTTAAGCTCACTAACACTGGATTTATGTTTAGTTAAGTTTTCGTTTCAGTGGGATTTCCGGATCACGCATGGCGGACCAGTTTCAGTTCAACGGTCAGCGGATCTCGATCGGAGATTCTGAGTACATGGATATGTGTATGAAATTTCTTATGATCCGAGGGTGTAATTTGGTCTGATTCTGACGGTCTGGTTGCTTAAAACGGATCCGCAAGCGAGAGGTGCCAGATTACTATTTGAGATATTTTATTTTGAATTAATTTCACATTTCTCACACTCTTCACTCCGAGCACAAGCGAATAGCGCTGGGACACTATCTGGATTTGATTTCCGAGATGGTTGTCAAGCTCAGCAAGATGGTCCTAATTCCTTAACTTCGTGTTAATCAGACTTCCGACGTATGATCCAGATCTGATACGGAGTTTCGAGATGCTCCCGAGAGCAGCCGGGTAATGAGATTGATCCTAGATTTTAGGGTACCCTAGCATCAATGATTCTACAAGTTTTGGGTCTTGCAGATCGTATTTAAAGTGATTGGTACTAATTTCACGGGTACTCTAGTTTCACACTGGCTAATTCTCGCCAAATTTCTAAAGGATTTAGTCCTGAGTAATTTCCGTCTGAGGTGGTACCTGGGCCTTTGTAGTTTGTATATAAAGTGATCCAAGTTATACTACTTAGCTAGTTTAAGATAGCGTCTAGGGTGAAAGTACTTAGAAAATTTGAAAGAACAAGATGGTGAAGGGTGGGATTTGTGAAGGAAATGGGTTAAGGAGCGATTTTAGACTGTGGGATTCAGTTCTGACAAGTTAATAAGGTGTTAGGATAGACCCATTGCCTAAGGACGTCTAATCCCAGGTTGGCAAAAATTCGGGATGTTACAGGATCATAACCACGACCCAAAACAAAACACAACAACGACCAAATAAGATTCAGGATAAATTCAATTTCGTATACCTTCATTCCTTGTATCTCCTCTTCAAGCTGCTTCAGCTGCTCCTACAGTGAAGTATTCTCTCCTCTAAGAGGGATCATCGAAGGTACGTTGTCTTGTAATAAAATCATATATTATTAATGAAATCAAATGTCTTTTTCGATGAATTCAATCACAACCCTATGTGGATGACAACTATGATCAAGAAAATGGTTGGGGTTATTACGAACAATGGATCGTGGTTGTCGTCCATATTGGGTCGTGATTCAAACACGACCCAATGTGTATAACAACCACGACCCCTGGTGGATGATAACAACGATCCATCAATAGATCATAACCAAGACCCAAAATGGAACACAACAACTACCAAATAAGATTTAGGATAAATTCAATTTCGTATACCTTCATTCCTCGTATCTCCTCTCCAAGCTGCTTCAGCTGCTCCTACAGTGAAGAATTCTCTCCTCTAAGAGGGCTCATCAAAGGTACATTGTCCTGTAATAAAATCATATATTAGAAATGAAATCGAATGTCTTTTTCGATGAATTCAATCACGACCCTATGTGGATGACAACTATGATCAAGAAAATGGTTGGGGTTATTACGAACAATGGATCATGGTTGTCGTCCATATTGGGTCGTGATTCAGACACGACCCAATGTGTATGATAACCACGACCCCTAATGGATGATAATAACGATCCATCATTGGATAATAACCATGACCCAAAATGGAACATAACAATGACCAAATAAGATTCAGGATAAATTCAATTTCATATACCTTCATTGCTTGGATCTTCTTTTTAAGTTACTTCACCTGCTCCTACAGTAAAGCATTCTCTCCTCTGAGAGAGCTCATCGAATGGACATTTTCTTGTAATAAAATCATATATTATTTATGAGTGTCGAGCAATGAACAATAGATCGTGGTTGTCATCCATATTGGGTCGTGGTTCAACCACAACCCACTATGGACAGAAACCAGGTTCCACTGGGAATGCGAACCACGACCCAAAAATGAACACAACAACGAGCAAATAAGATTCAAGATAAATTCAATTTCATATACCTTCATTGCTTGGAACTCCTCTCCAAGCTTCTTCATCTGCTCTTGCAGTGAAGCATTCTCTCCCCTTAGAGGGCTCATCGAAGGGGCTTTCTCCTGTAATAAAATCATATATTATTATGTATTTCAATGTCTTTTTAAAGGAACTCAACTACGACCCTTCCTGGTTGTGAACCACCACCCACTGTAGATGACAACTACGATCAAGTAAAGGGTCGTGGTTATTACGAACAATGGATCATTGTTGTCGACCCTATTGAGTTGTGATTCAACCACGACCCATTATGGACGAAACCAGGTTCCATTGGGAATGTGAACCACGACCCTCCATCTGGATCATGGTTGACATCCATATTGAGTTGTGGTTCACACCCATAAATAATTGTGGATGACAATCACGATATACCATGGATGATAACCACGATCCACAGTTCATACAAACCACGATCCATCGAAATCAGTAACCACGACCCTGATCTGGTTCATGGTTGTGATCTATATTGGGTCGTGCATCAGCCACGACCTAATGTGTATGACAACAATGACCCCTAATGGATGATAACAACGATCCATGTTTGGATGATAACCACGACTTAAAAAGGAACACAACAACGACCAAATAAGATTCAAGATAAATTCAATTTCATATACCTTCATTTCTTGGATCTCCTCTCTAAGTTGCTTCACCTGCTCCTACAGTGAAGCATTCTCTTCTCTAAGAGGGCTCATTGAAGCGACATTGTCCTGTAATAAAATAAAATTTAGACACGACCTAATATGTATGACAACCACGACTCCTGGTGGATGATAACAACAATCCATCTTTGGATCATAACCATGACCCAAAAAGGAACACAATAACGACTAAATAAGATTCAAGATTATACCTTCATTGCTTGGAATTCCTCTCTAAGCTTTTTCATCTGCTCCTGCAGAGAAGTGATGATTTAATTTTGGGATTTTTGAATAGATGTAATTCAACTGAATTAAAATAACACCCAAGCTTCAAAGTTTCACACATAGGTTAATGTTCCAAAATCATGATGACTTGGATAACACAACTAGGATCTGAGCACTTTAGTTAGCCTAATCGGAAAATAAAATAATTTAAATATTTTAATAAATGATATAAAAGATTAGAAAATCATGGATTTGCACCAATGATATATATTCTCAAGCGCCAGTGATTTTAAGAATTCAATATCAATGAGATAATGAATCAAAGAAATGTAGTAGGTTGAGAACCTCTCCTATCTAGGAAATCTGATTAATCTAGGGCAAGCCTATCCATCAATGTGGATCTCATATGATGTAAACATATGGATCTCACGTGAGGATAAAAAACTAAACCTAAACAATAGATAACATGCATACACCATTCTTCTCATCATTAAAACAATCAATCATCATAATTATGAAAATATTAAACCAATGCGCGTCCCTTCTAACTTGGGCTAGAAGGAACTTAGAAAAACATAATTAGAATAAAGAAAGAAAGCAACAAGAAAGAAATAAATGCAAATAGAAAATATCTAAAAGAAAAAGATAATTTATAAAACTTAAATAAAATTGAAAACCCTAAAAAAAAAAAAACCCTAAATCTTGCTCTTGAATGCTTTAAATAATGATTAAGAATGCCCTGGGAAACCCTATTTATAAATGGGGAATTTCAACTTTCGTACAAAATTGGAAACTCTAGAAACCGCCTCAAATATACGCAGTTTTTCAAAATAGACTTCACGCTATGCAGTTTGTTTAAAATAGATTTTACGCTGCATAGTTTTCCAAAATAGACTTCGGAGTTTTAGAATACACTTTTTCAGGACGATTTCAGGATTTTTCACTTCAAATCTTTGATTCTCTTCATTCCTTACTTGGTTTTCTTGGATATTTGCATGTAAATTCTTCAATCTTGGTCTCCTAAGATCCATTCATTGCCTTGGTGATTCTTGAGCATCAAATTCATGCTTATAGCACCCTTTTTCAATCCAAGCTCTTAAATTCACCTTGCAACACATACATGAGTAAAATAGAACATTAGCTGATTCATGTTCATAAAACCAAGATATAAATGGGGAAAATTATGCAATATTTGAGTCTCAACACACACCCCAACCAGCATTTTGCTAGTCCCAAGCAAAATAAGCAAAAAAAATAAAAATAAGAATAAAAACTAATTCTAGAAACAAAATTAAAATGAAAAGAATTTAACTACACTACTTTCGCAGGTAATCTTGATTGCATTTAGCATATGCAACAAGCCTTTAAATCCAAAGGTTTCCCCTAGCGGATGAGTTATAGTCTCGTGAAGGTTTTCAGAAATGTTACCCACAAACATTGAAAACATGAAAAATAGTTCAACACCCAGAAATTTATACAATTATGCCTGCATTCATCATATGAATTCCAAAACAATATTTACCCTAAGTCTAAAGTTAGTTAGAATCTCAATTTCTTAATCCATTACATCCTTGAGTTTAGAGGCCTAATCAAAATTTAGAATAATTATTATCAAATATCTTTAGGTGCTCTGTGACACTAGTCTAACTTTAAGAAATATGCATGTTCCCTATCCTAACTCCTTTCAATCATTCCAAGAATATGAAATCTCTAGTTATCTCATTTCCTTCATGTCATTTCTTCTTTTATCATCATATCCTCATTATTATAGACCGCCCTTAGATTAAGATTCCCACCGGGTTTGCTTCATAACCTAAAATATCGTACTTGTAATGGTAACAGTAATGGATACTTAAGTATCCTTACTCCGGATTACTGACACGATTGTTATGGTCATTGCATTCATACTCTATAATAAAATTTTCTTTTTTCATCACTTTTTTTCTTCAATATTCTCTCTTTTAAGCATATATCAATGGTACTAGTTCATGTAACCTTGTTTAAATCAAAATTTATTATTCTAGTTCACATATCATATTCCTAACTTAGTTAGCTAGGGTGTATTGTGAATTTGTACATCAAATTACAACTCACTTTAAACTAGTGATTAGATAATCGAACTCAAGTCTATAATTTTCAGTTATCAGAATTCTGACTACTATCGACCTAGACTAAATATTAACTTTGCCTTTGGAATTCGCATAATATCATGTTCACATTCTTGTATATAAAAATATTATTTTGAAAATGTTGAAATTTTTTTCCCATAAACCGTTAAAAAAAAAAAAAACTTAAACCTTAAAAAAAAAATTAAAAAAAAAAAAAAAAACCTCACATGGATGACTATCCACACCCCCAACCTAAAATCGACATCATCCCCAATGTAATGATAATGTAATGTAGAGAACAATAAAAATAAAAGAAATGATGGATAGTACCTACCATGAAGAACTCACCTGCTAGATGACACTAAAAAATTTGAATATGATATAAATCCTACACAAATGCTCCGTCAGACTAGGAGCATCAATCTGAATATTCTAGCTCATGAAGAGGGACGAACTCCTCTCCCAAATGAAAGTTTTCCACATAAGGCTTCAATCTCTAACCATTAACCTTGTACACATTGCCATTACGTGGATTCTTAATTTCAACAGCCCAATGAGTATAAACATTCTTCACAATGAATGGGCCCGTCCATCTTGATCTTAACTTTCCCGAAAAGAACTGGAGACGGGAATTGTACAATAAGACATTTTGTTGAGGTTCAAAATTCTTCCTAAGGATGTTTTTGTCATGAAACTCTTTGGTCCTCTCTTTATAGATTTTAGAATTTTCATAGGAGTCTCTCCTCAGCTCCTCTAATTCATTCAACTCTAATTTTCTTTGTCCACTTGCTTGGTCCATGTCAAAGTTTAATTTTTTTATTGCCCAGTAGGCTCTATGTTCCAATTCCACAGGCAAGTGCAAGCCTTCTCATACACCAATCTGTATGGAGACATTCCAATCGGGGTCTTATAAGTAGTCTTATAAGCCAATAAAGCGTCAGATAGTCTAAGGGACCAATCATTCCTATTTGGCCTTATAGTTTTCTCTAAAATGTGTTTGATTTCTCGATTAGAAATCTCAGCTTACCCCCTCGTTTGTGGGTGGTATGGGGTGCTCACTTTATGCTTGATGCTATATTTCTTCATCAAAGCCTCAAATGTCCTATTACAAAAGTAAGACCCGCCATCACTAATGATGGCCTTTGGAGTTCCAAATCTAGAAAAAATATTTTCATTTAGGAATCGTATGACCACTTTGTTGTCATTCGTCCTACTTGGAATTGCCTCAATCCACTTCGAAACATAGTCCACACCAACCAATATATAAAGAAATCCAAAAGAAGATGGAAATGGGCCCATAAAATCAATACCCCAATAATCAAATATCTCCAATGGTAAAATTGGGGATAAAGGCATCATGTTACACCGGAACACTCTTCCCAACCTTTGACATCTATCACAAGTAAAACAGAAAGCATGGGTGTCTTTAAACATGGTAAGCCAGTAAAAACCGCACTATAAGATTTTTGAAGTGGTTTTCTTAGCAGAAAAATGGTCACCACATGCTTTCATGTGGCAAAAAGAAATAACACTCTGAACTTCATCCTTTAGGACACAACATCTAAAACTCTGATCATTCCCATATTTATATAAATATGAATTATTCCAAAAGAAGTTCCTAACCTCGGTTTCAAAATGTTTCCTATCTTGTGACTTCCAATGATATGACATTTTTTCCCGTTACAAGATAGTTCACTATATCCGCAAATAATTGTTCATCAGGGAAAGTGTCCTGGATATGCATCTCCTCAGTGGAATCATCTAACACCAATCTAGAAAGGTGATCGGCCACTACGTTTTCTACTCATTTCTTATCTTTTATCTCTAATTTAAATTCTTGGAGTAGGAGGATCCATCTCAAAAAGTCTCAGCTTTGCATCCTTCTTAGATAGCAAATATTTCAAAGCCGAGTGGTCCATGAAAATGACCACTTTAGATCCTAGCAAGTAGGATCTAAACTTATCTAAAATAAAAATTACTGCAAGTAACTCTTTTTCAGTTGTTGAGTAGTTCACTTGGGCCAAGTTTAGAGTTCTACTCGCATAGTGAACAACGTAGGGTCGTTTATCTTTCCTTTGGCCCAAAACAGCCCCTATAGCATAATCACTTGCATCGCGCATTAGTTTAAAAGGAAGTGTCCAATCTGGTGGACGCATGATGGTGTAGTGGTAAGGGATGATTTAATTTTATTAAAGGCACTTGTACACTCATCCGTCCACTTAAATGGGACATCCTTTTGAAGAAGATTAGTCAAGGGTCTAGTAATGACACTAAAGTCCTTAATGAATCTTCTATAGAAACCAGCGTGCCCTAGAAGTGATCTAATATCTCTAACAGTTCGGGGGATAGGTAGATTAGGTATAATGTCGAGTTTTAAATGATCTACCTCGATTCCATTTTTGGAGATAACATGACCCAAAACAATTCCTTTTTGAACCATGAAATAACATTTCTCCTAATTTAAGACTAGGTGTTTCTCTTCACACCTAGACAAGACAAGAGATAAATTGTTGAGGCATTCCTCAAAACTACTCTCAAATACAGAAAAGTCGTCCATGAAAACCTCAAGAAACTTTCCAACCATATTTGAAAAGATACTTAACATACATCATTGGAAAGTTGCTGGGGCGTTACATAATCCAAATGACATTCGTTTGAAATCAAACATGCCAAATGGACAAGTGAACGTTGTTTTCTCTTAGTCTTCCAGGGCTATCTCTATTTGGTTATATCCGGAATATCCATCAAGAAAACTATAGGAGTGACTTGTTACCCTCTCTAAAACTTAATCAATGAATGGTAGAGGGAAATGGTCCTTCCTTGTGACCTGGTTCAATTTTCTATAGTCAATGCAAACACGCCAACCTGTGGTGACACGTGTTGGTATGAGTTCATTATTAGAATTTTGCACAATAGTTATTCCATATTTCTTTGGGACTACTCAAGTTGGACTCACCCAAACACTATCGGATATTGGGTAGATGATTCCTACATCCAACAATTTGATCACCTCATTTTTTACAACTTCCATCATGTTTGGATTGAGACGCATTTGAGGTTGTCTAATTGGTTTGGCGTCCTCATCGAGGTGGATTCAATGGGTGCATATGGAAGGGGCTTATACCCTTTATATCAGAAATGGTTCAGCCCAAGGCTCCTTTGTGGTCCCTTAGAATATTTAATAATTTAATCGCTTGATCCTTGTCTGAAAATGAAGAGATCATCATAGGATAAGTTTTATTTTCACCTAAGTATACATACTTAAGCTCATTTAGTAGTGGTTTTAAATCAAGCTTTGGAACATTGGTCGGTGATGGCTGAGGTCATGAGTCCTCGATAGATAGTATTTGAGTGCGTGGTCTCTATTGGTACATACCGATGTCCTGGGTGGTAGTGCTCTCATTATTTTCACAAATTTCAACAAGCACTTTTTCTAAATTAGAATTTTTCAAGTCTCCAAAGACTTGAATCAATTCCTTAGTCAGACTAGGTTCCAATTTCTCTTCTTTTATCAAGCAGTCCATGAAATTCAGCTCATGGATCTCATTATTATCAATGGGCTGCTTACATAGATTGAAAATATTTAGCTCTAGAGTCATGTTACCAAAAGACAAGTTCATCATTCCATTCCTGCAATTTATGATTGCATTTGAAGTTGTTAGGAATGGGCGGCCTAAAATGATGGGAACTTGAGCGCTAGCGTTTACACAAGGTTCAATGTCTAGTATAATAAAATCCATGGGGAAGTAGAATTTCTCCACTTGGACTAACATGTCCTCTAAAATTTTCCTTGGTACCTTAATGGAGTGGTCAACGAGTTGGAGTGTAATCATGGTTGGTTTAAACTCTCCTAATCCAACCGAATAATGTACTAAGTTGACACTTGCATACAAATCTAGTAAAGCATGCTCAATTTGAAAATTCTCAATAATATAAGGAATAGTGGGACTTCCCGGGTCTTTGTATTTGGGTACGATCCTTTGTTGAATGATAGCGCTCACTTTCTCAGTAAGGAAGGCCTTTTTGTGCACATTTAATTTCCCCTTTATAGTGCACAAGTCCTTGAGATATTTAGCATATGATGGAATTTGTCTAATGACATCAAGCAGAAGAATATTGACAGTAACCTTTTAGAGCACATCCAACACTCTTGATATTTCATGGGAACAGTCGGATTCCAAAGTCTAGATGGGAACGGAACTAGAGAGTCATATGACTTAGTCTCTTCATCCTTTTGTTGTTGTGGCTCTTGAACCATAGCCGGTTCATCATTCTCTTGAGACAGTGGCTCATCCTTCGGTATTTCTACCAGTTACATTATCTTATTATCGACCTCTTTATCACTTCTTAAGGTAATGATGACCTTAGCTTGTTCATGATGTAGCTCACTTGGATTTGAGTCTCCAATGAAATGTGTGTTTCTAGGGTTTGACACAGGTTGAGACGGAAGGGTGCCTTTTTCCCTAGCATTTAGTTAAGTCTCAATCCTAGCCACAGCCGTCTTCAATTCCTGATTTAATTGGATTAGAGACTGATTCATTTGAGCTTGAGAGTTCATGAATGCGGTCAATGCATCCTCCACAGATGATCGCTTTAGTGGGGGCACATATGGTGCATTGTTAGGTGCCCCAAAGAAGTTAATTTGTGGAGACATTTGAGGTGCATTGGGCGCATTAATTTGTGGTCCATTCCTCCAACTAAGATTAGGATGGTTATGCCAATTTGGATTATACGTATTTCTCATTCGTTGCATAACTGACCTTTGGTAGTTATTTATAGCATTTGCTTGCTCATTCTCATGTGTGAAATTTTGTACAACTGGGATTATTGGATAATCCTTTGTGTCATGGTCTGCACCACCACAAATGCTACAAAAATTACCTAAGGAAGTGTTCGCTTTAACCATATTAACCTTCCTAATTTTCAAGGCTTCGACCTTTCTAGCCAATGCAGTGAATTTTGCATTAAGGTCGTCTTCCTCTCTTAGGACATACATCCCCGCTTTCTCTTTAGGAATGGGTCTAGTTTGGTCTGGTTTAGCAGAGACATCCCATGTCTGCGTATTCTTTGCTAACATGTCTAGAAAATCCCAAGCCTCAATATGATCCTTGTCAAGAAAAGTTACACCACACATCATCTCTATGAACTGACGGGTATCCATGGTGAGCCCATTTCGGAATGCATCAATCACGTGCCATGGTTCATAACCATGATGTGGACAACTAAGTAGAAGGTCTTTGAAGCGCTCCCAAGCTTGGAAAATAGTTCATTTCCCTTTTGGGAAAATGACATGATTTCTTGTTTTAGTGCATTTATTTTGTGCCCAGGAAAGAATTTTTTTCAAAAACTCTCTACTTAAGGCTTGCCATGTAGTGATGGTATTAGGTCTTAAAGAGTTGAGTCAAGCTTTGGCCGGAACCTTTAGAGAAAATGAAAATAATATAAGCTTAAGTGCATCCCTATTGCCAATGTTTACTTGTAATGTTCCAATTACTTCCTCAATGTCTTTGAGGTGCAAGTAGGGGCTTTCAGAATCTAAGCCATGAAATTTAGGAATCAATTGAATGACACTTGTTTTAAAATCAATGTTCCCTGTGTGAGTAGGGAACACTATGCAAGATGGTAAAGCTGATCTCTCAAGGTGTAGACGTTCATGTAAAGTCCGTGGTTGGTTTAACACATTTCTATTAACTTCATTTTCATCCTCAAGAGGAGGATTAGGTTGATTTTCTCTGTTTTGATTTATAGTTGGATCTGGCAGATTTGGATTTGGATTATCAACTGGGTCTGCTATGAAATCCAAGTGATGTTGAGTGCCTCTTCTAAGTAAATGATCAAGGCCTGGAACTAGTCCGCCTTTGGAGGAGAGTCGATTGTTTAGATCTCTACTCCAACGGGACATAAACCATCCACACCACACAACAAATACCACTAATTCAAATAGCAAGTATGATACTTAAAATTAAAAAAAAAAAAAAAAAAAAAAAAAAAAAAAAAAAAAACTTAACCAACAACCCAGGCGGTAGGGGCGACCATGAGGGTTCAAACCACAAAATAAATAAATAAATAAATCAACAAAAGCAAAACTAATGCAGAAATTAAACTATGCTAATATGGAAAATAGATTTAACGGATGATCGTTGTGATCAAACAGTAACTATAGGACAACCATAGCACTTGGGTGATAAAATCCCAAGCAGGGCAACCTTATGTCATAGTTAGTGCTTAAAAGACCCAACTGAATTTGCTTTCAAAGAAAAACAGAAAATCTACAGAAAATTTGGAGGCTTTAGAAGAGAACTTACCTTAGAAAAGAACTTACCTTAGCCATCTTACACAGATCTGAACTATCTCAGTCTCCCCGGCAACGGCGCCAAAAACTTGATTGCTTGCCTCCAACTGCAGAGGTTCGTAAGTAGTGTCCTGTGAATATAGGGTCAATCCCACAGGGATCTAAATTGCGAGAAGGACAAAATTAAATGCAAAACAAACTAAGTAATAAAAACTAAACTGATTATTTGATTTTGGGATTTTTAAATGGATGTAATTCAACTGAATTAAAACAACACCCAAGCTTCAAAGTTCCACATATAGGTTAATGTTCCAAAATCATAATAGCTTGGATAACACAACTAGGATCTGAGCATTATGGTTAGCCTAATCGGAAAATAAAACAGTTTAAATATTTTAATAAATGATATAAAAGATTAGAAAATCATGGATTTGCACCATTGATATATATTCTCAAGCGCCAGTGATTTTAAGAATTCAATATCAATGAGATAATAAATCAAAGAAATGTAGCAGGTTGAGAACCTCTTCTATCTAGGAAATCTGATTGATCTAAGGTAAGCCTATCCATCAATGTGGATTTCATATGATGGAAACATATGAATCTCACATAAGGATAAAAAACTAAACTTAAACAATAGATAACATGCATACACCATTCTTCTCATCATTAAAACAATCAATCATCATAACTATGAAAACATTAAACCTATGTGCTTCCTTTCTAGCTTGGGCTCGAAGGAACTTAGGAAAACATAATTAGAATAAAGAAAGAAAGCAACAAGAAAGAAATAAATGCAAATAGAAAAGATTTGAAAGAAAAAAATAATTTATAAAACTTAAATAAAATTGAAAACCCTCTAAAAACTCTAAATCTTGCTCTTGAATGCTTTGAATAATGCTTAGGAATGCCCTAGGAAGCCCTATTTATAAATGGGGAACTCCAACTTTCGTACAAAGTTAGAAAATTCTAGAAACGCCTCAAATATTTACAGTTTCTCAAAATAGACTTCACGTTGCGCAGTTTGTTTAAAATATATTTTTCACTGTGCAGTTTTCCAAAATAAACTTCAGAGTTTCAGAATACACTTTTTAAGGACGATTTCAGGATTTTTCACTTCAAATCTTCGATTCTCTTCATTCCTCACTTGATTTTCTTAGATCTTTAGCATGTAAATTCTTCAATCTTGGTCTCCTAAGATCCATCCATTACCTTGGTGATTCTTGAGCATCAAATTCATGCTTTTAACACCCCTTTTCAATCCAAGCTCTTAAATTCACCTTACAACACATGAGTAAAATAGAACATTAAGCTGATTCATGTTCATAAAACCAAGATATAAATGGGAGAAATTATGCAATATTTGAGTCTCAACAAGAAGCATTCTTTCATCTGAGAGGGCTCGTCGAAGGGACTTTCTCCTATAATAAAATCATATATTATTATGTATTTCAATATGTCTTTTTTAAGGAACTCAACCACGACCCTTCCTGGTTGTGAACCATGACCTACTGTAGATGACAACTATGATAAAGAAAAGGGTTGTGGTTATTATGACCAATGAAGAGTTGTTGTCGTCCATATTGGGTCATGGTTCAACCACACCCACGAACCATCGTGGTTGAAAATCACGATCCACTATGTATCATAACCACGATACATAGTTCATATAAACCACGATCCATTTTTCACAGTAACCACGACCATTGGCCGGGATTGTGGTTGCAATCAATGTTGGGTCGTGCATCAACCACAACCCCTTGTGAATGATAACAACGATCCTTTGTGGATAATAACCACGATCCATTTTTCATTTACCTTTGTTGCCTGAAACTCATCTATTAGTTGCTTCATCTGCTCCCGCAGTGAAGCATTATCATCTTTGAGATAGCTCATCCCATCTTCAAAACCTTTAAGATGGTTCACCCCATCATCAACAGTTGTTGTTGTTGTTGTGCTATTTTCCTGTATTAAAATCATATATTAGAAGACGGTACATTCATAGTGACCTGTTAACAAATAAAGCAAAGCAATATCACGTATGTATTTTGTATGAATATCCTCTCTCATCAACTTCACTTCTTCGCGTAAAAAAGCATTCTCCTCCTTGAGTTGCTTTATTTCTCCTCCAAACACATCAATCCGCTTCACTTCATCCTTTATTCCTTCCACTTCATTGGCAAAGGTTTTAATCCGCTAATTAAATTTCTTTATTTTGGATCTTGATTTTTATTTTTGTTTAAATATCTTGCCAACAAGGATCTTGAGGGAGGCTTTAATATCAGTCTCAAGTTTATTTTTTATTTCCTCGAGGGAGGCTTTAAGATCAGCCTCAAGTTTATTTTTTATTTCCTCCAAGTCCTCCCCCATTTTCTCTGTCATGGGTGCTGCCCGCAAAGCCTTGTCCTTTCATAAGTGTCATCAGTTATACTCCTGATAGCCTCGGTCTCTACTTCTTCAACCGTTGGTCGAAGCTCTGGAGCTAACACCACCTACAGAAGCAAAATTGATTTATTAATTATACACATACTGCATAATTAAATTACACTAATAATTAAATAACTCTTACCGGTACAGCTGTGAAGATGACCGAGATGGGGGATATCTGCCTACTTTATAAGGATCCCAATTTAGTATTCGAGGAATCCTTGTATGCAATCTTCTAACGGCCCACCCACTGTCACCAATGAGTTTGGGGAAACGTTCGTAGGCCTAAATCTGTTTAAAATCAATTATCATGTATTACATATTGGTTAACATGTATGGAGAAAAAATTCAAACTCAAAGTATGAATCAGGACAATAATAACTTACTTGTAGTGCATACACGCATCCGCATATGTTGTATGATTTGGGATACTGGTCATTCACCCGAACACTGTCAATTGCAGTGTTAACCCCATCCATCAAATATTCGTACCCCACACTACCCCAGGGATAGTTATTAAAATATTTCAAGTCATCAACCATGTCGATAAACTTATCAACATAGTAATTCTTTTACGTAGATCCAACTATTAGACTCTCAATGCAAATTATTAGAGCCAGCTTCACCGCGTTCATATGTTCTTCTTTATCAGCGAGTGACATATAGGCTTCTTTCAATTCTTTCTTACTCATACTAACTGCTCTCAGATAGGTCTCCCTAATACCTTTTCTTGTCTCTACTCTTCCGGTCTTGTCACGACCGCTACTATCTATCCTAACTGGTCCAAACTTAAGACTCATTATTAATACAAAATCGAGCTCGATAAATTTTATCATGGTGCCCTGAATATCGAATGTCAGATCACTAACATGCCTCTACATTAGGCAATGCATGATCTAAGAGTGTGCCATCCACCCAGTCAGTGGAAAGTCAAGTAGAAATCCAAAACAGTTGTTCCTAAATAATTCTTTCTATCGGGATTCTTCTCCATATCTTTAATCATGTACTCCTTCAAAAAAATGATGGAACACTTTGGAGAGACCCGTGCCTTTTCGAAGTCTAAGCATGTGGTCATCATTGGCTTGTTTTTACCTGCATTCCAATATGGTCATGGATTGTTAATCAATAATAAGATGGTCTTACAAATTTTGGACTCGAAATTTAGCATGGGTTGTAATTGTAGTACATAGCGGATCATGGTTGTCATCCAATTTGGGCCGTGGTTATCACGAGTTATAGAGGATCATGGTTGTCATGTTATACGAATCATTGTTGTCCTCTATATTGGGTCATGGTTGACAGTCACAACCACATAACATATGATCCACGATCCACTGGGCATATCGACACAAGCACAACCACGATCGTGGTTGTCATGTTACACGGATCGTTGTTGTCATCAATGTTGGGTCGTGGATGATAGTCACGACCCACATAACATGCGATCCACGATCCAGTGTGTCAGTCAACCACGATCCACTGGGCATATTGACCATGATCACAACCACGATCGTGGTTGTCATGTTACATGGATCGTTGTTGTCATCAATGTTGGGCTTTGGATGACATCACAACCCACATAACATGTGATCCACGATTCACTGTGCCTATCAACCACGATCCACCGGGCATATTGACCACGATCACAACCACGATCGTGGTTGTCATGTTACACGGATCGTTGTTGTCATCAATGTTAGGTCATGGATGACGGTCACGACCCACATAACATGTGATCCACGATCCACCGTGCCTGTCAACCACGATCCACTGCGCATATCAACTACGATCACAATCAAGACCCATTGTACATGTGAATCGCGATCCACACTAGGTTGTGGTTGACAACCATTATCCATTGAACGTGTGAACCGTTGTGCCTATCAATCATGACCCATTGTGGTTGTAACCCTATTTAATGTTAACCACAACCCCTCTTAATAAGCTGTCAAACACGATCCATTGTGCCTATTAACCACAACCATTTTTTGATAATCACGATCCATTGTACGTGTTAACCACGTTCCTTTGTACATATCAGCCACGAACCATTAATTGTGAATGTAAACCTCGACCATACTTTCATACAAACCACGATCCCTCACTAAACACCGAGAATAGAGTTTGGCAAAACACATACCTTGCTTTGCCATTTATATGGACTGAGCTGGACTGAACTTGTAGATATATTCGCTGAGTGGCAATGGAGGGGCCCAGTGAAGAAGATTCAAAACCAGGAAAATGTAAAGGGAATGGGGTCCTAGAGAAGAGGCTTCCAATAAGGTCGGTGTTCCGTATGGGGACAAACCGTTGATTTACATTATATATCTTCCAACTTACGACGTTTCCAAGTAACATCGGTTTGCATTCTGTTTGATCCGCTCCATCCATTCTATTTGTAAAATCAAGGAAAACAATTGTCCAAAAAATGACAAAATATTCAAATCTGGTGGACCACAACAGTTCAAACCAATAGGTTTCGTTAAAGCAAATAATTTGTCCTTTTTACTCAGTGTGGGTCACTGATGGCTCGATACGGTGTTAGTATTAAACATTTCTTGGGAATCCATCATCCCTGAATAATTCTAACGGATTATATTCGATTTATGATAGGCCCATAGACTAGAACAAGATGATCGACGCTTGGTTTTATGCGTTGGGAATCGTAAGCGAACTTTTCGCCTTTTCTCGCCATTTTTAATGCACGTACATGTGACATATTAATTCAGTACAAAGAAAGATATGTGGGACCTAGAGTGATCTGTAAATGTCATCTAACCTGATCATCGTATGTAATATACGGATATAAAGGCATAACATAAAAATAATGTTTATCAGAAGGGTATACAACCCACATAGTTCTCAACACTTTATAACTATTTATTTCGGTGTGGTCAACTTCATCTGTAAGTAACGTTCATATTTTTGGATAAAGATTAAGACATACTCTAACAACTACTAATCCGTGTAGATTGAAAATTTACATCACATTTGTCCCACAACCAAGGGATAACCACAGCCATATGAGACATACCAGCACAACACAAGAACTCATGCGCTGACCTTACCTTTTCATCATTACCTCTTTCTACGTGTCAAGGGCATGTTGGTCTAAAAAAATTTAAAAACCACGATCCATATAACATGACTACAACGATCCACATAACCTAAAAACCACGACCCATAATAACTGACAACTAGGACCCATATAACATAACAACCACGATACAAAGTGGTTGTCACGGAATATGGTTTGTAGTTAAACACGTAATATGGTTCATGGGTTCCAGTGGTTATGTGTCATAGTTGTCATGATATATGGGTCATAGTTTTCATGTTACACTGGTCGTGATTGTCAGATGTCATGGGTCGTAGTTGTCATGTTATATAGGTCGTGGTTGTCATGGCATATAGATCGTGGTTGTCATTTTACAACAACAATCCATTATTCATCATAACCACGATGCAACGTAGTTGACAACCACGATCCATTATTTATGTGAACCACGATCCATTGTTCATGACAACCAGGACTAATTGTTCTTCATAACCATAACCCTTAGTACTGGCCTCGATGCATGGTCCTACCTCTCAAATGTCTGTGACAACCACGATCCAATGTCTATGACAATCACGATCCAATGTGCATGTAAACCACGACCCGATATCCAGGTCGAGGTTGTCATACACAATGGGTGGTGGTTCCCAATCATGACCCAATGTGGATGACAACTACAACCCACTGTTGATGATAATCACGATCTTTTACTGTCACGACCCAATGGAAAAGGACCGTTTCTCCATACGGGGAATGTATTGGAAAATGGAAAACGTCTGTTTCCCTATGTAATGGATTTCCCAATGGAAAACGACAGTTTCCCCATAAGAGGATGTATCTATTTATCAGACCTTCTTCTAGGCATTTGCTACGGATAGGGAAATCAAATTGGAGAACGTAAGGGTTTTCATTGTCAAGTGAAGGGAGCTTACTGTAGGGCACACCTTGATCAAACCTCCACCATTGATAGTGAAAACCACGACTTCACATTTTCAAACCTTCCACCCTCCAAGAAATCAAATCTTGACCATTTACAGTGACAACCACGACCCTTCATAGTTGACAACCACGATCCTTCACGTTGTCAAAACACGACCCAGACGAAGGGTCGTTGTTGATAATTTTTATGGATCGTTGTTTTCATGTAATATGGATCGTAGTTGTCATGTTATATGGATTGTGGTTGTGAAAGTTACATGGGTCGTGCTGTCAGCTGTTATGGGTCGTGGTTGTCATGTTATATGGGTCGTGGTTGTCATGTTATATGGATCATTGTTGTCATGTTACAAAATCTCAAGTTCATTCGTAGAGCTTTCACGTCAACCCAGAACCTAGAAGAAGCCATTACACACCTCGCCCGCTGACTCAAAGTAGGTGCTCCATCACAACACGGCTTCATCTGTCATGATAAAATGTCTTTCATCAGCTCGAGCCATAAGACCAGGTTCTTCTGTAGAGCTTTGACATCAACCTGGAACCCAGAAGAAGCCATTACACACCTTGTTCGCCGACTCTGAGTAGGTGCTCATCGACAACACGACTAAACTGTCACAGGAAGGAGATTATAAGGTCAGCTCGGCCAAAAACAAGCCTTATAATTATGCTCGAAACACGACTCCAGTAACGCCCGTATGGAACAATATCCGGCGCACGATCTCATCATAACCGCCAACTTCAGCACATGGGTCGTGGTTGACATGTTACATGGGTCGTGGTTTACATGTTACATGGGTCGTGATTATCATTATATATGGGTCGTGGTTGTAATGTTGTATGAGTCGTGATTGTCATGATACATGGTCACTGAATGTAATAATATATGGGTCGTGGTTGTCTGTGTTATATGGGTCGTGGTTGTCGTGAAGCATTGATCGTGGTTGTCAGTTGATATGGTTCATGGTTGTCATGTTATACAGGTTATGGTTGTCGTGTGGCATGGGTCGTGGTTGTAATGTTACATGGGTCGTGGTTGACATGTTACATGGGTCGTGATTGTCATTATATATGGGTCATGGTTGTAATGTTGTATGGGTCATGGTTGTCATGATAGATGGACCCTGAATGTAATGATATATGAGTCGTGGTTGTCGTGAAGCATTGATCGTAGTTGTCAGTTGATATGATTCACAGTTGTAATGGATCATGGTTGTTAACCATATTGGATCGTTGTTGATAACCACAACCTTATGTGAAAGCACGACCCATATAACATGACAACCACGATCCATATAACATGGCAACCACGACCCGTTGTTAAGTATACGATTTCCTAATTGGGTCGTGGTTCAAATGCACAACGGTTCGTAATTATCATCCACATTGGGTCGTGGTTAACATGCATAATGGTTCATGAATCAACAAGTATATTACAGTTCACAAAGCCAAAATGTTCATTAGTGTGATTACATTACATTATCACAAATAATTAAAAAAAACCAAAGTATTAAGTCATCATGAGCCTCAGCCTACAGGGATGAAAGTGCATCGACGCCGATTGTGACCTATTCGATTGCATCTCGAGCATCTAGGTGTTGGCCTATCTTCTCCCTAGGATGTAATTCAAACCTTTTCAATCTTCTAGCAGATCGTCTCGTTTCTGAAAGCTTCATATTCTCACATAAAACCTTCACTTCGTCTGAAATGTTCCATTGTGTTTTGTTAAGAACTGGGTAAACTGACTCTTGGTATATTTTACAATATATTTCTTTGGAGTAGAATGGAGAGCAGTATTTGTACATATCAAGCTGATACTTATCACAGGCCGCTATCACATGAACACAAGCTAACAACATTGAACCAAACTCACCGCACGTACACTTCATTCCTCTTAGCTTTACTACATCGGTCATTCCTCGTGCTGTCACTTGAAACTTATCCGCTAAAATCGCGATACATTGTGTCTTTCGCACTTTCGAGTGATAAAGTTTGGTCAATCCTTTTTCTGCCCAAGGAGTCAAAATTCCCTTACAAGTCGAGGCCTCGTCTCGTCGGTGGAGGAAGAAGTCTTGGATTTTACTCCTTGTTAATTCAAGTAAGTTTCGTGATGGGGTACTCTCGTGCATCTATAAACAATGCATTCATGCTTTCGACGATGTTGGTGGTTATAATGTTATACCTCATGCCAAGAAAGAAAATATATGCCTATCTTTCCTTTTCTATACCATTAAGGGACTGATGTGTTGTGGGATTCAACGCTTGAATGCATCACATCATCTCCCAAAACGTGGATGTCCGGTATGTCTTAACAGCACCCCAAAAGTATTCCCTCACAGAATCATTTGAACACTCTTTCTTCATGTTTTCAAGAATATGATGAGCACAATATTCATGTATTGCATAGCGAAAAATGTTAGGGACTTCACTGACCAACCCTTTATGACGATCTAACAATATAACTAGTCCTGGAAGAATCCCGATTGCTTTGGATAAATTCCCAAGGAACCACCTCCAGCTATTATTGTTCTCAGATTCTCCGATCCCATATGCCACAGGGGGGATGTGATTATTTCCATCTAATGTAGTAGCCATGAAAATAACACCCTTGTGCCTTCTTGTCAAATGTGCCGCATCAACACATAAGACCCTCCGAATATGCAAATGTAGGCTTCTGATGCACTGTCCAATTATAAAGCATCTTTCAAAACTATTTGTTTTGTCATTGACCTTTAACTCCATCACAGTCTCTAAATTGACATTTCTCAACTCGTGAAGATATGCCGGAAGCTCATTATTATAAGAACCCTCGTAAGATCCCAAGACTTGTTCCATTGCAATCTTTTTACCTTTCCATGCTTTCTTGTAGCTGATCTCAACCCGTACATCTCACTCATTTGATATTGAATTTCTTTTGGTGTGTAAGTCAGTCCCGAACTCATACGACCAACACCAAATTCACTACTTATCAAACTGGTGGCTTGGCGATGATCTCTTCCCCTCCTCTTTGAGGTTACTATATCACGACCATTATCCACGATCGTTGACTCAGAGCGGCGTATCGCCTTAAATAACATGCTACATGTATGCTTCAAGTTGTAAGTCTTTATCTTGAACATCCATGTGCCGTCCAACTTTGAAGCATGCATCCTCCAACTATAATTTTCTATAATGCACCTAATTGTATATCTCAGCTTATTAGACTTTAAAACCTTATACTGGAAGTTGTGGCGCATCGCATATTTACATAGAAAATGTTGTAATCAGCCTTTGTCTTTGAACACTTGCTTGACAGATATTTCAATTGGATCTTCGACAAATTCCGGATATCCTTGATGATCTAAATTGACAAAAGCTTCATCAGATGGAGCGAAGACAGTATACAATGATCTAGGAATATCTCTATTTTCTTCATACACCGGTATGGGTAAATTTAAGTTTATAGGCTGTGGATTGACCTGCACGGATGGATCAAAAGATGCATCATTGACGAATGGGATTTGGAGATTGTAGTGGTCAGCTGTTCCTTAGAATTGATCGTTACTTGAAGGGCCGCATATATCGCAATCGTCAAGTCCTCGATTATAATATCTTTCATTACTTGATAGGCCAGGTACAACACAGTCATCATTCCCTAGATCATGATGTGTATCGTTACATGAAGGATCAATCGTCAAGTCCTCGATCATGATATTTATCATCACTTGAAGGACTAGGTATATCGGAATCATCGACTATCCGATCATTGCTTGAAGGCTGCAAATAATGAGACGATATGTTCGAATGTAAAGTATAATGTATGCTATTATCTTTAATGAGAGGATAACGCCTCACTTTCTCTACATACGATGGTATTTGTGTTGGAGTAGTCTGACCACAGAATAACATATATGCTTCGAGATCTTCATCGTCTTTAATTCTATGTGGATGGATGAACCATGTAGTGCATCACCGTACACAACTTTAATTATCAAATCGAATTCCTCCGTTGCAGTCTTCGTAATCTGATGCATTTTATCTAGGAGCTACCAATGTAATATCATTACTCACAAGAAATCCTTTTGAGTCTCCCCCATCGTAGGTAAACATTCCCTTGTCATATACACTCTCTCCATCATAATAGCATAATATAGGCCTACGACCCATACTCTTCTAATATTAGTTAATCTGTGAAAAAACTGAATGGGTACAAGTTGTCAGAAATGAAGGATACTGGTTGTCATCTGTAAAGGGTCGTGGTTAGCATCCACATTAGATCGTGGTTGTCATCCACATTGGGTCGTGGTTGATGACCATGAACCACTCGAGGGTCGTGGTTATGAGGAAGAATGGGTTGTGGTTTTCAACCAAAATGGGTTGTGGTTGGTGAACCATGACCCGTTGTGGATGACAACAAGGCAACAATGACCAATTGTTCGTTATAACCAAGACCATTGTGGATGACAACCACGATCCACTCGAAGGGTCGTGGATATGACGAACAATGGATCGTGGTTGTCATCCACAATGGATCGTGGTTGAGAACCACCACCTTGTGTGAATGACAACTACGACCCTGTCGTGTGATCGTGGTTCACATGCACATTGGATCGTGGTTGTCATCCACGTTGGATCGTGGTTGTCGACCACAACCCACTCTAGATGAAACCACGATCCATTGCTTAAAAAGGCTTCGGTCCACATCACATTCTCGGGATTGTTCAAAACAGGTAACTACTTCTGCACTCTGAAACCGTACAACTATTGATCCTAGGACAATACATTTTCTTCCGAAACATTTTATAAAGGTTGTCAGAAGGCCACCCTCGGAATATTTGAGAGGTTGGACCGTGAATCAATGCCAGTTCGAAGGGTCATGGTTATGAAGCGCAAATGGTCCTGGTTGTCATGGACAATGGGGGCGTGGTTCAAATGCACAATGGATCGTGGTTGTCATAAACGTTGGTTTGTGGTTATGATGAACAATGGATCGTTGTTGTATCTAGTGTGGATCGTGGTTGCCAACCACGATACATATTCCGTGACAACCACGACCCATATAACATGACAACCATGACCCATAACAGTTGACAACCCACGACCCATGTAACATGAAAACGACAACCCGTATAACATGTCAACCACGATCCATAATAACTTATAGCCACGATCCATACACCGTCACAACAACGACCCATATAACCTGACAACCATGATACAAGGTTATGGGCCAAGCGAGTTGGGCCTTGCACAAGGTAGTGAAAGGCACGATCCTGATAATATGATGACCACGACACATCTGACATGACAACCACGACCCATAACATCTGCCAACCACGACCCATGTAACATGATAACCACAACTCATGTGCATGTGAAAAACACGATCCTTATAACATTACAACCACGATCCACTGTGCATGTGAACCACGACCCTTCGTCTAGGTCGTGGTTTTGACAACATGAAGGGTCGTGGTTGTCATTATCAATGGTCAGGTTTGATTTCTTTGAAGGTGGAAGGTTTGAAAACGTGAAGTCGTGGTTTTCTACTATCAATGGTGGAGGTTTGATCAAGGTCTGCCCTACAGTAAGCTCTCTTCACGTGACAACCAGAACCCTCACCTTCTCCACTCTGATCTTCCTTTACCTTAGCAAATGCCTACAATAAAATAAAATACCAACTTCGTAGTGGAAGAGGATTTCAGACGACAGAAACGACAAGGAGAAACAACATCCCTCTCTGGCAGTTGGTCCCTGGATCTTCACTTTTCTAGGAAAACGAAGGAAGAAGAAGAAGAAGAAGAAGGTCTGTAAAAGGTGCATGTGAAAGGCGACATTTGGCCCTTCCTAAGCTCATAAATGCTTCTGTATTCTCGGGGGAAAACGGATTGGCTACTCCCCCTGTCACCAGCCATGGGCCCAATCACCATGTATGTGTTTCATCCATTCCGTTCATCCATTTTTACAAATCATTTTAGGGCTTAATCCCAAAAATGAGAGGGATATAAATCTAAGGTGGACCACAACACAGGAAAACAATAGTGATTGGATATCCACCATTAAAATCCTCCTAAGGCCCACTGTTCTGTTTATTGACATTCGATCTGTTGTTTAGGTCATGCAGACACAGATGAAGAGAAAAAACAAAGATTAGCTTGATCCAAAACTTTTATGGCCCCCAAAAAGTTTTTAATGGTCTACGCTCATCAACACTGTTTCCTGTAATGTGGTCCACTTGAGATTGGGATATACCTCATTTTTGGTTTCATATCATAAAATGATCTATAAAAATATATGGACGGTATGGATGAAACACATACATGGTGGTGGGGCCCACAAACCACCGAGCACCAACCATTGGCTGGTGGTAGGGTGAGTAGCCAATCCGTTACTTTCTCAGGTGTTGAAACAGAAGGTAACTTCTTATTCACTTCATGACCGTACGACTTTTGAACCAAGGACAGGCATTTTCGTCCGAAATAATATCCAAAAGATGTCAGAAGGCCACTCTTGGGATATCTGAAATGTAATACCTTCTAAGGTAATTTGACCAAACTTTGAGGTCAATACAGTCAAATTCCCTCTTTTTTTTCATGGTCAACTGTCAATTATAACGGTAAAAGTATGGTTACATCACATTTTTATTTCTATCCAAAAATGGAAGTAGGAGGGGTTATTTAGGAAAACACAAGAGATACTCGTTTTTTAGCAGGAATTTAAAATAAAATAAAATAAAATAAATAAAAAATAAAATAAAATAAAATAAAAGAGCCCTGTGTAGACTTACAAGCGATTCAAGAACTAGACTTACAAGCTCTATATAGGCTCACCTTACCTTTCGGTAAGATCTAGTTCTTGAATCGCTTGTAAGTCTATATGGGGTTCTTTTTTCTTTTTTTCTTTTTTTTTTTTCTTTCTCCTTTCTTATTTTTCGTGGGTAAGTTAGAATTGAGCCTATGGCCAGGAATTCCACTGTGAATTGCCAAGAATGTGCATTTTTATCAGACTGGAAGGCCACTTTAGAGATTACCACTTTGGGACAATTGATGTGATGCATCCGAGCCACCGATCACACGTGTCTGAACAGATAGGACCATGTTTGGGGCCCACGAGCGTGGGATTCCATAAAATGATACCAAAAAAAAAAAAAAAAAGCTTGGGGACTGACCCACTCAGTCAATTGGATGACATATAGTCAACCGAAGCCCACGAGACCGATGGTTGAGTAACCTGACCAACCTGGTTGTGGTTAATGTCTTATTTAAATTCCAGTCAAAGGACTTTTTCCATTATAATAAAACTTGCTTATCAAGCAAGTTTCTTGATGCGTCCGTTCTGACAAACTTCCGTGACCGTTGTATTAAGAAATTATTATCTTTTCAAAGTTCAAACAATTTGAATTTCCGAAGAGAAAATCAAGACTACGTAGGTCAGAAAGAGAACCATTTTCCCACAGAAGTATTATAAAATGCTTTGCCGAACGTTTGCAATTTTAAAGATTCCAGTTCTCCCAAGTGGGGTCCATGGTCTATTGATCTAGTGATGTAGAGCAGGTCGTGGACACTTTCACTTGCCATTTTAAAGATTCCAGTTCTCCTATTGATCTAGTGATGTAGAGCGGGTCGCGGACACTTTCATGGCTAAGATGGACTGGACAAGGGCTGATTGGAGGCAGAAGTGATCAAGACTATCAGAACATTAATGCAGGTGTATCTCACAAACCAGAATGAGTTATTTGAGAAGTTACTTTAGACAACCAACCCACTACACCAGGTTACCCACGTCGAATTTGCAAGATTCCATCGTTTCGTCGGTCAAAAGTCCATTTTAATTTCATTTTTACTATTTATAGTAAGTCTTAGTTTGATCATAACTCTCAATCCTTTGAGATTTAGGAGTCATGCCCAACATGAAAAGATCTTAGAAAATATAAGAGAATAACATGGTTAGGCCAAATTGGATGCTTACTAGTTTTGGTCGAAAACCATGAAATCTAGTAGAAATCATGGCCGTCTATAAGTAATAAGTTTACTATTTATAGTAAGTCATGTTTTCAGGGAGTTTGAGTTGGAGTTTGATTCTGAAACTTCTTCCTTTATTTGATATCAATATTTAAAGGATTGTAAATTCATTTTTATCATCGATCAATTAATTTTCAAATTTCGTAGAATTCATTTCTATTTTTCCTTATAGATTTGAAGAATCTCTGTGAGGAGTCCAAAGAAACTCCGTGTCTTCAGAGTAATTATCCCATGAGGAGGATAGTGCTCGACCTCTTCACGTCCATCCCTGCGTCATCATCTAGACTTTTGGTACGACGTGTGTCACCATGGGTGGCCCATGTATCTACAAGCCCTCACGTAACCTTGTTCTTGATTGAATGCGAAATGTTGCTGTTCTTTCTTTCTTGGCTGTCTACCTTTTGACAACGCATCGAAGGTACGTGATTACTTCAGCATGGTTTTTAAGTAAATGGACCATCCACGGTCAGGTTCATCATATCAGGGCTTTGAATGATCCCACTCGTAAAAACAGAAAGACCGGGTTGGAACGTACAAACATTTGATCCAATCATCTTATAATACAACTTGCCGACGTGATAAGTGCTCCATATGTCCAAAGATGGGTTGACTTTAGTCTCGATGGATGGAAAAATTGCCTTCATTAGGTTGCAGGCGATCAAAGCCATAGTTTAAAAACTCAAAAACACAAATGGACCCAACTCAATATCTGGTTGGGTCAGTTCGACTAAAAAGATCAATTTAACGGAACTTCAATTTAATTATTAAATTGTGTAGAGGGTGCGTGGTGGGAACGGAGGAAGAAGAGACTAGTCTTTTTCCTCTATGATAAACCTCGAATTTAAGAGGAACTTTGAAGTCACATGGTAAAAATTTAAATAAATAAATAGCTCTAAGGAGAAAATATTATTGACAATAATAAATAAAAAGTTTGTTCACAAAGTCATTAATAAGGCTTATATAAGCCCTCAGCTCTAAATTCATCACTCTCCAAAATAGTAAACTTTCCTAAAATAAAAATTTACTAAGAATATCTTGATATAATTCAAACAATAACTCTAAGTATGAGCAGACTTCTTAAAACTCTAAAATACTTTAAAAATAGTCAAACCCATAAATTACTAAATTAATATATTATAATTTTAAAATCAAAATTAACTCCTAAAATGATTTTATTTTGAAAATCCTTTCGTAAGCCAATTTTCCTTGATATTGGCCAAGACATAGATATCTTTAATAGCTGTAAAAATAAACATATTATATGCGTGAAGACGGATGACTTCTTACAAGTTTATAGTCGTTGGAAGTTATAATGCACACTATATCCTGGATTGAACTTTCTAGCTGGATTTTTTTTTCGTTCCTAGCAATTCACAGGATTTTCCTTGACTTTTCCTTCACTAGACCTCTCCACTTGATAATTTAAATTATTTCTCAAGTTTATAATGACAACAGCTCATCATAATGACCCGTGTTTGTACCGCATTTTCTTTGGCTTCGATAGCAATTGTTGGAAAATTTTTACGTGTTGGATTGGAATTTCACTTGTACGATGGCAACTTAGAAAATTATATTTTCCCTTCCATTTGTTTGTAATCCTTTACGTATGATGTGTCGACTTTCGTATCTTCTGTGACAATAGATTTGCCTTCATGGATTGTCAAAATATTGAATTTGTCTTCATTAGTCATTATCTATCAACATTCATTGTGTATGTCATTGCTGTCGTCAATATTGGCTTTTGACTTGTGCACTTGTGGAGAAGCTACAAGGTGTCGATCTTCTTTGTAAAGTTTGACAAGATAATCATGAAATCATCCATCTCCTTAGCCATCAAATCATTTGTATCCACTGATCCATTGAATCCTTTTGTCGATCCGAATCCGTCTACCGTCTATCAATTGATGTTCTGATTGAATTGAAACCTTTTTCTAATCCAACCTTAAATACATCAATTGATCCATCCATGGATCCATCCAACATGCAATTCAATGCTAGATGCCTTTTGGCAAGATTTCACATCCTTAAGCAGGGCTGGAGTAGTTAATCCATCTATGGATTTATGAAGAATCTGAAGATGGATTCCTCAAGAAACACTATTTGATATGGATTTGTCCACTCTTTTTCTATGTCAGTGGGTTCCTCAAGATTCATACCTTGATCCACATAAGTCGGCTCTTCTTAAACATCTAATTAGCTGATCTAACACCATGAGTTAGCCATGCCTCTACAGGGTTGTGACCTATGGTTTAGCAATGGTTACTTGACCACGAGCCCCTTTGATTGTCACGGGTTATTTGCTACTATAAATATATCTCCGATATTGATTGTGGGTTTTCTTTATAAAAAGCTTAGAATTACGTTGGTCACTACCTAATTCCTTGGAGCACCGTTTAAAGGATTGTCGGTGTCTAATCCTGATGTATAGGGCGGGAGCGGGCTGCGGACACTTTCTTGGCAAAGATGGACCAGAGAAGGCCTGATCGGAAGCGGAAGTGATCAGGACTGTTAGAACCCTAAAACAGGCGTATCTCACAAATTGGAATAAATTATTCGATGTATAATATATGATTTTAGGGTAAGAGAGGCTACTTTAGCCAACCAATCCACTATGCCATGTTGCACAAACCGAATTTTTGAGATTCCATCATATCAACATTCAAAAGTCTATTTTATTTTTGTTTTTACCATAAATATTAAGTTTTAATTCAATCATAACTTTTAATCATTTGAGTTGCAGGAGTCATGCCCAACATGAAAAGGGTTTAGAAAAATTAGGAGAATAACGTGGTTCAGCCAAATTGGACACTATTTTTGGCTGAAAACTATGAAGTCTAGTAGAAATCATGACCGTTTATAAATAATAAGTTTACTATTTATAGTAAGTCACATTTTTAGGGAGTTTGAGTTGGAGTTTGATTCTGAAACTTTGTCATATGTTTGATATCACTATTTAAAGGATTGTAAGTTTGTTTTTATAATCAATATATTTATTTTCAAATTTATTAAAAATTATTTCCATTTTCCTATTTTCCCTCGTGGATTCGAGGAATCTCTGTGAGGAGTCCAGAGAAGCTCCATGGATTTGGAGTAATTATCCCTTGAGGAAGACGATGATCGACCTCATCACATCCATCCCTGCGTTAGATCCGTTACTGAAAGTTTTGACTCTTGGAAAGACATTACTCTGATACAAAATAACATACCAGGTGTATGGTAGAAAGGATTGAGGAAGAGATCATTATCTTCTTCCTCAATGGTAAATCTCGAATCCATGAGAAACCTTGAAGCCACAAGTTGAAAAAATTCGTTGAAAAAAATAAAGTATTATTAACAATAATGCATAGAATGTATTTACAAAGCCAACCATATGGCTTACATAAGCCCAAAATTTATTTCTTTACTAAAATAAGAAGCTTCATAAAATAGTAATTTTACTAAAAATAATAAATGACTTCTAAACTGGCTAAAACCATTCACATTGGACTTCTTTAAACCATAAAACCCTTTGAAAATAGTAAAACCCATAAATTGTTAAAAATAAATTCAAAATTAACCACTAAAACATCCTTATTTTGAAAGAAAAAAAAAAAAAAAAAAAACTATTTGGGGCCAATTTCCCTTAGCATTTGACAAGGCATAGAATCATTTGAAAACTTTCTTACACGAAATGAATAACTAGTCGTAAAGTTATGGCATTCAAAAGCTATAGTACACGCTAGACCATAAATTAAACTTTCTAACTCGATTTCTCCCAATCAAATTGTTATAGGAAAAATGGGTCGACCTATAAGAAAAGGCTAGGTCGGAACATAAGGGACTCAATCAAGCCATGTAGCAACGGAAGTTTCGAACCCAACCTCCGGCACCGAAGCTGAAGAGAAGATGAGGTCAGCTCAACGTCCCGCCAGCAAGCCATGAGAACTACAAAAGGAGCCCGACCACTTGGCTAAGGAGATAGGTCGGTATGTCTCAAGTTGGAATATCACAGGTCAGCATGCCCCAGGTCGGGATAACTCGGGCCGACACATCTCGAATTAACATGTCCCAGCTTAGAACGAGATAGCTTGGATTACTTCGGGTCAGCCCAGATCACTTCCTATCAAAGGACCGACCTCGGCCTCCCAAGATCTTAGATGAAGATCTGGGAAGCCTGTTGCGGTACGGATCTGCCCAAGATCTCAACCAAGAATCTAGGGAGATCATTACTACTCCTAATAGGATTATAATCCTTCTGTGAGATATCCTAACTATGTAAGGAGATCCCTCCTATGCCACCACCTCTCCTCCACTATAAATAGTAGCACCCTAACGGTGAAAGGTACACACAATCTTTAGCCCTAAAACCTCAATACTCAACTAAACCCAGATTCCTTTCCTAACTTAGGCATCGGAGGGTCCCCTGCTCTAACCAGGGTCTTCCTTGTCCGTTCCTTGTAGAGATGTACATGAGTCGAGCTAGCTCGAACAGCTCGCTCAACTCGGCTCGAGTTAGCTCAGATTAACTCAGCTTGAAAGGCTGACTCGGGGCGAGTCAAGCTCTTTTTTAAAAACTCGATTTGAAATCGAGCTGAGTTCGAGCTTTATGCAGATTAACTTGACTCGAAGCTCGACTCGGCTCGAGTATTATTATTATTATTATTATTATTATTATTATTATTATTATTATTATTATTATTATTATATATAACTTTAAAAAAAAAAAAAAAAAAAAAAAAAAAAAAAAAAACCCATCCCGACCCTCTCTTTCCCTTACCCAACCCGCCGCAGCCCGCCGGTCGCCAGCTCTCTCTCTCTCTCTCTCTCTCTCCTCTCTCTCTCTCTCTCTCTCTCTCTCTCTCTCTCTCTCTCTCTCTCTCTCTTCTCTTCTCCCTCCCTGATCCGCCAACCCGCGCCCAACCCGACTTATCTCAGCCCACTCAGCAACTACTCTCAGCCCACTTGGCCACCACAGAGACAAATGTATGATTAATGAAAAAAAAATATATGTGTGTGTGTATGATTTCAGATTATTGATTTTTTATTTTTTATTTGGGTTGTGTCACACCCCCAAACTTGGAAACCGGGCTCACAAAATTCTTGATGGCTGAATCCGGTGCCGACAGCCTCCGTAGTACCCCATTCTCGGATCCTGGGATCCTGCAAGGAGGATTTTTCAACATACATTTATTTCGTAGAAGCAAAACCACAAGTTCACCCAAATCACAAAAGCAACATCATCATCACATATCCACTAATATAAACATTTGAATACAATGCTGAAAAAGGAAATACATAAGTTAAGATCAAAGTTTCAGGAGTCCGCTGCACACTCCAAGCTCAACGCTTCTGCGACCTAGCGCCACCTACATGCATCTATCTTACATAAGCTTATAGAAAGCTTAAAGGGTGGTGAAAGTGTGTGCGATGCACATGCCAAGCATATAGATATCAGAGTAAGCGGAAATACTGGTAATCCATAAATTGTATAATATTAGAGTAATGCGGAAACATGCTGGCAAGTTCATAAATACCATCAACCATATCCAGGCTATGCGATGCAAAAACATAATAAGCTAATATCATATCTGAGGATGCAATGTAGTTCAGTTATGCAATGCCGAGACGTAGTAAGCCAAAATGTCATATGTTGCAGATGTAATGCAATATGCGGTGCAAATGAAATAACTAGCCTAGAGTGTGAAATCGGGATGATAGTACATAGTATCGCAGGTTATGGGGTCCATCACAAGAGACTTTTATCCAAACCAGTCTCATACCTAAATTTAGATAGCCAGGCTTAATGTGGTAGACCCCTGATCTCAGGTTAGTCACGCGCCTAATCAAAATCCTAGCCATTGTGAAGGTACACATATCAAATTAGTTACACACCACCAGCCCGAGTAGATAGTGAATGAATTAATGAATGAGTAAGATGTTGAATATACAACTCCTACTCAATAAGTCCACATATCAACATCGTACATCTCTGGGATCATTACCCGGGGTCTAATACACTCTACATGCAATCGCCGCTCACTGGACCCGCAACCATGCAAGTGGAAGAGACCTCACTATTCGCCTGGCTAGTAGTCAGCCAATATTTACCCGGCTCGTCAATAGCGGACCCAATTACGAGCTAGTCAAACTCAATCTAGCTATGCCTACTACCTTCGAGTGGGTAAGGCCACAACCCCTTCCCAACCGACCACGACACAATGGGAGACGCGGCCTACTGGTATTCGGCACTCAGGCGCTCATGTATCCACTCAGTCTAGACGTTGGGGCATCTCCTGGCCACGGAGGTTTAGAGATTTTCACCCAAGGACATTTATGGTGCCCCAATGCTAGTAACAGATTTTCAGTATCCCATCTAGTCACCCATGACATGCTTGTGGAAGCTACGGCCCTGATGTCGCTAAGGCATATAGTAATCACAATACACAATACAAGATGCATTAGTTATACAATTCAGTCATGCATCAATCATGCACATACCATGAGCTCATGTGAGACAATCTCCGCCTATGAGGGAGTCTCATAACAACCTGTCCAATGACATATGCAATGGTTAATCACATATCATAACAAACATGCAGATGATGCGTATGGGCATGTATCATTATGTTATGCTGTCATATACTCATAATCGGTATTGCTAACCGGCATCGATAATCGGCCTAACAAAGGGCCTAAGGGAAGGTCACAATGAGGACATTTAACCATCATTACCCATCAATGTGGACATTTAACCAACATTGCTCCCAAGGAATGGCCCACATAGAGCCAAACATATGGTGGGCCGATGGCCTCACACAATGGCCCAATATACATCACCATGGGCCTCTTTAAAGGGTCTAATACACATCATGATGAGCCTCACTTATGGGCTACATATGCATCACATTGGGCCTCGCTCATGTACCTCATGTACATCACAATGGGCCGCAATACATGGGCCCCATATATGTCAAATGGGCCGTAATATATAAGCCAGAAAATACATCTCATTAGGCCTTACCAAATGGTCCAGAAATACATCACAATGGGCCCCAATACATGGGCCCCATATATGTCAAATGGGCCGCAATATATGGGCCAGAAAATACATCTCATTGGGCCTTACCAAATGGGTCGGAAATACATCACAATGGGCCTCATCATATGGGCTGGAAATACATCATAATGGGCCTTACCAAATGGGCCGAAAATACATCACAATGGGCCTAATCAAATGGGCTGGAAATACATCACAATGGGCCTCATCATATGGGTCAGAAATATATCATAATGGGCCACGTCCCACGGCCTAATACACACCATAATGGGCCTCATCACGTGGGCCGCAATTGCATCAAGGTGGGCTTTAATGATGGGCCACAAATACATCAAGATGGGCCTCATGGATGGGCCGCACCAATGGGCCTCAAGTGAGAGCTTGGATTACACCAAAAATCATTTCAGTAGTTGCAGGTGTAACATGTGTATCACTGTACACGATCATTTTATGGGGCACATGGCTCACTAATGATGATCAGCACTGTCCAAACATTGTCTATGTAAATCAACACTGTCCAAACATTGTCCATGTAAATCAGCACTGTCCAAGCATTAGACATGTAAATGAGCATTGTCCAAACATTGGACATGTAAATTAGCACTGTCCAAACATTGTCCAGCACTGTCCAGCACAATCTGGATGGTGTGGATGAAATAAATACATCCTAGTGGTGTCCACCATCCATATCACTGGACGGTGGAGATAAGACACATATATCACAGTGGGTCACATCGTCCCACACAGTGGACGGTGTGGATGAGACTCATACATCAGGTGGCCCTACACGGCACCGTCCAGCAATGGACGGTGCTAATGATCAGCACGGGTAAAACACATATCATGTGTGCATGGGCCCCACAAACTGCTGACATCAACAACAGCTGTTGTTGTTGCAGCAAAAAAATAGATGCACGGCGTGGATAAAATCCACATCACGGTGGGTCACGTCCGGACCAACGGACGGTTTGATATAACTCATACCACATGATGGGGTCCACAACAGTTGCTGACGGTGTGGATTAAATCCATATATCTGGTGGGCCCCACCCTCACATGTGCAGCATGTGTGAGGTGGGTCCCCACGCCCTAAGAACGGACGGTATTGATACAACATATTCATCATGGTGGGGCCACATAACTGCTGACGTCGGACAGTAGTGGGCCCCGCCGTCTCCAAACGGACAGACGGTTTGGATATACAACAAATACATCTAGGTGGGTCCCATCCCACACGTGCAGCACGTGTGAGGTGGACCCCACACGCTGCCGAGTGGAGGACGGTTTGAATATAACATATACATCTTGGTGTGGTGGATCTCCACTGTCCAAATCTGTTGGACAGTGCAGATATAATAAATACATCATGGTGTGGTGGATCTCCACCGTCCAGCATTATGGTGGGCCACACGTCAAAAGAGAGAGAGAGAGAGAGAGAGAGAGAATAGAGAAAAAGAGAGAAATCGGCGAATGGGAGGGACCCCTCCACTATGGGCCCTCCCCATACTATGCATACATCAAGTGGGTCCCAAATCATGTGGACCCTACATCAAAATCAAATGCTATGGACACCCACCGTTGGATTTTCTCTTCCTTCTTCCGCCAATGCATGCTAGAGCTCCAATGGAGCATGATTCAACGGTTGAGATTGATCATGGAGGGTGGGATTGGGTGGTAGGAAGGTGGGCCACACTAGCTTCTCTCCCATGGAGCTAGCTTGGACGGTTGCTTTTGGGAGCTTGGGAGGAAATGAGAGAGAGATGTGATGTAAGGTGAGAGAGGGATGGTGAGTGATGGGTGAGTGATGGGTGCAGAGAGAGAAAGAGTTGACTTTAGGGTATTTGTATAAGAGAGAAGTAAGGGTTTCTTGTACTTGAGGATGGGATGTGGTACTTGACATTTGATGGGATTGATTTGATTAGAGATTCTATCAGGTTTTGCAAAGCGCGGCATTTTTTCTCGAACTGAACGCGGGCCCATATCTCCTAGCATGGGTATCGCCTCGGCGTGCGAGACACGGTGTCAGAACCGCAGCGACGGCGCGGTCGCAAGGGTACAAGTCTTGGGTTAAGCCGACTTTGGAATACGGGATACGACTCAAGGTCGCATGCAACTGCTATCTATGCGACGCGAGTCACCGAAATTCGACCGAGAGGACCGCAAAAGCCTACGGAACAGTACAGGCTAGGATACGGGCCTCACAGCTCTCCCTTCCTAATAGAATTTCGTCCTCAAAATTTAAAACATGACACAACTAATGTAGAGTTCACAAGGGACGAAAATCCTATCGTTATAGTATAATAAAAACATAACATACCAACGTAATCAAACACCCAAGAGATGTGGATAACACCCATGCCTCATCAACAGAATGGTGATCCTACTTATAACATCTCAAAAAAATCCATACAAAGACTCGGGTATCACCTCAGGCAGAAATCACTAAGGACCGAATCCTTTAGAAATTAGACGGAATTAATTAAGTACTAAGCTGAATTAATCTGTGAATTTGCTCGAATCACTTTCTATACGAACTGCAAGACCCAAAACCACTAGAATCGCTAACCCAACATTACCTAGAAACGTAGGATCAATCTCAAAACCCAGTTGCTCTCGGGAGCATCTTGAAACTCCGTATCGGACATGGACCGCGCGTCGAAAGTACTATTACTGCAAAACTATATGCTTATGACCGCCTTACTAGGCTTGACAAGCATCGCGGGAATCAAGTTCAAATAGTATCCAAAAATGCACAACTTGAGCCTGGAGCGAAGTGTGTGAGAAACACGAATATCTTTAGAAAATGAACTCAGATTTAAGTGATTTGGGTCGTTCACTTGCAAGCCAAATTTAAGGTTTCTGACCGTCAGAATCTGACCCAACTACACCCTTGGATCAGGAAAATTTCCATACACATGTCAGTGTACTTGTGGCCCTGATCGAGTGACGATGACCGTTGAACTGAAACTGGTCCTCCATGGTCGATCCACAAATCCGATCTGACTGAAATCTTAACCTAGCATAGATCCATTGTCAGGGAACTTTTCCCGGACCGTATGCAAGTAATGGACCTCCAGATGAGCTCCGTTGGCCCGAAACAGACAACTTTTGGCTATAACCTAAGTATACCATGGCCCTGGGGCCATTGACTTCACTTTTGGGCCTATATAAAACCCTAAAGCTACCCCTCTCTCATTCCATACGAATTTATAGGCGATGTGGTGACAAGTCTGAACTGAGTTATATTAAAAATAACTCTTTAAAATTTAAGGATTCTGCTCCTACGTTTCTAAAAGAAGAATCCTCAAACTCTAAAGCAGAGACTCTAAAAGATTCAAACTATAAAAGGAATTACTTCAAAAAATCAATACATTTTCAAGCCTCATATATAAAATAAATAAATAAATAGTGCCAACTACTATAAGCATCAAAGGAATAATAACAAAAATCCTCCTTTAGCTGAAAAATTGTGGACTCGCTTAAAGAGTTGTTGAAATCCAACTCTGGTAAGACTGGAGTATATAGAAAAATGAGAAATCATAACTCCCAAACACAGCGTAAAGTAGGAGATCCTCCTAAACCTATAATCGTAATGAAATGGGTTCCAAAGGTTAAGTGTCTTGTAATCCACACATCTTTCAAAGCAAGTAGTCATTCAAGTTGATACTTGGATAGCGGATGTTCGAGACACATGATAGGTGATAAGGCTATATTCTCAAACATCAACCAAATAAATGGCGACTCAGTTACATTCGAAAATAGAAGCAACTGCAAGATTATTGGCCAAGGTAATGTACAACTATCTAACTTACCTCTCTTTGAAAATGTTTTATATGTTGAAGGATTAAAACATAATCTTATGAGCATATCTCAGATTTGTGATAATAAACATAGCGTAAAATTTTCAGATCATGGATGTGAGATAATAAATGAGAAAGGAAATATAATATTAAATGGTCACAGAACGTCTGAAAATTGCTATATAATTGATAACCCTTTCTCCACAAACCATTCATGTTACATGGTCTAAACAGATGAGACTGATCTATAACACCAACATCTTAGACATGTAAATTATAGAGATTTATATAAATTGAGCAAAAGAGATCACTTACATGGCCTACCCAAACTGAAAAAGATAGAAAAAGTTTGTAGTGCATGTCAAATAGGCAAGCAAGTTAGGAGTAGTCACAAGAAAGTGAACTCCTTAGCCACAGCTAAACCTCTTGAACTTCTCCATATAGATTTAGTCAGACCAACTAGAATGGAGAGTAAGGGTAGAAAGAAACATTTTTTGATGGTAGTTGATGACTACACTAAATACCTTGGGTAGCCTTTCTAAGAGAAAAATCAAATACTCTTAATGATATCAGAAAACTTATAAAACGTATCCAGAATGAAAAAGAGTTATCTGTGGTCGGAATTAGAAGTGATCACGGAACTGAATTTAAAAATAGCAATTTTGATAAATACTGCATGAATTTTCTACTCCAAAAATACCTTAGCAAAATGGGTTTGTTGAAAGAAAAAATAGAATTCTGCAAGAAATGGTTAGTGTAATACTAAATAGCATGAAGTTACCTAAAAATTTATGGGCTGAAGTTGTTAGTAGTGCATGTTATATAATTAATTATGTGTATATAAGAAAAGTAACAAAAAGTCCACCGTTAAATATTTTCAAACTTTTGGAAGCAACTGCTTTATTTTACATGACCGTGAAAACTTGTGAAAATTTAAAGTCAAAAGCAATGAGAAAATATTTCTAAGTTATGCCCTAAATAGTCAAGCATACCGTGTTCTTAACAAAAGAATTGGGGTTATACAAGAATCTCTAAATGTTGTGATAGATGATCAATCAATCACACCCGGTCTTGATCAAGATGATGATGATATCAATTTAGTTAATCAACCTGAATCTTCATCTAAATCAGACAAAACTAAGTTAAGGTTAGTCAAAGACCATACAACTAATTAAATACTTGGTAACCCTCACACTAACATTCAGACAAGAAAACAACTAGAAAATATATATAATCATGTCTGTTTTACTTCTCAAATTAAACCGGGTAATGTAAATGAAGCACTCGTTGATGAAAGTTGGATAAATGCCATGCAAGATGAATTAAATAAATTTATTAGAAATGATGTATGATATTTGGTTCTCAGGCCTACTGACGGACATGTGATTGGAACCAAGTGAATTTTTAAAATAAAACTGATGAAATGGGAAACATTATTATAAATAAGTTGCAACTGGTTGTACAATGTTATACTCAGATAGAAGGTATTGATTACGATGAAACCTTTGCACCAGTTGCGTGCCTTGAATCAATCAGATTATTTATCTCCATTCCATGCTATAAAAAAAATCAAAATACATTAAATGGATGTAAAAAGTGTTTTTCTAAACTGTGATTTAAATTAGGAAGTCTATGTTGAACAACCAAAGGGTTTTGAAGATCTCAAACTTCCAAATCATGTTTACCATCTTAGAAAGGCTCTTTATGGTTTAAAACAAGCTCCCAGAGCATGGTATGAAAAGTTGACTAAATTCTTACTTAATCATAATTTTGTTATGGATAGTGTTAACAAAACCCTATTCATCAAGAAATATAGTGATGATATCCTGATTGTTCAAATCTATGTTGACGATATTATCTATGGATCTACATGTGCTAATTTATCTACTAAGTTTGCAGATTTCATGTAATCCAAGTTGGAAATGAGTATGGTCGGTGAACTAAACTATTTCCTTGAATTACAAGTCAAACAACTTGAAGACGGTATGTTCATCTCACAGACTAAATATGCTTTGAACCTTGTACAAAGGTTTGGGTTTGAAAATGGTAAGAATTTCAATACTCCTATGAGTACGATTCTTAAACTCTCAAAAGATGAATCAGATAAAAGTGTAGACTCTCGAGTATATCGTAGTATGATCGGTAGTCTTTTATATTTAACTTCTGTATTTTACTCCTATGTTGGAATCTGTGCTAGATATCAATCTGATCCTAAAGAATCTCATTTATCTGTTGTGTAAAACCTGTATCCTAATCTGTACCGTTCCGTAGGCTTCCGCGGTCCTCCCGGTCAAATTTCGGCAACCCTTGACCATTATCCAATGTTTGCGCATGATCCTAAGCCGAGTCCTGCATACCAAAGTCGGCTCGACCCGAAACTTGTACCCTAGCGACCGCACCGTCACCGCGATTCCAACGTCGTGACTCGCACACCAATCCGATACCCGAGTCAGGAGATGTAGGCCACATTCATTACTAAGAAACGCCGCGTGTTACGAATTTTAAGAGAATCTCTACAACATGTCACATCAAATCAAGTCAAGTACAACACCCATATCTCAATGCCACCTTACCCTATTCCAAGTATAAGCATCCACTCCCTCTTTTCCACAAGTCAAACTCTCTCTCCTTACCTATCCCTCTTTTACAAAAAATTCAAACAAACCTATGCTTTCTCATTCCCATTCCTTACAACACCCATTCCATCCATCCCTTTCATCCATTACTCCTCTTCCTCCCTCTCCTTTCTATCTTCACTCCCCAACTCCCAAGAGAAATATCCAACATCTAAGCCCCCCAAGCTTTCCCAAAAACTAAGTGTGGCCCACTTTCCCACTCTTTCATCTCCCATCTCAACCTTCCATTCTCCATCAACCTCCATCAAAATTGAAGGCAAGGAGCATAGGAGTCCAAGGAGCTAAGGAAGAAGGCCGATAGGTGGGTAATCCAACGTTAAATTTCATTTTCTTTGGGACCACATGTGGAGGGACCCGTTTGAAGTATGTAATGTAAGAAATGGAGGGCCCATAGTAGCGAGGTCCCTCCTCTTCATCACTCTCTCTCTCTCTCTCTCTCTCTCTCTCTCTCTCTCTCTCTCTCTCTCTCTCTCTCTCTCCTTTCCAAGTTTTGTGGCCCCCATTGTGGTGTATGGTTCATGTATTTGACCTAGACCGTCCATGGACCACTATGGTGTACATGTGAATCCTCGCCATTCAGCACCTTGATTTGGGGCCACCTTGACGTATATAGATCATGGGCCAGGTGTATGTGGACCCCACCATGATGGACGTCCAGTCATGGAGCGTCTAGTAGCTGAGGCTGCTGGACCGCATGCTGCTGTGATACTTGGGAAGGAAACCCCTCCTTCCTTTTTGTATTATTATTATCATTATTATTATTATTATTATTATTATTATGATATTGGATGATGGCCCTACATGGGACCCACCATCTTCACTTGACTAGCTAGGACGTCATACGGTAGCTATTTAGCCGCTATATTGACGTCAACAGGGTCTGTAGGACCTAGTGACGTGGTGCCCATCCCCACCATCCAAGGCAGCAACGGTGGGGCCAGCCATGGTGATGATGAGTGTGGGTCCTCCACACGTGGGACCCACCTTCCATAATGGTGGCCTTTATCCCATCCGTTTATCCATCTGACGAGCTTGTCTAAGACAAAAAAAAAAAAAAAAAAAACAAAGCAGATTCACGTCTCTGGTTACGTGGAATCCCACCCTGATGCATGAGTTGTATCTCTAGCCGTCCATCCATTTGGCCAGCCGTCCATCCATTTGGCTACCATCCATCCATTATGTGGGACCCACTGCATGATGGATGTGCTACATCCAGCCGTCCATCCATTTAGCTAGCTCGTCTCAAGCTTGAGATCGGAAATGAGACAGATCCAGCATCAAGTGGACCACACTGCAGAAAAATAGTGGTGTTGAACGTCTACCATTGAAACCCCTTTGGGGTACAGAAGTTTTGAACCAATATGATATTTGTTTTTCCTCTAAATCCAGGTCTTTGTGACCTTATGATCAACCTTGATGGGAAATAAATGCTATGGTGGGCCCTCTAAATTTTTAACCGTGTGTTATCACCACTGCCATCTGTGGTATGGTCCAATTGATCCTTTGGATATGATTCTTATATTTTATATGTAAGCTCTTTAATGATTTCTAACAATGGATGAATGGTTTCGGAACCGGCCCATTGATTCGCTCAATTTGAATCGATCCATTCGACTCGGCCCATTAACTCAACCCATTGACTCAGCCCATTGACTCGCCCATTAATTCGGCCCATTTGACTCGGCCCATTCGATTCAGCCCATTTGAATTGGCCCATTCAATTCGGCCCATTTGAATCGGCCCATTTGACTTGGCCCATTGATTCGGCCCATTTGATCCAACCCATTTGATACGGCCCAATGTTATATATATTGGCCCATGATGATGTTTATTAGACCCTTGTATGAGACCGTGGACCCATTATACGACTAACCCTATGAGCGTCATTCTTTGAGAGCAATGTTGGTTAAAGGTCCACATTATGGGAAATGATGGTTGGACGTCCACATTGTGACCTTCCCTTGGGACTTATTAGGCCCCTCTTCATCATTCTCTCGCGGGTTAACCCAAACGCTTGGGCCCCATTGATTTTAATTGGTCCATCATCAGCCGTCTATCTATGGACCCCGCCTCGCGCCAAGGTTGATTATCGATGCCGATTGCTGATACCCGCTACCATTGTCGATTATGAGATTGTGACAGCATAGCATTATGATACATGCCCATACGCATCATCTGTATGTTTGTTATGTGATGTGATTGGCCTTTGCATATGCCTTAGTGAAGGTGGTTTATGGGACTTCCTGATAGGCAGAGTTATCCCACATGAGCGCACGGTATGCGAAGGATTGATGCATGATTGGACTGTGTAACTCATGGACTTTGCATTTGTATGATTGTAATTATTGTATGCCCTAGTGACATCAGGGTCATAGCCTCCACAGACACATCGTGGGTGGCCAGATCGAAAATCGGAAATACTGTTTCTAGCATCGGGGCGTCATAGATGTCCCTAGGTGAAAATTTCTAAACCCGATGGTACTAGAGGATGACTCCAACATCGAGACCGAGTGGATACATGAGCGCACGAGGGCCGAATATCAGGAGGCTCCGTCTCCCACTGTGTCGTGGTCGATTGGAAAGGGGTGTGGCCTTACCCACCTAAGCGTAGGGGGCATTGTTAAGCTGAGTTTGACTAGCTCGTGAATGGGTCCGCTATCGACGTGTCGGATAGGTATTGGCAGACTATTGGTCAGGCGGATAGTAAGGTTTCGTACGCTCACTTAGACTAATTGTCTGGGAAAGGGACAGTGCCATTTGGAGTGTACTAAACCCCGGTAATTATCCAGCATGAGAACTGTAGTGATATTTGATGCTCTAGTGATGAGTTACATTGATATGTGGATTTGGATGAGGATTGGCATGCTTGATTTGCATCTCGCATCGCATGGTCTTGATATGGCCGATAGCATTCATATCTTGCACCGCATAACCTTGGTACAGCTGATTGCATTCATGTACTCATCAGCATGATTCCGCATTATTCTGACATTGCATTCTGAGCACGCTCATATTACGCACACACTTACACTGCCCTCTAAGCTTTCTATAAGCTTATGCACGATTGATACGTGCAGGTGATGCCAGGACGCAGCCGTATCCTCGCCACAGAGGGAGCATACAGTCGAGCTTCAAGAGTTTCCATTATTATTATCTTGTATTTTCTTTCATACGCATTGTACCTTAAAAATTTTTATCATAGTGGATTTTGTGATGGTGTTCTTGTGGTTATTGTTCGTAGATTATGCTTATGGTTATGCTTATTACGAATCAAAATCATGTTTGAAATCCTCTTTGTAGCATCCCAGGATCGGAACCTGGTGTATGGGTGCCGAGAGCCGAGAATGGGGTACTATGGAGGTTGTCGGCGCATGATTCTACGATCAAGAATTTCGTAAGCAAGATTTCTGAGTTTGGGACGTGACATGCTGTCAAACGGATTATCAGATATGTCTCAAGTTCTGTGAACTTAGGCTTATGGTATCCACATGATATATCTGTATAAATCGCAGGTTATACGGATGTAGACTGGACAGGAAATGTTGATGATAGAAAATCTACTAGTGGTAGATGTTTCTACGTTAAAAACTGCTTAGTATCATGGCTTAGAAAGAAACAAAACTCTGTATCTCTATCCACTGCAGAGGCTAAATATATTGTTGTAGGGAATGCTTGCACTCAGATAATATGGATGAAAAGAATGTTAGCTGATTATCAAATTATGCATGATACAATGATATTATATTGTGATAATTCTAGTGTAATAAATATCTCCAAAAGTCTTATTCAACATTCTCATACAAAGCGTATTGACATTCGAGAATTATTTGAAGATAAAACTATTATGTTGGAATACATTCAAACTGAGAAGCAACTTGCAGATATACTGACTAAGCCGCTTAACAATGTTAAGTTTTCAAATCTAAAGCATGATATTGGATTGTGTATTGTTAATTAATTATTCTTTTCATTACATTTAAGTTTATATTTATTCATAATTATGAAAATAAAATATTAAAAAATAAAATAAAATAAAATTTTTAGGATTTTTTGGGCCCGTTGCTGATCGAAGAATAAGGCCAGCCAAGCACATGCTCGGGCTAGCCGAAGATTGCGCAGGTTTGCACAAAAAGGGGAAAACCCCCACCCCCCCCCCCCCCCCCCCCCCCCCCAAATTTCTTTTCACTTCACTTCATCTTGTTCGGCTAGCCGGTGCCTCGTTCGACCAACCATCAACCTAACTCTCTTATAAGTGATTTCTTTTCAATTTCCTTCAAGTTCTAGGTTGTCGATTGTTAGATTTGCAAGTTTGAGTAGATTTTTCTCAATTTGAAACCCTTTGTCTTATGAATTTTCATCAAAATCTAATCTACTCTCTTCCTTACATTTTTCATCTGCATTCACAATGGAACGTAGAGCTAAAAAATTTGTTCACAAGGTTCAAGTTGATTCATCTTCTAGATGTACTCCTCTTGGTGTATGGACCCTACGGTCACCGAAAGATGATCCGAAAAATGTCTGGGACTTCCGCACAAGGGACATTATCATTAAAAAATCAGTAAATTTGGATCATATTGCTCGCTTTGAGCTTGTACCTATTCTTACAGAGGTTGGTTGGGAATGTATTTTGTATTGGGGTTAGACGGCTTACCGGTACATCATGTAAGGCATGTACGCCTCTATATGTGATGTTTCTCTTAAGAATTTGTTATTCTCTGTTAAATTTGTAGAAGAAACATTCACTATTATGCCTTACATCATATTTGATTTAATGGAGATAGACGTTGCAGATGATGGAATTCTAATCGGCACACTTTCAGAGAAAATGTCTAACTCTGAAAAGCAACAAACTATTTCCTAAATATCGCGTCTTACATCAGATCTTTACATCAAATGTCTATCCAAGATCAAGTAATAAGACTGATCTTACTCCCTTCATAGTTAGAGTCATCCATTCTGTTGTTTCAGGTATTTGTGTATGTTTGCCTTCTTTAATTTGTTATATCATTATTCAATTTCACTTGCATCGAAAGCACGAGTCGATTCCATTTGGACATCTTATGTCCCATCTTACTTTTCATTACAATGTCCAAATCCCTACGTATGAGGCACCGGAATCCGAACTCCCTTTCAATAACTCGAACCTAAATATGATGAACCTCACTCACCTTTATGACCAACGAGAAGAACAAGAAAAATAGGAGGCGATAGGAGACACAACCATGGATGACATTTTGAATGAGTTAGAAGATTCTGATGATCCAGCTAATTCTGACTATCAGCCCTCTCATTTGATGAGAGGTTATCCGCACTAGAGGAGAAGATTGAGGCTCTGCATGTATCACAGGCTTCATTGGCCCAAACCCAACAGTCTATAATAAAGTGCATAAAAAAGTACTTCCATCACATCAATCGGAGTTTGCGGCTTAATGATACCTAGATGCATGCACCATCTTCTTCTGGGTCGGACTGAGCTTGATTTATTTATCTTTCTTAATTATGTTGGTTCTGTACTAAACTAATTTGATGACTTGTTTGGATATTTGGATATTTTGGTTTGGTTGGATATTTGTGATATTTTGGACGATTTCCTTATATTATAGTTGTTTGAGTTGATTTACTTGATACTTCATACACTGTCTTATTCTCCTTGATATTCCTGCTTACTAATATTCATCGTTTATCTTATTCACTTTGCCTTGATATTTATCTCTCATGTCATTTGTTCTTCCGTTGTCAACTTGTGACAAAAAGGGGGAGAAAGTGGTGTATGATGTATGAGTAGTAAATGGGAGCATATGGAATGAATGGAATATTTGTATACAATATTTTATTTTTCTGCATACTATATGTTGTATTTCGCATGGGGAGTAACTTGAGCATCATAGATGGCTACAAAGATTATAGGGATACTCACATCAACTTCAAGGTTGTTACATCTTGAGTTGGGTTAATCTTGTAAATGAGTTAATGGATGCATAGTATAATGTTGTGTGTTTTGTCACAAAATTGACAAAGGGGGAGATTGTACGTGCAATTATGTTAAGCACACATAGATTGTCAAATTTCGTAAGACAAAAGTGCTTTAAGGTAAAACCTAAAGATCAGCTCAAGATCGGCTTATGATCAAGTCAAGATCGGCACATCTTCTCAAAGAAATCCTCACCTGTATTTAAGTCAAAGTTCAAGGCAAAGTTTAAGACAAGGTGACTCATATATTTGCTAAAACACAGGTGGTATAACCCTAGAAAGACCTTATGAATAGGTACTTTCAAATTTTATATATCATGGGTTTTTATAACTGTTTTTGGTATGGAATTCGGCCAGCCTAACTTCTGGTTCGGCCTGCCTAACTTCCTCGGCCAGCCTAACTTCAAGCTTGAGCAAAATAACAACTTCTGTTGAAAATTCGGCTAGCCTAAGTTCTAGTTCAGCTAGCCTAAGCTTGAAATTGGCTAGCCCGAGAAAGTTCAGGTGAAATTCGAGCAATGATATCTTTTGGAATTCGCAGGAATTCGGCCAATCAAATTTATCCTCGAGCCAGCCAAATTTTGGATAAATCTTATCCCACGCAATCCGAAAGTCGTTAAACCAAATCAGGTGGACTCCTGCCAGCTGAAGCTAGTCTTAAGCTAGCCGAAGTTCTAACTTCTTTGCCTATAAATTGAAGCTTTCTCTCATTCCAAATTACAACAAAAAAATTACTGTAATCCTTCTGCAAAAGAGAGAGAAGCTCAAGTCTCGGCAAGCTATTTGTTGGTATTTATACATTTTGTTATATAGTTTATTCAATTCCCTTTTTCTCAAGATCATTTTAATCTTAATCTAAGAGAGTAATTTATACTCTTCTTTGAGATCTAAGATAATTGAATCAAGTAGCATTTGAGTATTTACATTTTTTAAGACTCTTTCTATATGATTGAACACTATGCCATCTACGTTCAAGAAAGAAGTCTTTCTGCTACAAGCTTCTGCTACGTCTTCTACATTTGAAAATAAGTATACTCTTTGAAATTCTTTTTAAGTTTTTCTGAGATAGCTTGTGAAAATCTCAATAAGGTTTTGTCCGAGATAGCCTGTGAAAATCTCAGTAGGGTTTTTATTGTGATAGCCCGTGAAAATCACAAGGAACTGTATCAGGTTGTTAAGGTGACCTGTGAAAACCTTATTATAGTGAAAGCCAAAATTACGAGGGTAGTAATTTTGGTAGTGAAGTAGGTGTGGTTGTTTTTAAGCACCGAACCATTATAACTCCTTGTGTCATGTGGTGAATGCTTTATTATTTTTAATGATTAGATATTAATTATTATTTCATTCTTGTGGTGAAAGTTGTAATCCTTTTATTACTTTTACTAGTTTGAAAGATTGATTTTAAAGACATTCATGAAATAAGGTTGTCCTGCCTAAAATTTTAGGTGAAGGTTGTCTTACAAATTATTTGGAATCAAGGTTTCAATACTCAAGCAATTGAGATTTTTGTAATCTTTACATATTTCACATTTATTTTGATTATTTGGAATTGTCCTTTCACCCCCCCCCCCCCCCCCCCCCAAGACATCACTAGCTTTTCATTTCAGATTTAGGTCTGTCTTAGGGAGCTTTATAGCCCAAAGGGAAAAACCTGTAGCAGCACACACTCGACATCCTACACCTGCGAACCGAGATTAGGGAAGTGGGCAAGGCAGGCCCCAAAGGGGCGCAACGACTGCTGCTAGTCCAAGTAGGATCCCAAACCCCTATGGTAGACTAAGGCCCGACCATTGTTATTGTTGTGGCCAACCGTGTCACCTATCAAACAATTGTCCCCAGCGACAAGTGGCAAACCTCGCCATCAATGATAATAGTGTTGAAAATGTCAATGAAGATCCAGATATTGATGAATTCGAGCATGCTATAAAGGATGGGGCGGATGAGACAGATTGGGTTCCGCTAGGTCATGGCGAGTCGCTCGTTGTGAGATGACTATTGTATGCACCAAGGAAAGAAGTACACCCACAACAACATAACATCTTTCGAACTAGATGTACGGTGAATTGAGAAGTTTGTGAAGTAATCATAGACAGTGAAAGCAGCGAGAACATCATCTCTAAGGTCATGGAGGGGAAATTACAATTAAAAACATAACATAATCCCTCCTCATACACGATCGGTTACATTAAAAAGGTAGTGAGACGAAAGTAACTGAATAGTGCACTATATCTTTTTCAATTAGTAAACATTATAAAGACGAAGTACTATGCGATGTACTTGGCATGGAGACATGTCACATACTACTCGGTCGACCATGGCAATCCGATCGTCACGCCACTCATAAAGGGCGAGATAATATGTATATTTTCACCAAAGATGGCTGGAAAAACATATTAGCCCCTATAGATCCAGAGGAGCTACCCGAAACTTCTAAAGTGGAGGGTTGTTTTCTCTTAACCATATGGGACTTCATGGAGGAATCCAATGAAACAGGATAGGCCTATGCATTAATTGTAAATGGGGAGGAACTCGAGCCCACAATCATTCCTGAGAAACTGAAAACCCTTGTTACATGAATTCAAAGAAATTTGACCCGATAACCTTCCTGATGGATTGCCTCCAATGTGAGATATTCAACACCATATCGACATTTTCCTCGGGTCCAATTTACTTGATCATCCTCACTATCAGATGAGTTCGAAGGAGGGCGATATTCTGCAAGGGCAAGTGGAAGAACTGATTTGTAAGGGTCTTATCCGAGAAATCATGACGCCATGCATCATACCGACTCTATTAACTCCTGAGAAAGATGAGAGCTAGCGCATGTGTGTCGACAACCTAGCCATCAACAAGATTACCATAAAGTACAGATTTCTCATACCATGGTTGAACGATATGTTGGATATGCTTGAGGGTGCGAATTTATTTTTTAAATTGGATTTAAGGAGTGCCTACCATTAGATTCGAATACGGCCAGGTGATGAGTGGAAGACAGCTTTTAAGACCAATGAAGGGTTGTGTGAATGGATAGTCATGTCCTTCGGTCTTTCAAACGCGCCTAACACATTCATGAGATTGATGAGTCAAATTCTAAAGTCATTCATTGGGAGATTCGTTGTGGTCTACTTCGATGATATTTTCATATACAGTTAGTACAAAGCAAGCCATATGGAACACCTCAAGAAGGTCCTTCAAGTTCTCGCCGAAAATAAGTTGTATCTCAATTTTAAAAAGTGCAGATTTTTTACTAATAGCTTGTTGTTCTTGGGGTTTGTTGTGATGTCCACGAGAATCCAGGTGGACGATGAAAGGTGAGAGCGATCAGGGAATGATTGGTTCCCACAAACATCGACGAAGTACGTAGCTTTCACGGATTGGTGACATTCTATCGTTGGTTCATGAAGAATTTTAACATTATTTTGTCACAATCACAAATTGCATGAATAATGGGCAATTTTAGTGGATTAACGAAGCTAACAGGAGCTTTGCTAAAATTAAGCTCAGGTTGTCCACAACCCCGGTTCTTATACTTCCAGACTTCGACAAATTGTTTGAAGTCGAATGTGATGATTCATATGTCGGAATTGGGAGAGCTTTGTCTCAAGAAGTAGGGTGGTAGCCTTCTACAGTGAAAAGCTTAGCGATGTACATAAAAAGTGGTCAACCTATGAGCTCAAATTGCACGCAGTGGTCTAGGCACTGTAGCATTAGCGATATTACTTAATTCCAAAGGAGTTGATTCTTTACACAGACCATCAAGTTTTCAAATTCATTAATAGCCAAACTAATGTGAATCGTGTACATGCTAGGTGGATTTCATTTTTGCAAGAATTCACATTTGTACTGAAAAATAAGTCTGGGTAACAGAAAAAAGTGGCTGATACACTTAGCCGACATGCAATTTTGTTAGTCACCATGAGTAATGAGGTTGTTGGGTTCGAGCGCCTCAAGGACATATATGTCAACGATGACGAATTCAAGGACGCATGTGTTAGATGCCAAGAAGGTCACACCAGTGACCTACATATGCAAGATGGGTTCCTTTTCAAAGGGAATCAATTATGCATTCCTAAAAGTTAGTTGAGGGAGCAGATCATCCAAGAGCTACATGGATGTAGCCGTAGTGGTCACCTTGGACGAGATAAGATGCGAGATCTTGTTGAAGAACGGTACTACTGGCCGCAGTTAATACGTGACGTGGGTAAAGTGGTGCAACACTGTCATGTTTTTCAAGTCTCCAATGGGCAGTCTCTGAATACGGGTCTCTACACCTTTTTACATGTACCTGACGGCCCTTGAGAGGACCTATCTATGGACTTCATGCTGGGTCTCCCACGAACACAGTGTAGCATGGATTTGATATTCGTGGTGGTAAATCACTTCTCGAAGCCCGTGCAAGAACACCCTCGATGCAACACACATGGAGAATCTATTCTTTAGAGAGGTCGTACTGCTACACAGGGTTTCCAAGACTATTACTTCTAACCGCGGTACGAAATTCATTAGCCACTTCTGGCAGAGTTTGTGGAATCGGTTCGATACACGACTTCAGTTCAGCAGTGCCTACCACAATAAACTGATGGGCAAACTGAAGTTGTGAAACGTACGTTGCAAAATCTCCTTTGATGTATTTCAAGTGAAAAATCAAAGCAGTGGGATTTGGCCTTATCTCAAGTAGAGTTTGCATTCAACAATATGGTGAACCGCTAGACAGGGAAGTCTCCGTTTCAGATTATTTACAGTCGAGTGCCTCACCATACACTTGACTTGGTCAATTTGCCCAAGCTCCCAGGCATGAATGTTGCAATAGAACATATGGCAAACAGGATCATGGACATTCATTCGGAGGTGCAAGCCAAGTTACATGCCTCGAACAACAAGTACAAGGAGCAAGATGGCAAGCATTGGCGACAAAAGGTGTTTGAGGTAGAAAACCCAAGTTATGGTCCATCTATGTAAGGAGAGATTTTCAACCAGGACGTACAACAAGTTAAAGAACAAGAAGAATGGGTTGTTACCGATCATCTGAAAGATCAATGACAACACTTACGTTGTTAATCTTCCGGATGACATGGAGATCTCGCGTACTTTCGACGTCGTGGACCTAACCGAGTATCATGAACCAAAGCAGGACAAGTTCTTTTGAAGTAGAGGGGACTGATGTAGAGCAGTTCGTGGACAATTTCATGGCCAAGATGGACCAAAAACTACCCAATCTAAGATGGAAGTGATTCAAACCGTCAGAACATTAAAACGGGCATATCTCACAAACCGGAATGAGTTATCCGACATGCCATATATGATTTTGGGGTAGGATAAGCTACTTTAACCAACCAGCCCATAAAGAATTTGTAATATTTCATCATATCGACGGTCGATATTCCAATTTATTTTCATTTTTACTATTTTTAATAAGTTTTAGTTTCATTGTAACTCTTCATCCGTTGAGCTTTAGGAGTTGTGTCCAACACGAAAAGTTAGGAGAACAACATGGTTAAACTAAATAGGACACTTACTATTTTTGGCCGAAAACCATGAGGTCTAGTGGAAACCATGACTTCTATAAATACTAAGTTTATTATTTATAGTAAGTCACAAGTTTAGGGAGTTTTAGTTGTAGTTTGATTCTGAAACTTCTCCCTAGGGTTCATAACATTATTTAAAGGGTTTTAAACTCATTTTTTAGTATCAATCAATTTATTTCAATTTTTATTAGAATTTATTTCTATTTTTTATCTCTCCTCGTGGATTCGGGCATCTCTGTGAGGAGTAGAGCTGTACATAAATAGAGTTAGCTCGGTTAACTCGCTCGACTCAACTCAAAAAAAGCATAATTTGACTCAGTTCAAAATTGAGTTTGAGCCGAGTCAAACTGATTTTTGGAGCTCGAAAAAATTTCAAGCCAAGTTAGAACTTGTCCGAGCTCGAATCGACTCAGATCGAACCTCAACTCGGATTGAATCGGTTCGGTGACTTGGTTAGAGCTGGGCATCGAGTCGCGTCGGACCGGATTGGGTCCAACTCGACTCGGTCCGAAATTTTCAATGAACTGACCCGAACTCGATCCGATCCGGGACCGAGTCCGGGTTATCTGACTCGGTCAGATCCGATACACTACTGGCCATATCCGAACCGAGTCCGACTCCGTCAGGGAAACCGAGTCGGATTAGATTGGGTACGGTTCGGATATTTGGTTCGTTGCAAGCCTTGCGGCAGCTGCTGGTGCTGGACATTTAGCCAAGTACTAGTAGAATGTGGTGTAAGATAAGGAAGCTCGGACATTGGGAAATCGAGTAATGAAAAGTCCAATTTCACACCTTTCTTAGATAATAAATAGATTGGTCAGAAGAGAGCAGGTCCTAGAAGATTGGGCGCCCATGATCGGAGTTGTATTTTTCAACGGCGTGCCTACAGATACTTCGGCCATGAGTCTTCTTCGAATGTAGAAGATACGTCATGTGTAGATGTTTCGGGTTCTTTGACGGATGAAGTCACTTCTACTAGTGGAGTAGATGGCGAAACTTTGAGAAATTCAGGGGAATGTGATGAGCGGAATGCATTTTCTTTGTTGAGCATGTCGTCGCCACAGTTTCTTATGAAGGAAAATCATCAAGCGGATCGAGATGGGTAGGTGCAGCGCCGCTCGTTCAGGTAGAGTAGATGGGTTAGGGATTAGGGCTTTCGTTCGGGTGAGGGTAATAAAAAAGTAAAAATAACTTCTATAGGACCCGACTAAATCAGATCGGATTGGTCCAGATTGGCCACTGACCCGAACTCGACTTGATGTACGATTAGATCTGAGTGGGCCTACTTGATCCGACCTGATCCTAGCCTTTGGTTCGGATCGGATCAGATCCGACCAGTTCGATTGGGTCGAATCTGTCAAATCGGGTCGGATATTGCCCAGCTCTAAACTCGGTTATTTTGATATTGACATTGCTCACCAAGTGTTTAACGAAATGACTCAACAAAGTGTTGTTTCGAGTGCATACATTCTCCATAGGATTGGCTGGTGGCGAGGAATGTATAGATACGAAACAAGTCACTACAAAAAAAAAAAAAAAAAGTTCACATGATAAAACTACCCTTTAATTTTGATTTTGATGCTTCCTATCAAGTGTTTGATGAAATATTTGTAAACTTCTGCTATTGTTTTGCATAATGTGAGAAATTGAAGGTGCACTCCATGTGTTTGAGAAAATGCCGCGCAGGCTTAAACTTGTTTGGAACTGGCCAAGATGCTGACCTAACCGAGTCAAGCTGGCCAGTTAGGCTCATGCACCAAGCTGAACTGAGTTCGAACTAGGGTCAACTACTGGCTTAGCCGAGTCAAGCTCTGCCAAGCTCATCTCGGTTCGACTCATGTACAGCTCTAGACTAAGGAGTCCAGAGAAGCTCCCTGGATTCAGAGTAATTATCCCTTGAGTAAGACGGTGCTCGACCTCAACACGTCCTTCCTATGTCAGTCCTGCTATGGCATAAGAATCAGGTGGGTCTGTTAGCAAAGTGATTTTATGAAACAAGTGTATGGCTGAGAAAAACATGGCCGAAGTTTTCTAATCCGTTCACATGTTTCTGATATAGTGGCCCACCTTGGGTATGGAGCAACTTTATTTTCGTAAAGAACAACTGTAGTGTAGACCGACCTCATGTATGCTTAATTTGGATATTGCACCTGCCTGCATCACAGGCAAAGTGTTGTGTGGTGGCGATGATGCGCTGTACACGTGCGCAAAAGCAGATTGCCGGCAGCACCGCCCAGTGGCCCAAGCTATGTGGGGCGACCATGATGTATGTGTTTTATCCACTCCATTCATCTGTTTTCCAGATCATTTTAGGTACAAGATCCCCCAAAAATAAGTAAATCCATAGCTCAAACAGACCACACCATAGAAAAGAGAGGGAATTGAACACCATCCGTTGAAACCTTCTCAGGGCCACGGAAGTTTTGGATCAAGCTGATGGCTAAGATTTCCATGTCTTGGAATAGGTTGGAAAATAAACATTCCTGTGGACATTAGGAAGCTTTCACCGGCCCTACTGTTTCAAGTTGTCTGGCTTACTTGAGCTTTGGATCTGCCTATTTTTAAGTCATTCCCTTGAAACGACCTGTCAAAAACATGGACGCACGGTGTGTCCTACATAGCTTGAGCCACGTAATCCCACTAGGGATATCTCTGTGTCAGGTGCTGCAGCCAATCCGACCGGTATAGCGTAATGTAGAACACAGCACTATGGTTACTCTGTTGACGTGACAAAGTTATGTGATCCCGTCCACCATGTATGTGTTATATCCACACTGTCCATCCCTAATTTCATATTATTTTAGAGCATGATCTAAAAAATGAGACAGATTCGAAGTTTAAGTGGGCCACACTATAGACCTAAACCGGTGTTTACATCTATTTTTTGGCGCCCTGACGTCGACCAATAGGAAAAATGCCACATTGAGACGTTACGTATTTGGCATATTCAGAATTATACTTGCACTAGGAGGAGATTTGTGTCTCACCTTCCCGCGTTACGCATTCTATCATTATTGGGACAAAACATACTCTTATCAAGCCCTTTAAGGGGACGAACCCTTTGCATATCATATGGCTACAATTAATTTACTCATTAAATGAGGGATGTTCCTAGCATGTCTATAAAATACCCGGTAGATGAGTATATCGTGTCTCACAACTGAATATGATCTCACCCGCAAAATGGCCTCCTACAATCCTTCTCAAATGGGAGATTTTCCCCAAAGACATTCGGAAAACTAGCAACGATCTAAAAGAATATGAAGATTTGCATATTGGGTCATTTTCTAAACGAACCCAGCCTAAGATTGGGCCATGATCAGGAGGAATAGAAACATCATGTAAGTTGGGTCCACAACCATGATCCGATCGGAATTAAAAGAATGGGGGAACTAAATCCAACCTGGTCCAATAACAAATCAATATCATGTGTCAATTCTCACTCCTGTTGAGGACTAAGTGATCTACATTAAATCATCACAGTAAATGGATGTGATTAAGCGAAAGATGCTCTCTGATCTAACCAAGAGTGTCCTATACGAAGCATCTACATGTAGGAGTGAAAATACGATATCTATCTGCAACTAGCGTTTCGAAGATCTTCGTGGTTAAAAGCTTCCAAATCCACAGAGGAAGAGATTACATGTCTGGATAGCCCAAATGAAGAACCCCGAAGGACCTATAAGCCCAGTTAGGGCTTTCATTGCCTCGAGAAAGCTACAAAAGGAACACCTGAAGAAGAGCTCGAGACCCCACACCAAACACATTTATCTGCATTTCTACTTTATATTCATGCTTATTTTATTTTTCCTAGCCTAATTCGCTACTACCCAGCGGCTCCCACTACAGTACATTTATCTTAGAAGTATATTAAATATCTACAACATTAAGTTGTCAGATCCCCATGTTCATCTGAGTTTCGATTCAGTTGTTCATACCTCGGTCATATCCTATTGACCATTTGCCCCGATTGTCTGTTCTGATAGGCACAGGTATTTATCTTACTTATCACATCAATTAGATTATAAAGTATGATGGTTGTAACAGGGCTAATACATTAATAAAAATGATCGTGTTTATACCAGTCTTTATTCTATTGCATGCAAATCTTCTACTTTGATTAAGGAATACCATGTTAAAGCACTGTTGAAATAAGGTCGATTCCGCTATCACTGATACAAGATAAAAAGAGCTCATTCGTGAGGGCTAACCCCTTCCCTTGCTAAAATTGTCTAAGTACGATGCGTATTAAATCAATAAGTTAATGGTCAAGACGACATTGGGTCTAGGCCCACTCTCCAATCTGTCCATCTCAATGCAAGGGTACTATCCAATTCAGTCAATATCCTTGAGTCGAGCAAACTCTAGCATGCTCGCACAATCATACAAGCACACATACTTCCTATCCAGGCACTCGGTCGTACGAGTGGTCGTAACTAGCAGAATTGAGAGCAACACCTCCTTTCTGGCACTCCCAATGGGACACAGCGGTGTATGTATTTCTCAATCAAGACGAAATGCCACCAAAATCGAAGAAGACTAGTTCCATGACTGATGCTTCTGAGGAACAGCAAGACCCAACTCTGCATTATGAATCAATGCTTGATGTTGATGCAGGAACATCCTCCCAGCACACCCCATACGACTTTATTACATTCCTTGAGTAAATCATAAAGTATATGCAACAAATCTCTAGAGATGCTAAGTCACAAGCAGAGATGAGTTAAAGAATTGCTGAAAGACAACTCCGAAGACTCGAAGCACTTAAAAGATATTCTCACATTCTCCATCCTGGTGGAAATGAGACAGAACGACCAACTGAGCTCTTAAATAGAGCCAGCCAAAATGAGCCATAAGGTTGGATTTTACCACCCTCATTGGTGGTAGAGGGAGAGAGGAATGACTGCAGTTTTAACCATCTAAAAGCTCTTGGCTGGTAGAGTTACCACATCTCTGGGAGCTATGCCCTAGTCGAATCAAGGAATCTTATTGCCCAAACGACCGAGATACCATTATCGCATGTTCTGATGGCCGACCCACTTCGAGGGCAACCCCATAACTGATTGGCCAACTGTAATGGAGCCCAAAAGGCCGCGTACCCCTAGGAATCAACTCAAGATATGCGAGCCTTTTTTCCAAGGGAAAAGCAGGACACAAGAGCTCATAAGGAAACCTTCAACCATGCCCCAGCTACATAGTAGCTTGAATAGGACCAAAATGCTTGGGGAACAACCCTCGCCCACGACCCCGGTCTACCACAAACTTTACCAACTGCCACATTCAGGGGGAAATCCCCTATCGAAGTCCCGGTATGTCCAAGAGCTCATAGGACAGGGGCTCTTAGGGGGGGAAAGGGGGTACATGCCGCCTTTACCTCACAATAGCCATCAAAGGCTTGAGGTGTCTGATGGGAAACCACTAATAGCACCGATCCCTATACTTGTAATAAGTGCGTCACAAGACTTTGATCCTAGCCAGCCATAAAGGTATCAAGCCTTGCAATAATAGCAAAGCCCCCAACGACCGATCGACTGAAAATATATGATAGGACTCATCCAGGAGTACAAACCTTACCCAAACACCCGACGATTGCCTCAGCTAACCTATAGAAAACCATACCCTGATTGGGTCTAACTATATTATGAATTCTTCAGAGGTTTCAGATTCCCAGAGTTCACTCTATTTTCGGGGGATAATGAGACATTTACCATCAAACACATAAGTCAGTTCACCATTTAATGTGGAGAGGCATCTTGAAACAACTTCCTGAAACTCTGTTTGTTTGGGAATTCACTAACGGGAATAGTATTTACGTAGTATATCAACCTACCAGCAAATTCGGTTCAGACCTAAGCCAAGATGGAAGAAAGGTTTCACATGCAGTTCCATCGAGTTAAGCCAGAAGTTTCCATGGTTGACCTCTCTTAACTGTGGAAATTGCTAGAAGAGTCGGCCAAACAATTTATTGCCCGCTTTAAGGGTACCTGGAACCATTGCCCGGTCATCCTTCCCAAGGCTGACTTTGCTAGGTTGGCCCTAGAAGGCATTCATTTTAAGCTTCGAAAGAAGTTCAAAGGAGCTTAATTCGAAGACTTGTTTGAGTTGTTGACTAGGGCCACTGGATACAAGCAAATCCTCTAGGAAGAACAACGACGGATGACTTCATCCAAGGGAACCTATTACAGGGACCCTAACTACAATCTCGTCGTGGCGAATGTAATACTCACGTGGTCGGAAGAAGAATATGATGCATGATATGAAGCGATTGTTGCTTAAATAATTGTCACGTGATCATTCGAATGTCCAACATTAAAAAAGATTAAGGATATGACCTTGGTCGACACTAATACAGGAAAGGGAGTCACTGGGACTCAAATAAAATACACATTCGACATCTCCAAGTTGGATGAGATATTCGATAATTTATTGGAAACCAAGTTCATCAAGCTCCCTATTCACTAGAGGATAACCTCAATTGAAGAGCTTAAAAAGAGTATTTATCGTAAGTGGCATAGCACTGGGACTCATTCGACTAAGAACTGTATCATTTTTTTAAACCTAGTATAAGAAAATATTAACAAAGGCCTCCTCAAGTTCCCTGAATAACAGACAATGGGCATCGACCAAGATCCATTCCCGACCACAATCCCAATCAATGCCATCACAGCTAGTCTTAAATTAAAAGCTCCACCAACTGAAGGTGCCTTGGATTGAAAGCTCTCATCTTCTGCCAGACAACGAGGGGCACAATGACAACAAATAGCCTAGTGCATTTTTTGTAGTAAGAGGGTACAGGGGGAGGGAAGCCACTGTGAAATCGATAACCAAACTAGCACGTTACGATAAAACTCTAGAAGACCTAACACAAGCTAGCCCTGATACAACAATGGCAAAAAAAACAATGTACGAACACGAAGAGTGGTTGGTCTGAGCCATCATTCAGGTACAAGAACAGAGGGCAAGGGTCATGGGGCAGTACAAACAATCATGACCCAAGAATACATAGCCACCCTCATACCACTCCAAGGAGATGTAACAAGACACACCATGAGCAACCGGTCAAGCCTAGAATGGGTCAGCCGATTGAGCCATTTACTAACTGATGGACCATCCTTATCCATTGTAAATTCCCATGGCTCCCTCAAGGATTGACACATACACAGAGGCGTCGACCTCAACAAAAGAGAGAGGCATTCAAAGTTCTTGTTGTTGTTGCTTGGACATGATACAAGAATTTACGATCAATCAAGGAAGGGCTTGGACTGTGGCTTATTCATACTCATCCTCCTAAACAGACTTTCTTGAAGTGTGGCCCAACAGACTGATGACGAGTGGCCTGAGAAGAATAATGGGTCACTTCAAAGGCCGTCAAGTCCAGGAGATTCCCACAACAAAGATCATGTTCGGGACTCTTCCCCCCATTACGCTTAGCTGAAATATGGCATTCATCCTCCCAATAAAGTTTCAGGCACTACCGGGTCAACCTGACAAAATGCCTAGCGATGTTATCAATGAAAGAGAACCTTCGGCAGTGTTCAACGTAAAAGCCTACACACTAGCCAAAGACCAGGAATGCGTCGAGTATGAGGAAAGAGGGGGACAGAGCGAGACTAGTTCTTCAACAATCAATGATGAAGACCTGGCCACTACGCAGGACTACATGGCTAAAGGATCAGTCTATATTGATAATTATAGAGGTATTGAGAAGGTAATCTTTACATGACCCCTAGGCTCACTCACCAAGAACCTTAAACCTCTCTACATGACAATGCACATGGATGGATATCTCGTCCCGTGTCATGGTCAACAATGGAGCTACAGTCAACATCATGTCAATGACGATGGTCAGGAAGCTCCATAAGACAGAAGATAGTTTGTTGCCCACTGAAATCGCAGTTTCAAGGTTCGCAGGAGTGATTACCATACCAAAGGATACCCAGCATCAAGATACAAGTTAAGACCTCTAAAGTCATGGCAGCATTTTTCGACAGCGAGCCAAATACCAACTACGTCGCACTCTTAGTTTGAGATTGGATCTAGTCCAATAGCTATGTCCCCTCATCAATGCACTAGTTTGTAATATTGTGGGGTGGACCCCGAGAAGAAATCTTTCAGGCCAAATAAAACGATCATTCACCATGGACTTAAATATGTCTGAAGCCAAATTCTACAATGGGCAGTTTGGTCCATTACACCTAATAGGCCGAGACAAGAACAGTCATCCAACCAAAAGCACAGCTATAGTCGAACCTTTACAAGGTCTCGACGTGCTCGTATCGTCTAAACTAGCCAGAGCATGAGATTCTTTCACTATCGGACAAAAATCCATCAGAACAGAAACTGGATTAAATGTCCAGATCAACATCGTGATTGTTATATTACAGAACTTCCCGTTAAAGTCGATTCCTGCACCTCTGCGGAGTTGGCCCCACTAACTAGTTATCACCATATTTAAGGGCTGGCCTACAGAGCCGACTATTACAATTGCTGAAGAAGCTTTGGATGCATCAAAAGAGCTGAGAGTGGATATTCTGTATCAACAAACAATACTTTGTTGAAAAGATTCCTTGATGGATTTTAAAGACAAAAGTAGAGAGGTTGAAATCACGGCCATAATTAGCAGGCTTGAGGAATGTCTCTACGCCTCTGAAGACCAAGGAGACTCCTACATCTACATCATTATATGCCTTACGGAGGAAGACACTGTAATGGATGACAGAATAGCCTTCCATGAACTCAAGCTAAAAGCTCCCAAGATGGATGACGCCGAGCCCGACGTTCAAAATGGATTGAATGATGTAAATTTTGGGACAAAGGACAACCCACACCCTATGTTAATTAACGCGGGGTTAACTCCGCAAGCACATATGGAGATGATCTATCTTCTCCAAAGTTATGCAGATTGTTTCACCTAAAACTATTGTGTGATGCCCGAGTTAGACCAAGCATTGGTTGAACACCGCCTCCCAATCAAGGACGGCTTCAAGTCGTTCAAACAACCACCAGAAAAATGATCCATAAGATTACCCTAAAAACTAAAGAAGAAATAAAGAGGTTGTTGAAGGCGGGGTTCATAAAAACAATTCGGTATGCCAATTAGATCTCTAACAGTCCCTATCATCAAGAAAAAAGAAAAGCTAAGAGTGTCCATCAACTTCAAGAACTTAAAGCTTACAATCCCAAAAGATGAATACCCTATACCCATGGCTAATTAGCTAATCGACAGAGCCACAGGACACAAGATTATGTCCTTTATGGATGGCCACTCTATTTACAACCAAATTTTATCACAAAAGAGGACGTTGCCAAAATAGCTTTTCGATGTCCAGGTGCAATTGGAACCTATTGTTGGGTTGTAATACCTTTCGGACTCAAGAATCCAGGAGCAACTTATCAAAAAGCGATAAATGTTATCTTTCATGACATGTTCGGCAGGTTTATGGAGGTATATAGTGACAATGTTGTGGTAAAGTCAATCAATCTAGGTGAGCACTTCATCAATCTAAGAAGAACTTTCTAACACGTGAGGAGGAATAAACTGAAGTGAACCCTCTGAAATGCACGTTTGGAGTATCAGTTTGAAACTTCTTGGAGTTTCTCATTTATCAATGGGGCATTGAAGTTTATCACAATAAAGTTCGAGCAATCCTGAAAGCGAGTCCACTAAAGAATGAGAAAGACTGTAAAAGTTCATTGGCCAAGTAAACTTCCTGCGGCGATTAAACTCTAACGGGAAGATTGGCCCTTTTCTCACCACTGATCAAATTAAAAGTTGGCCAAGACTTTATTTGAGGACCAAAGTATCAAACCACCTTTGAACAGTTAAAAGAATATTTAATGAAACCTCCAATGTTAATTCTTTCAAGGAAGGACAAGCCATTTCGATTATACATCTCAGTTATACACGAATTTATTAGAGTGTTGCTCACACAAGAAAAAAATGATAGAAATGAGCAGGCCATCTATTACCTTTCTAATTACATGATACCGAATGGAGATATCTAGCTAACGAGAAGCTTTGCTTGGCGTTATATTTTGCCACTATCAAGTTTCGTCGTAATTTAATGACTAAAACGGTTCACGTCATCTCATCGACTGACTTAATCAAGTATATGCTTACACGACCAATCTTGAAAGAGAGAATTAGAAAATGAATTTTGACATTATCAGAATTTGCATTCAAGTATGTGTCCCAAAAGGTAGTGAAAAGCCAAGTGTTGGTAGACTTCATGGCCGACCACCCCAGATAAGTCGAAAGCCATGACACGGCAAGGGAAGTGGGTATTCACATCATTCATCTTGTTCCATGGAAAGTGATATTTGATGCTTCTCGCACCGAGAACACCTTCGGGGCAGGAATCATCATATGTCTTTCAGTTGCAATTGATTGTACCAACAATCAAGATGAGTGCGAAGCAGTAAAAATTAGTCTAGAGATTATAAAGGAGCTTGGAGCTAAATACGTTGAGGTTATTTGTAACTCTCAGTCAGTTCTAAATTAGCTCGTAGGAAAATATATATGCATTAGCTAGACCCTCCTGCCTTATTATGGATCAGCAGTTCAGTTATTAGACCAGTTTGACGATGTAGATCTAAGGTATGTTCCAAGGGAACTTAACAAAAATGCTAACGAAATGACACAAATTACAACTGAGTTAAGACTCCCAGAGGGACTGTCCAAGAGATTCTTTATTATTCAGAAGCGTTCATTACCGTCTATATGGAAAAGGCTTTTAACTATCGAAACAACATCATCAAAATCTGCAGCCATCAAAGTTGCAGCATTAGATGTGGGAGTCGACGACTGGTGATGCCCTATGATCCAATATTTGTTATGGCCTAACCCAAAGACAGAAAAATCAGTGCGGTAACTATCCCTCCACTATCTCATATTGGATGATGACCTATACAAGAGGCATGTGTGGAGTTCACTATTCAGGGCAAAAGATGTGATCGTTGGTCTGAAGACATGGCTACTATCGACCAATCATATAAAAGGATTGTATAGAATATGCGAAGGGATGTTAGGCATATCAAAGGCATGGCCCATTACAACATATCCCAGCATCAGAGCTTCACCCAATCATGAAATCATGGCCTTTCTGAGGAAGAGCAATCGACACCATAGGCCGAATATATCAATCATTTTCAAAGCTACACAGCTTCATCATTGTAGTAACTGATTATTTCACTAAATGGGTGGAGGCACGACCAACAAAGGGGACTAAGCAAGCTAAAATTATGGACTTCATTGAGCACATCATTCATCAGTTTGGTATTCCTGAAACAATCATGTTGACAAAGGAGTGACCTTCTCAGGATGAGAAATCCAAGAATTTGCGGCCACGTATAAATTTAAATTCCTATACTCCACGCCATATTACACTCAAGCCAATTTCAGGCCAAGTCAACCAACAAATATCAAGAAATATCATCAAATGGATGTTAAAAACAACCCGCACTAGTGGTACAAAGCATTGTCCGAGGTACTTTGGGATTACCAAACGTCACAAAGGATAAGTACAATGATGACACCTTTTGCATTGACTTATGGGCATGATGCAGTCTTACCAATAGAGGTTATGTGTCATCCTTGAGGTTAGCATATCAGCATCAGTTAACCCCGGAAGAGTTCAACAAATCCATATTTGTTGAGTTAAAAAATTTGGATAATATGCACCTCCAGGCCCTCGACAACCTAAAAGCTCATAAGCTCAAAGTGGCTAGAGCTTATAATAAGATGGTTAAATAGAAAATATTTACAAAAGAAGAAATCATATGGAAAACTATGCTTCCAATCGGTGTAAAGGATAAAAAATATGGAAAGTGGTCAACAACATGGAAAGGACCACTAAAGATAAAGAAGGTCTCACGTGGAGGAGCATATCTTCTATAATATATGGATGGTCAGGAAAATAAAAATCTAATCAACAGATGATTCCTAAAGAAATGGTACCCAACATTATGGGAGACCATTTTAACCAAAGCAAAAACAACTATTGATCAAGCCGGCCAGCATCAAGAGTAAAGGAACACCAATAAATGACCGTGGTAAAAGTAAGAAATTACCCACGGCCAACTCGTATCATTTTATAAATAGTGGTCGAGTACTACACTCAGGTTACCGCCCTTTATGGAGCTCTTGTCCATACCTAAGACCATTACAGGTCAGATGCACGCAGACGCTAACATGACTGTTGAGTGCGAACACTGCACGGACACATATTGAGAAGTTGAATGACCGCAGAAAAATTGGATATCGAACATCCCATCACATCTCTCGCTACAAAGGGACATGAGGGGCATTGTTTACACTTATTTTCGGTGCCCTAACGTAGACCAAAAAGAAGATGCCACCTGGAGATACTATGTGTTTAGCGGTCAGAATCATACTATGTGTTTGGCGGTCAGAATCATACTCGTACCCAGAGAAGATTTGTGTATGATCTTCCTTCGGCGTTATGCATTCTATCAATATTATGACAATACAAACTCTTATCAGGTCCTTTAAGGGTATAAATCGTCGCATGCCACGTGGCCACGATTAATATGCCCATTAAATGAGGGACGTGCTTGGCACGGCTATAAAGACACGCTGGATGAGCATATTGTATCTCACAACTAGATCATCCTCAAAGCCACCTCCTACGGTCCGTCCAAAATGGGAGATTTACTAGAGACCTTTATAGAACTAGCAACGATCCAAAAGATTCTAAAGATACGTATATTGGGTGAATCTCCAAATGAACCTAGCCTAGGGTTGGGCCATGATCGGGAGGAACAAAAATATCTTTTAGGTTGGGTCCACAACTATGACCCATTTGGGATCGAAAGAATGTAAGAGTTGGATCTAACTTGGTCCGATAATTGTAAGTGCTTATACTTAAAACACATTTAAGATTGTCAAATTTCGTAGTCTCGAATGGATCACAAGTACTCATGAAGACTACGTAAAGCCTAGATCAACATCTCAAGGAAGACTCATCATTGCAAGCTTTATATTGGCTTGGTTCAAAGTTTAAAGCATCTGTATGTGTCAACCATTAGGTAGTACAACCTTATATTAACCCTAGGTTAGGGGTATTTCACATGGTATCACAATGAACATAATTCTAAGTAAAATACACTGAAGTTAGGCCAGCCCGACTTCTGGTTCGACCAGCCTAACTACCTTCGACTAACCCAACACATTTCGGGCAAGTATACAGCAAGATAAAGATTTTTCACGTCAAGTTCAGCCAGCCCAACCTGTCATTTCGACTAGCCTAAAGTGTTCAATCAAGTTTCTAGCAGCCTTAAATCTTCGGATCTCAAGGAGATTCGACCAGTCGAACCCTGTATTTAGTCAACTGAACTGGAGGTTCAGCTAGCCGAATTTTAGGTTGGGCCAACCAAATTTTTGAAAAATCTTATCCTGTGAAATTCGAATGTCGTTGGATCGATATCGTTAGAATTCGGCTAGCCAAACCAAAAATCTGGCCAGCCAAATTTCCAAGACCTTTGGCTATAAATAGAGACCTTTTCTCATTCATTTCTACAACGAAAAATTCTAAGCAATATACTCTAGTAAGGAGAGAAATTTAGGGCCTTCTAAGCTATTCATGCGGTAAATCTTATTTTAATTTAGCTTATTTTTATCTCTTTTCTTAAGTTAGTTTTAATCATTTTCAATAGAGTAATTCATATACTACTTGAGAATCAGATAATCGAATTTGTAGCATTAGGGTTTTGTTTATGAAAAATACATTAGATCCATATACTCTATTGGGGTTGAGCACATATACGTCTTCATCAATATCCCAAGAAAGAAGATCGCTGCAATCAAGCTATAATTATATCTTCAACTCGACATCAGAAGATAAGTACTATAATTTCTTTTATTGTCTTTTGAATTTTTCTTAGATACCCCGGAAATCTGAGCGAGTTGTTTTGTGGTGATCCCGTGAAAATCGCAAAGTGGGTTTTGTTGTGATAGCCCGTGGAAATCACAAGAACTGTATTAGGTTATTAAGGTGACCTTGTGAAAACCTTGAAATAGTGAAAGCCAAAATTACGAGGGTAATAATTTTATGAATGAAGTAGGTGTGGTTAGCACCGAACCACTATAAGTCCTTGAGCAGTGGTGGTGAATGTTTATTTATTTATTGCTTTCCTTGTGGTTGATTGTCACTTGCTAAGTTTGGTATTTTGATCTCAAAGACGTCGTGAAATAAGGTTGTGCTGCCTAAATCTTTTAGGTGAAGGTTATCCTACAAACTATTTGGAATCAAGATTTCAATACTCTAAGCTATTAAGAATATTTGTGTTATTATTCCGCATTATATCAAATTATTTTGTATTGTCTTATTCACCCCCCCCCCCCCCCCCTCTAGGACATCTATAGCCCGTCCTTTCAAGTTGTATCAGAGCGAGGTTGCTCTTTTTGGGATTTACCACCTAGAGCTAGATCCAGAGTAATTAGAATATCAATTTTCGATAATCTGCCCATTACCAGGCCACCTTCCTTTGATGGCTCAAATTATTCCTATTGGAAAGCCAGAATGAGAATTTTTCTAAAATTTATTGATGAAAGTATGTGGCAAGCCACTTTAACTAAATGGACCCATCCAATGATGGAAGTATTGGCTGAGGATGGAACCACGTCCATGAAAGAAACCACTTATACTTTTTGGACTACCGTTCAAAAAAGTGAAAACAACACTAATGTAAAAGCCTTAAATGCAATTACATGTACTCTATCACCAGATGAATTCAAAAGAATCATTTCTTGTAATACAGCAAAACAAGCATGGAATATTCTCAAAATGACACATGAAGGAACTAGCATTGTTAAAAAGTCTAAGATTCAAATCCTTACAACTAAGATTGAGAAAATTTGTATGAAAGAAAGTGAGTCATTCATGGACTTTTATACGAAACTAAATGACATTGTTAATTCGATGTGGGGTCTTGGAGAAAGTCCTTGAAAGCAAGGTTTATGCTAAGATACTGCAATCACTTCCTAACAGGTTCAATTCTAAAGTCATTGCTATACAGGAATTGAGAGATATCGATGTTATGAAAGTTGAGGAATTAGTTGGATCTCTACAAACCTACGAGCTGAATTTCAAAGTTCCTAAAAACAAGTCCATAGCTCTCAAATGCTCTAAATCTAAATCCAAATATGCAAATGTAAATTTTGATCATAAGGATATTTTCAAAAACATTTTGACAAAAGAAAAGGAAATTCTAATCTTTGGAAATCTAAATCTAAAGACACCCGATGCTTCAACTGTTCTGAATTTGGGCATCTGGCTTCGAAATGTCCTAAGAATGATAAATCTAGAAGAAGAGGCATGATTGCCACTTGGGTTGAATCATCAGAATCTAAATCTAATTCAAAAACTGACGAAACAGACCAAGAAATTGTGAAAGATCAAAAGCCTTTTATGACTATAGTCAAAATCACTTCATCAGATGAATGTGAAACTTCTGATTATGAAACTCCTGAAAGTGATTCAGAAAATGAAGATGATCTTCAAGTAGCATATGATGCCCTATATAAAGAAAGTTGTAAGATTGCTACAAAACTAAAAATTCAAAAAGAAAAATGTTCCAAGCTTCAATCGGAACTTAAAAAAGTTGTTTTGAAAAAATCTCATTTTTCTGATTACTTTGAGAAAAGAAAATTAGATTTGAACTTAAAATTTTCTGAAATACAAAATCTCAAATCTGAAAATGAGAATCTAAAAATAGAAGTTTCTTTCCTTAAGACTTCAAAAGATACTTGTATATATACTCAGGGAAACCAAAAACTTGAAAATTTATTAACTGCATCTCGTCAAAGCGGTGACAAATCTGGCTTGGGTTATATTAAAGTTGCACTGAAAAATCTAAAAAATCTGCTCCAAAAGAAGTAAAAAGAATGTAAAAACTGTTCAAAGAACTAATATAAAAACTAATGCCAACTACCACAAATACCAAAGGAGAAATAATGATCCTCCTCTAGCAGAGAAGATAGTGGGCTTGCTTAAAGAGCTCTTGAAATCCAACTCTATAAACAACAGAATAAGTAGAAACAAGAAAAACTCTTATGCCCAAACACAACAAATAGTAAGAGATCCTCCTAAACCTAGAACCATAATGAAATGGGTTCCAAAGGTTAAGTGTTTTGTCATCCACACAGCTTTCAAAGAAAGTATCCATTCGAGATGGTACCTGGATAGTGGATATTCCAGACATTTGACAGGTGATAAGGCAATTCTATCATATATCAATCAAATCGATGGCGGCTCAGTTACTTTTGGAGATGGTAGCAACTGTAAAATCATCGGAAGAGGTGATGTAAAACTTCCCAACATACTCATCTTTAAAGATGTGTTATATGTTGAAGGATTAAAACATAATTTGCTAAGCATATCTCAAATCTGTGATAATAATCATAGTGTAAAATTTACAGATCACGGATGTGAGATAATTAACAATCAAGCTCATATAATATTAAATGGTCGCAGGACCTCTGAAAATTGTTATACCATTAATGACTCTTACTCTACAAATCATTCTTGTTACATGGTCCAAACAGATGAAACTGAACTTTGGTATCAATGTCTTGGACATGTAAACTACAGAGACTTATATAAATTGAGCAAAAGAGATCATCTACGTGGTCTACCCAAACTAAAAAAGGTAGAAAATAAAATATGTGATGTCTGTCAAATAGACAAACAAATTATGAGTAGTCACAAAAAGGTGAACTTTTTAACCACTACAAGACCTCTTGAACTACTCCATATGGACTTAGCCAGCACGACTTCTAAGTAAATAACTACAAAGTAGCACAAGTAAATTGCAACCTCAAATGCACTATCTTGAGAGGTTGATACAAACTTGGTTCTAAGGACAACCTAACACCAAAAACTAAAGGCTTATGGAAGGACAACCTTACTAGAACGTTGGTAAGTATCAAAAACTCAAACCGATAAAGAGGCAAAGGAAATAAACGAAGTTATTACAACATTCACCACAAGTGCATAAAGTAAATTATAACATTCACCACAACACATGCACTATCATCACCATCCAAACTCCAAGAATTATAGTGGTTCGTGTGTGTACACCAACTGTTCACAAATAGCCACACAACTACTCCACTCCCAATATCCACACCCACGCGATACTGGCATTCACTATGAAATAAGGTTTTCCAAGGTTCACCTTAAAACCTTCACAATTGTGTTTTTCAAAAGGGCTTACATAATTACAAAAACCCCACTCTGAGATTATCTTAGATGATCTCAGACAAAACCAAAAGATGAGATTTTCTTGGATGAATCTCACAAACCAAAAATACAGAAAATTGAAATAATACTTATCTAAAGATTCTTCTTCAATGTAGCCCGGTAGAACCAATTCCTTATAGATGTAGATGTTCAATGTTCAATCTCACAAGTGGAAGGGTTCTAGGTCTAGATGAATTTTAAATTAAATTAACTTAGGGCTAGCTTGAATTTGATTTTAGATCTCAAAGGGTAAAGCAGAGTTCCCTTTTAATAAAATAGATTTGAATAAGGAGATCAATAAAATCAAATAGAAAAGCTATAAAAGAATCTAAAATTACTAACCAATAGATTCACAATAGTTAGGACTTATCTCTCAGAGTGATGGCTTGATTTAGAATTGAATGAATTGAAATCTCTGAGAAATGTCCTCAATTTATAGGCTGAAAATCGGGTTTCTCGACTGGTCTAAGATTCGGCTCGACTGGTCGAGACAAAACCATTTTTCAATTTTCTAGCGCGATCAGAAAAAAATAGTTTCTCGACTGGTCAAGTGACTTGCTCGACTGGTCGAGTAGCCTGCTCGACTAGTCGAGCAATGCACTCGACTGGTTGAGTGAGCTAAAAATTCCTCACTGGAGTTCGAGTCGAGCCCTTCTCGACTGGTCGAACCAGTCTCCACAACCGGTCAAGCAGGATGCTCGACTGGTCTAACCTTCACCAGAAATTCTCAAAAATCCTCAACAATTCTTGGACTGGTCGAGAAAATCCCTGAACAGGTCAAGTCAGTGCCTGGACTAGTCAAACGATAGCTAAGACTAGTCGAGGAAAAGGCTATAAAATTATATAATGACCCAAATTAAATATGCAATCAATATGACTTAACCTATGGTCAATCTAGGGTCATTCATACCTTATATGTGAATATAGAACATTGAAACATTGTCTTTTTCGGTTGATAGTTTATCTTGAATTACATGAAGCTTGTCCTTGTATACTCAAACATGAGCTTGAGCTTGTGTCCTTGTGACTTGAGCTTGAGTCCGAGTACTTGAGGTATGAGTGTATGCACTTTAACTTGAGTAGATTACTTGAGCTTGAGTTCTTGAGGGATGCACACTGTCTTAAAGTTACTACCCTCTAGATGTTGATGTAGACAACTTGATACACAACTTCAAATGAAGGTGAACTTTTCATCTATCAAAATGAGTCAGTGATTCTAGAGTGGTTTGGCACACGAAAATTTGACAAAACATGGTGCACTTACAACACAGCACTTACAATCTCCCCCTTTGTCAAATTTGTGACAAAACCAATTAAAGAATCATGCACCAGATTATAAACATTGCAAGACAATGATAACATCAAGAGACAATGAAATTACACCCCCTCTATTCGAGCAAGGATGATTGTAGAGTACCTGTATTAATCAAATACATATATGCAGTTCCATATCACACCCACTTATACCGAATATACCTCACTATTTCCACCCCTTTTCGTCACAAAATGACAAAGGAAGAAAATATATATATATATATATATAGAGAGAGAGAGAGAGATGATTGAGTAAAAAAAAATTAAAGAGAGGAGTAAGAAAGAGAGTTAACATTAGGAGTTATAAATATATCCATCAAGCTCAAATAAACATAACATGTCCATAGAGTATCATCAAAGCAACATGTTCAAGTAACAACCAAGCAAAGGTAAGTATTAATATTTACTACTTGCCCAAATAAAAACTAATCAGAACGAGATGAAGAAGGTGGAGGACTAGATGGGTCAATTTGATGTAATCCCCTATTAACGCGATGAAGATATTTTCGCATATATTTAAATTGTGACTCGTGGGATACATGCAAACCATCCACCTTTTCTTCCAAAGAGTGAAGGCGCTCATCTAAATCAAAAGGCTGAAAGTCAGGATCAGCCTCAGGATCATCTTCTTCTAGTTCATCAAACAAATCATCCATATTAGTATCAGTGGGTGTCACGCCCAAATTATTCAACACCGACTATTGAAAATCCTTGGGCATTACCCCTAAATCCTCCATGAGAAGAGGTTTCCATGCCAACAAACACCATTCACTAAAACCCTAAACACTAAGTTATGTGGTTACTAAAAGGCACTTCTTGCAAAACTCTACAATCATCTCATATGTCATAAATGAACCGTACAGCACAAAAGAAGACCGTTGGATCAGGGTGATCGGTGGCCAAATTAGATATTCAAGGGGGATGACCATTCGATCTGTGGATATACTCCAAGATTTGGGCGCAACCCCTTAAAGCTGAATAGAAAAATGGAGGATCAGCATAGATTTCCCACTAGCATCACCGTGGGGCCCATCCTGATCCTACGGGTGCACCAGAACGTGTGCACCAGGGCTACACCGGACCGCATGGCTAGTCAAACCGTGTTTGAACCGAAATTTGTCGCCCGCATCTTCCCCTTGTTTCATTGCCATGCAGTCGATCGCCGAGGGCGGTCCTGGTGGGCCACCCTCACAGGTACACCGTTCAATCTGGACAATTCATTTGGAGCAGATCGGGCCATCGACCAAAACCCGATTAGTTTTTGTCGAAAACTGACTAGTGAGCAGTTCCAGCCATTCACTGCGTTCAAATGGACGTAGGGAATAGGGTCTGATGGGCAATGCCAAGTCCGGATCAGAAACCTTCTTCCCCGGGTCCGATCTTAGTAAGGAATCCGATGAAGGGTGCGGATTTGACAAAGACTCAAGGCTGTGGACCCCACTGACGTTACCGCAACCTCCAGATCGCAACAGAGTCTCCATGTTCCGAGATTCAAGCAGACAAGTCCGTTTAAAATCTTGATGGGCCACGTCTGTAATCATCTAAAATGATCTGGACCGTTCAATTGGACCCCTAGGAAATCCCGACCATAGCCCTGGGAGCCGTTTGAGAGATGGGTCACACGATGACCCCTGATCAGGGTGTTTTCACACGACCGATTCCTTACGTAGCGGACGGGACTGCGTAAGATGTAAACCGACATACCTTGAGTAAGAGCTACACGCAGGAGCCTCCACGTCTATAAAACCGTTACCAACGCACCACCGTGCCATAATATGACAGAAAGAAAACAAGAGAAAATAGAGGGAGAGAGAGAGAGGGTGAGTTCGGTCGTCCAAACCTGTCAGCCCTGTAGGAATAAAAGAGAAAAGAAAAAAGGAAAGAAAGAAAGAAATTCGAGTCGACTCGCCGAGTTCGAGTCAAGGTTAGGTGAGGGTTTTATCCTTTAAATTTACGGTAATTTAAGTTAGTTTATTTACTTCGTCTTCTGTTGCATTCCTATTATCTGGCCTCTTTTATGCCTTTAGTAACATGAATTATCTTGCCTTTATGTTATACGTTCTTTGTGATTTATTCTTTCAGTTGATTTAGTTGATATCATCAATACCTGTGGGCCCTTCTGGGATCATGACATCATGCCCATTATAAGGAATTTCTCTGAATTTATGTGAGGCCATGGATACAAGCCTGCCCTGCCTCATCTCTTTATTTGAGTTGGCTCTGCCACTCATCTCTTTATTTGAGTTGGCCATTGCCACTCTCCTTATCATAGAGTTGACCATTGTCACTCTTCTCTTATGATTGGCTATCGCCACTTGCGTTGAGTTGACCCTTGTCACTCTCCTCTTTATTATTTTGGCCTCGTGCCATTTATCTTTACAGCTTAGGCATGGGTCTTGCTATTCCAGAACCTCCATAATTCAGTTTATATCCTCCATGATTCGGATTCAGTTATATGCTTTAAGATTCAATTTATCTCGATAAGTGCAAGTGATGTGTAAGATGTATCACAACTAGTGATTCAAATATTCTATCATGGATGTAATGCGCTCTGGGTAGAGACCCTCTTGGGGCACGTAAGTCCTTGAGCCTTCGGGTAGTGGTGCACAAATTTGATGTGGGTAATTCTCTAATGTAGTTCCACATCACCCCGGGATTGGATGTTCGCAAATAGTCGCTCCATGAATACATCGTGTCACGTAATTCACCCAGGCCATGTGTTGTGCACTCTGAGGTGTTCTCGTAAATCCATGGTAGCATTGACCATGCCAGCGAATATCCGTATAGTGAGAATGCGGGTCGAACTGGTTATCTATAAATCGTATTCCACATTGTGATGATCACAACGTATGATGAGCCCCCACATACTTTGCTAGGCATGCATCTCATGTAGGTTGTTTGCGCATGCTGATACCCTCGTGTTAGTGGAGCACAGGATGTATCAGACCCTTACTTCACCTGTTATGTATCTCTTGAAGTATTGTTAATCTTAAAGGATAACCTTCACTATGAGTAGGGCAATTACCCTCTCCCAACCGTATAGATGATGCGGGTGACAAACAGACGGAAGAACCAGAGGATCACTGCCCCGAGGAAGAACACAACGAATAAAATAGAGCATAGGAATTAGTTTTACTTACGTTTCTGCTATTAATGGAATTCATGTTATGCTCTCATTGTGAGAGACTTTGACAATTTATTTATTTTCTTTTGGAGTAAGAAAGACAGTTAATTTCATTCTTATAGTTGGTTTCCATCAAAAATGTAAATGAATGTGATGTCAATGGGAGAAAATCTCAGGGCAAGTCCTCAAGACATTCTCACTTTACAATATTAACACCCGGTTTCCTCGGGTACAAGTACATACTATGGCCGTGAAAATTCAGGATGTTACAATGGGCAAGTCATCTCCTTCTCCAGCTTCCTCAGCTTCCCCATCCGTTTGTCCAGGAACTAGCTTCAAATTCATCTTGTTGATGTTTGAATTGTTGAATGGGAGAAGAATGATAAGTGGCATTATCACATTACAATGTAAGGCAAGTGCGGTCATCAGATGAGTAAAAGGAATATCATTGTGACCCGGATGAAGTCTAAACTGAATGATCATATAACATATCAAGGAAGGAAGACAAACAGGAGTACCAAACACTACAGAATGAAGGATACGGACCATAAAAGAAGTTAATTCAGCCTTGTTTCCTGATCTGGGATACACATTAGCAATAAAAATATGATGAAGCACTCTGTATCTGGGCAACATTTGATTGGCCCGGAGTGCATTCCCAGAAACCCATTCTGTCTCCATATTGCATAACTTACAAGTCAAAAGGCATTTTTCTGACTCAGAAATTCTCTTAGCTAGGACCGTTATAGGAATACCTTCATCATTCACACTAACATCTAATTGATCAGCAATCATAAATTTATCAATTTTAAATGTGCCTTCTCTAAAGGCTATAGTGAAGGTCAGGTCATCTAGAGAGACATCTGTGATGCATGCAAACATGGCCTGCGCAATAGACAGGTATGCAGGTCCGCCCCATTTCAAAATATTTTCCCATCGTACAGCGACGAGGAGAGGAATAATCTAGAATTAAGCGATATGATTTGCATTAACGGGCCGTTCAACAATGACATTTCGTTATCGGAAGTCACGCACATAATCCAGATCATCATCGGGAGGCCGTAGGGTTCTCACCCTAACAAATGATTCACGAGAAGTAGAAGCTAGGGTTTTCTTAGTGCGACGTTCCATTACCACAATGAATCAAGAAAATCTACCAAAGAAAGTTAGGAAATGAAACCCAACAAGAATTTCTCAAAAAGACCCAATAAAGCACTATAATCGATGAAATAAAAACAAGATCCAAGCAAGCTGTGACTCTAGGAACCTAAATCCAAAAGGAAATAAAAAAATGGAGCATTTACTTGCAAGAATCGAAGATGGGTTCGACGGGTCGTGGAAGGAACACTTGAGGAAGATGAGAAAAATGGTGAAAAAGTGACTTTTTCCACATAAAAGGGGATTCCCCCCGTGCACCACGACTGGTCGAGTATAGTGCTCGACCGGTCGTGCAAGCACAAAAAAATTTGCATAATTTTCAATTTAAATGCAAAAATAAAATACATAAAAATGTACAAAAATAAAGAAATTTAAACATGATAATCTCAATTAGAATTATACATGCCAATATCAATCTTTAATTTAGAAAACCTGTTTCTATCCAGAGGTTTAGTAAATATGTCTGCAAGTTGATTTTCAGATTGCACATAATCTAATAAAATAATTTTATCTTCAATTAATTCCTGAATATAATGATACTGTATATCAATATGTTTGGTACGGGAATGTTGGATGGGATTCTTAGATATATTTATATCACTCGAGTTATCACAATATAAAATCATAGTATCTTGCGCAATACCATAGTCAAGTAACATTCTTTTCATCCATACAAGTTGAGTGCAAGCATTTCTGACTGCAATATATTCAGCCTCGGCTGTGGATAAAGATACAGAACTTTGCTTCTTGCTATGCCAGGAAACCAAACAGTTCCCAACATAAAAACATCCACTGCTAGTGGACTTTCGATCATCTATATTCCTAGCCCAGTCAGCATCCAAGCAACCGGCTAATTGAACATTATTATCATGCGGATATTTAATAATTCTCTTAACAGCAATTAAGTGAGATTCCTTAGGGTCTGATTGATATCTAGCACAAATACCTACACTGAATACTATATCAGGTCGGCTCGCAGTTAAATATAATAAACTTCCAATCATACTGCGATACAACCTAGGATCTACATTTTTACCTAAAGCATTTTTAGAAAGCTTAAGAGTTGTACTCATAGGAGTATCAAAGTTTTTACCATTCTCAAATCCAAACTTCTTAACCAAGTTTAGGGCATACTTGGTCTGAGAAATGAAAATTCCATCTTTAAGTTGTTTCACTTGTAGTCCAAGGAAGTAATTCAGTTCTCCTACCATACTCACTTTGAACTTAGATTTCATCAACTCTACAAACTCAGTAGACAGTTTAGAACATGTAGAACCATAGATAATATCATCAACATATATCTGCACTATAAGTATGTGATCATTGTGTTTCTTTACAAACAGTGTCTTACCAACACTCCCCATCAAAAAGTTATGACTTAGCAAAAACTTAGTCAATTTCTCGTACCATGCCCAGGGAGCTTATTTTAAATCATAGAGTGCCTTTTTCAGGCGATACACATGATCAGAGTGTTTAGGATCTTCAAACCCTTTAGGTTGTTCAACATACACCTCTTCATGTAAATCACCATTCAAGAAAGCACTCTTAACATCCATCTGATAAATTTTAAACTTTTTGAAACACGCAATGGATATGAATAATCTAATAGATTCAAGACGAGCTACTGGGGTAAAGGTTTTATCATAATCAATGCCTTCTATCTGAGTGTACTCTTGTACAACCAGTCTTGCCTTGTTTCTTATAATGTTCCCTAACTCATCAGATTTATTTTTAAAGATCTACTTAGTTCTTATGATATGTTTATCATTTGGTCTAGGAACTAGATACCATACATTATTTCTTACAAATTGATTTAATTCATCTTACATGGCTACTATCCATTTTTCATCAGTAAGTGCCTTTTTCACATTGGCCGGCTCAATTTGGGAAGTAAAACACACATAATTACATATGGTATCTAATTGTTTACGAGTACACACACCAGTGAGAGGGTTACCTAGTATTTGATTAGTTAGATGGTCTTTCACTGATCGTAGTTCAACGTTGTTTTAACTGGATGAAGAATCAAGTTTATTAAATATAGTGACTTCATCATCTTCTGAACCAGATATAGGTGTATTCAGGTGATCATTTATAACCACATTAATGGACTCCTGAATAACACTGGTTCTATTATTGAGAACTTGATAAGCTCAACTATTTAGAGCATACCCTAGGAAAATTCCTTTGTCACTTTTAGTGTCGAACTTCCCTAAATTTTCACGGTCACGCAAAATTTAACACTTACTTCCAAAAACTAGAAAGTATTCGACTGTGGGCTTCTTGTTGAACCACAGTTCATATGCAGTTTTATCATTCAATTTTCTAGTATAAACACGGTTTATTATATAACATGCAGTGTTAAAAGCTTCAGCCCAAAGATTTTTAGGTAACTTCATGTTATTCAACATTACATTAGCCATTTCTTAAAGTACACAGTTCTTCCTTTCAACAACCCCATTTTGTTGAGGTGTCTTAGGTGCAAAAAACTCATGCGTTATTCCATGATCGGTACAGAACTTCTCAAAATTGCTATTCTCAAACTCCGATCCATGGTCACTTCGGATTTTAGAGACATTTGTTTCTTTTTCAGTTTGGATACGCTTAAGTATCCTCTTCACTTCATCGAGAGTTTCAAACTTCTCTCTCACGAAAGCAACCCATGTGAATCTGGTAAAATCATCCACAATTACCAGAATATATTTCTTTCCACCTCGACTCTCCATTCTAGTTAGTCCAACGAGATCCATATGGAGGAGTTTGAGGGGTTTAAATGTGACACAGGAGTTCACTTTCTTGTGACTACTCCTTGTTTGTTTTCCGATTTGACATTCGCCACAAATTTTATCCATTTTCTTCAATTTGGGTAGACCTCTTATTAGATCGGCCTTGCTTAGTCTATATAAATTTCGGTAGTTTACATATCCAAGGTGTTTATGCCATAACTCGGTTTCATTGGTTTGGACCATGTAACAAGTAAATTTAGATGAGCTAGAATCACTTACAATATAGCAATTCTCAAATGTTCTTCGACCATTTAGTATCACACAACCTTTCTCATTAGATATCTCGCATCCTTGATTAGTGAATTTAACGTTATGTTTATTATCATAGATTTGAGAAATACTTAAAAGATTACACTTTAAAACTTCTACAAATAAAACATTCTTAAAATGAGGAAGATTGAAAAGTTGAACCATACCTTGGCCAATTATTTTGCAGTGCTTCCATCACCAAATGTGACTGACCCGTCAGTCATTTCTTTGTAGTTGGTGAACAAACCTCTGTCACCTGTCACTTGTCTAGAGCAACCACTATCCAGGTACCACTTTAATTGACTTAAAGCTTTAAAGGCAGTGTGGGTAACCAAACAAGTAACCTTAGGAACCTATTTCATAGTCATTTCGGGTTTTGGAACATTGTTGGTTTTTCTTCTCTTATAAACATTATCAAATCTCACATTCAAGTTAGATTTCAGAAGCTCCTTGAGTAAGTCCACAATTTTCTCAGCTAAGGGGTTATAATTCTAATTCTATGGCTGATATGGTTGGTATTAATTTGGGAGTATGAAAAGTTTTAGAATTTTTAAAACTGTTTTGATTTAAGCCTTTCCCTTTTGAGTTGGAGGACTCTCCTTTAACAAATATAGGAGTTGTATTCTTATTTTTAGAAGGTATGAATGTATCATTGCCCGGACCCAATCTATCACCAATTTTTTTTAGATGCAGTTAGCAATCTTTCAAGTTTAGGGTCTCCTTGGGCATACTTCCAAGTGTCCTTTAAACTCGAGAGAGAAGAGACTTCAAGTTTTAATTTCTTATTTTCTGATTTTAATTTTTTAAGTTCAAATGATTTAAAATCCAAGTCATATTTAGATTTTTCAAAACAATCAGAAACATGTGACTTTTCTAAAAGTAAATTTTCAAAATCCTCTTTTAATTTTAGAAATTTCTCTTTTTGTAATTTAAGCTTGACAGCTATCTTACAACTTTCCCTGTATAGGGCATTACAGGCATCTTGTAAATCTTCATCATTTTCAGGGTCACTCCTCAGATTTTCATTATAAGTTGAATCACAACTATCTGTGGAAATGACTCTGGCTAGAGTCACTAAAGCCTTGAATTCATTTGTAGATTCAGGTTCTGAATCATTTGACTCAAAAGAAGCTTCAGAGCTAGACAATTCATCCCATGTGGCCAACATGCCTTTTCTCTTTGGCTTGTCCCTTTTTGGACACTTATTTGCCAAATGCCCATATTCATGACAATTGAAACATTGGCTATCTTTTAGAGATTTCCAAGTTTTAGATTTACTCTTTTTCTAAAAAATTTCTGTGGGTTTTTGAAAATCAACTTTCTTTTTACTCTTAAAAGTTTTATAAAACTTTTTCACAAATAAAGTTATATCATCCTCTAAATTTTCACAATCAGAAATATTATTATCTTGAGAAATATGTTTCAAAGATTTAAGGGCTATAGGCTTACCTTTTGGAGCCTTGAAATTCAACTCGTAGGTTTGAAGTGAACCAACAAGTTCTTCCACCCTCATATTATCGGTATCTCGAAGTTCCTGAATGGCAGTGACCTTAGAATTGAATCTCTCAGGAAGTGATCGCAGTATTTTTTCACAAACTTTGCTTTCTGGGATGTTATCTCCAAGACCCCACATTGAGTTGACTATGTCATTCAATTTCGTATAGAAGTCCATGAATGTTTCATTTTCTTCTATACGAATTTCCTCAAACTTAGTTGTGAGGATATGCACTTTTGACTTTTTGACAATAGTTGTTCCCTCGTGTGTCATTTATAGAATATCCCAGGCTTGTTTTGCAGTATCACAAGATATAATTCTTTTGAACTCATCTGGTAATAGTGCACAAGTGATTGCATTTAAAGCTTTGGCATTTGTACTACTTTCATTTTTCTGAAGAGTAGTCCATGAAAAATAAGGTGATTCTTTTAAGGACTTATTCCATCAGTGCCTAGAACTTCAACCGTAGGTGGGTTCTGCCTAGTCATTATTGCTTGCCACACACTTTCATCCATGGATTTTAGAAAAATCCTCATTCTGGCTTTCCAATAGGCATAGTTAGAGCCATTAAAAGGTGGTGGCCTAGAAATAGAGAGGCTATCAAACTTTGACATATTAAAAGCTCGAGATCGCTTAACTCATGAAATGAATCCAACGGAATGAGCTATTAGGCTCTGATACCAGAGCTTTGCCATAGCATAATCCAATGAAAAGGGCGAGCTCCAAGTCCTAGAGGGGGGTGAATGGGACTATGCTAAATAAAAATAAATAAATGCGAAAAGTAAAGGCAGATAGCACAAATAAATAATAAGATAGCACAAGTAAATTGCAACCTCAAATACACTAGTCTTGAGAGGTTGATACAAACTTGGTTCTAAGGACAACCTAACACCAAAACCCATAGGCTTATGGCAGGACAACCTTACTAGAACGTTGGTAACTATCAAAAACTCAAACCAATAAAGAGGCAAAGGAAATTAGCTAAGTTATTACAACATTCACCACAAGTGCATAAAGTAAATTACAACATTCACAATAACACATGTACCATCATCATCATCCAAACTCCAAGAATTATATTGGTTCGTGTGTGTACACCAACTGTTCGCAAACAGCCACACAACTACTCCACTCCCAATAACCACACCCACGGGATATTGGCATTCACTATGAAATAAGGTTTTCTAAGGTTCACCTTAAAACCTTCATGTAAGACCCATATCTTAGAACATACCGTTCCGTAAACTTCTGCAATCTCCCTGTCGAATTCTAGCAAACCGCGACCTGTAACCAACATTTGCACGTGACCCTGAGTCACACCCTGTCAACCCGAGCCGACTCGACCCGAGACTTGTACCATTGCGACCGCACCGTCGCCGCGGTTCCAACGCCACGTCTTGCGCACCGATGCGATACCCAAGCGAGGAGATGTAGGCCCACGTTTATTTTGAGAAAAATGTCGCGCAAGAGAATCTCTACCAAATTTCAAATCAATCTCATCAATCAATCAAAGTACACAACCCATCAAGTCAAGTACTCTATCCCATACTAAAGTACACAACCCATTCCCAAAATCAACTCTCTCTCTCTCTCCACCCATCCGTTCCTTACACCCATCACCCATCACTCCACCCATCATCCATCACTCCTCTCTCTCATTTCTCACTCTCCTAAGCAACTCTTCCCATGGAGAAGTTATAGTGTGGCCCACTTCCTACCACCCTATCTCCCATCTCCACCCTCAAATCTTCATCATCCACTATCAAAGAGCAAGCCAAAGAGCTAAGGAGTTCATGGAGCCTAAAAGAAGCGAAATTGGTGGGTGTTCGTACCTCTAGATCGTGATTTTGATTTAGGGCCCACATATGATGGGACCCACTTTGATGTATGTGTTGTGATCTAAGAGAGGCCCCATAGTGGCGGGGTCCCTCGACTGCACCGTCTCTCTCTCTCTCTCTCTCTCTCTCTCTCTCTCTCTCTCTCTCTCCCTCTCCAACATTTCATGGACCCCACCTATGATGTACATGTTCTATCCAAGACGTCCGTACGTAGGGCCCACATGATTGTATGTGGGATATCTGGACCGTTCAGATGGTCTGGACCAAACTTGATTTGCACGTGTGGCAGACCACACCGTCCAGCAGTAAGGACAGTGGGTCCCACCTGGAGTCATATCCAAGCCATCCATCAACATACGTCCAAAGGCTGGACTTGATACAAGCAATATAATAATAATATTATAACATAACGTCCAGAGGCAGGACGTTGATATAAATAATATAATTATATTATAATTATATATATATATATATATCAGCTCCATAGCTAAGGTGGGCCACACGTGTGGACCCACCTCTAATAGAGGTATTTCACCTCTCCTATCCACCGTCCATTGCTGGACGGTGGGACAGGTGATGTATGTGCCTTATATCCTGGTCGTCTGTCCAGGTGGACGCGTGTGAGGTCAACCACGTGGTGGCCATCCACGTGAGACGTAGATTCACCTTGATGCATTTATTCTATGTCCACTCTGTCCATCTGTCCAGGATGGTGGACCCCACTGACGTATGTGTTTCTCCACATCGTTCATCTGGAGGATGGTGGGCCACAACCATGATTATGTATTTTGGTCCGCACCGTCCAAATGGCTGGACGGTGGGCCACGCCATGATGTATATATTTTACATCCACAGCATGCATCTGTTTTACATCCACACCGTGATGTACATGTTATATCCAATCACCTATCAGGCGGACCATGCTGCAAAAATCGGTGGAGATTGAACGTCCACCATTGAAGCTATTTGGGGGTCACAGAGGTTCTGGATCAATATGATATTTGTTCCTCCTCTTAATTCAGGCCTTTGTGACCGTATGAATAGATTAGATAGAAATAAACGTGAAGGTGGGCCCAGTGAGGTTTAAACAATGAAAATCACTATCTCCACTGTTATTTGTGATATGGTCCAGATCATCTTCCGATATGATTCATTGTTGTGGGTAATGCTCTAAAATAATCTCTAAATAATAGATGAATGGTGTAGATGGTCCAGCTAGGACGACGAGCCCATCTTGATGTTTATCAGGCCCATTGGTGTGGCCCATGTGATGAGGCCCACCTTGATGTATTTATAGCCATCCATGAGGCCCACCTTGATGTAATTGCAGCCCATTTGATGATTGAGGCTTATGTGATACGGCCCATTATGATGTATATGTGACCCATGAGTGAGGCCCGATGTATTGTATATGACCCACGGTGATGCGGCCCATTGAGATTGTATATGGCCCACCATGATGCGGCCCATTGAGATTGTATATGGCCCACCGTGATGCGACCCATCGTAATATATATAAGGCCCATTGGTGCAGCCCATGTAATGCGGGCCACTTGATGTATATGAGGCCCGTGCAATACAGCCCAATGTGATGCATGTGAGCCCGTACGTGAGGCCCAATATGATGTATTTATAGCCCTTGTATGAGGCCCAATGTGATGTATCTAAGGCCCATTGGATGAGGCTCATTGAGATGTATTTGAGGCCCAGGTAAGAGGCCCATTATGATGTATTTGAGACCCAGATATCAAGCCTCGATGTGATATATATGCGGCCCATTTGATAAGGCCCATTACGATGTGTATGTGGCCCATGAGTGAGGCCCATAGTGATGTGTATTAGGCCCTTGAGTGAGGCCCATGGTGATGTATATTAAGCCCTTGTGTGAGGTCATAGGCCCACTATACGTTTGGCTCTATGTGCGCCACTCCTTAGGAGCAATGTTGGTTAAATGTCCACATTGATGGGCAATGATGGTTAAATGTTCACATTGTGACCTTCCCTTAAGCCCTTTGTTAGGCGATTATTGATACCGATTATGAGTATGTGATAGTATAGCATTATGACACATGCCCATACGCATCATCTGCATGCTTGATATGAGATGTGGTTGACCATTGCATATGACATTGGACAGGTTGTTATGGGGCTCCCTGATAGGCGGAGTTGTCCCACATGAGCACACGGTATGCTCAGGTTTGATGCATGAATAGATGGTATGACTCATGCATCTCGCATTTTATGATATGACCACTGTATGGCCTAGTGACATCAGGGTCGTGGCCTCCACAGGCATATCGTGGATGGTCAGATGAGACACCGAAAATCTATTACTAGCATCGGGGTGCCATAGATGTCTCTGGGTGAAAATCCCTAAACCCTCTAGGTACCAGAGGACGCTCCAACGTCTAGACCGAGTGGATACATGAGCACCCGATTTTCGAATACCAGTAAGTCGCATCTCTCACTGTGTCATGGTCAGTTGGAAAGGAGTGTGGCCTTACCCGCCCGAGGGTAGGGGGCATAGCTAGGCTGAGTTTGACCAGCTTGTAAATGGGTTCACTATCGATATGTCGGGTAAATATTGGCTGACTACTGGCCAGGCAGATAGTGAGGTCTCTTCCACTTGCATAGTTGCACGTCTAGTGGGCGACGATCGCGTGTAGAGTGTACTAGACCCCAGAGATGATCCCAGAGATGTACAATGTTGATATGTGACTTATTGAGCAGGAGTTATATACTCAACATCTTACTCATCATTCATTCATTCACTATCCAATCGGGCTGGTAGTGTGCAACTAATTTGTTATGTGTATCTTCGCAATGGCCAGGATTTCGGTTGGAGCGCACAACCAACCTAAGGTCAGGAGTTTACCGCATTGAGTCTATCTATCCAAATTTAGGTATGGGACTGATTTGGATAAAAGTCCCTTGTGATGGACCCCGTAGCCTGCGATACTACGTACTATCATCCCGACTTCACACTCTAACTTGGTCATTTCATTTGCACCACATATTACATTACATCTGTGGTATATGGTATTTTAGGTTGCTATGTTTCTGCATTTATATGGCCGTAATGAAGCTGACGGTATTCGTGGACTCGTCAGGATTTGTATATTGCATTGCATCCTCAATATATGATATTTGGCTTACTATGACTCCGCATGGCATAGTTGATCTACATTCTTTCCTCAGTATATGATATTGGCTTATTATGTTTTGCATCGCATAGCCTGGATAAGGCTAATGGTAAATGTGGACTTACCAGCATGTTTCTACATTGCTCTGATATCTATATGCTTGGCACGTGCTTCACACACACTTACACCACCCTCTAGGCTTTCTATAAGCTTATGCACGATAGATGCGTGCTAGTGGCATTAGGTTGTAGCAGTGTTGAGCTTGGAGCGTGCAGCTATCTTTTAGAGCCTTTGATTTTTGATATATGTATTCCCTTTCAACACTGTATTCAACTTTTTGATATTAGTGGATATGTAATGATGATGTTGCCTTTGTGATTTGGGTAAACTTGTAGTTATGCTTGTTATGAAAAAAATGTACGTTGAAAAATCCTCCTTATAGGATCCCATGATCAGAATCTGGTGTATGAGCGCTAGGAGCTGAGAATGGGGTACTACGGAGGCTGTCGGCGCCGGATTCGGCGATCGGGAATTTTGTGAGCCCGGTTTCTGAGTTTGGGGCGTGACACTTCACAATTGTGTTTTTTAAATGGGCTTACACAATTACAAAAACCCCACTCTGAGATTTTCCTGGCTGATCTCAGACAAAACCAAAAGACGAGATTTTCCTGGTTGAATCTCACAAACCAAAAATACAGAAAATTGAAATAATACTTATCTGAAGATTCTTCTTCAATGTAGCCCGGTAAAATCGATTCCTTATAGATGTAGATGTTCAATGTTCAATTTCACAAGTGCAAGGGTTCTAGGTCTAGATGAATTTTAAATTAAATCAACCTAGGGCTAGCTTGAATTTGATTTTAGATCTCAAAGGGTAAAGTAGAGCTCCCTTTTAATAAAATAGATTTGAATAAGGAGATCAATAAAATCAAATAGAAAAGCTATAAAAGAATCTAAAATTACTAACCAATAGCTTCACAAAAGTTAGGACTTATGTCTCAAAGTGATGGCTTGATTTAGAATTGAATGAATTGAAATCTCTGAGAAATGTCCTCAATTTATAGGCTGAAAATCGGGTTTCTTGACTAGTCTAAGATTCGGCTCGACCGGTCGAGACAAAACCAATTTTTAAATTTTCTGGCGCGATCAGAAAAAAATAGTTTCTCGACTGGTCGAGTGACTTACTCGACTAGTCGAACCAGTCTCCACGACCGGTCGAGCAGGATGCTCGACTGGTTGAACCTTCACCAGAAATTCCCAAAAATCCTCAACAATTCTTGGACTGGTCGAGCCAGTGCCTGGACTAGTCGAACGATAGCTAGAACTAGTCGAGAAAAAGCCTATAAAATTATATAATGACCCAAATTAAATTTGCAATCAATATAACCTAACCTATCGTCAATCTAGGGTTATTCATACCTTATAGGTAAATATAGAACATTGAAACATCGTCCGCTTCGGTTGATAGTTTATCTTGAAGTATATGAAGCTTGTCCTTGTATACTTGAACATGAGCTTGAGCTTGTGTCCTTGTGACTTGAGCTAGAATCTAAGTACATGAGTTCCAACTTGAGGTATGAGTATATGAACTTTAACTTGAGTAGATTACTCGAGCTTCAGTTCTTGAGGATGCACACTGTCTTGAAGTTGACTACCCTCTAGATGTTGATGTAAATAGCTTGATACATAACTTCGAATGAAGGTGAACTTTCCATCTACCAAAATGAGTCAGTGATTCTAGAGTGGTTTGGCACACCAAAATTTGACAAAACATGGTGCACTTACAACATAGCACTTACAATCACAGTACCCACCTCTATGTTGTTTTTGCACTAAGCAATTTAAGTCCTTATCAAAATTCGATTACGTATTGAGTTACTTAGTATGCTTTTATTATACTGAGTGAACTTTGTTGGGCCCACGATGAATATACGTGGTTTACCCACATCGTTCATCCATTTCTCTAGCTTATTTTAAGGGTTGAACCTAAAACAAAAGCATATCTAAAGTTCCAGTGGACCACACCAAAGGAAACAGTGGGAATAATGATTTTCACCGTTGAAACCTTCCTAGCACCCAAATTTATGTTTATTTTTCATCCAATATTTTCATAAGATCACACAAACATGGATGAAGGGAAAACACAAATATTAGTTTAATTCAAAAATTTTGTGGCCCCTAAGAATTTTTCAATGGTAGATACATGGATAGTTCAATGTGCTCTTCAATGCATAACCCGAAGATGTGGATCATCTAAGGCACATTAACATTGTGTACTCCTATTCGAACCAGAGTTTAAAGCCAAACTTCTCCTCAGGAGAATAGATGGGGCAATTCAGGTGAGATTTATATTAAATCCGACTTTCTATTCACTCATGGGATCTAGGAGGTCTGGGGGACCACCACAGCTCCTCTCTTCTTAAGAATCCATACATTCATTATCAATGTATGGATAGTTATCTCTCGAGCATAGGTTTAGGTTCAACCTCAATGGAAAAATAGAATACATAACAACGCATCTTCATAGATCAAGAATTAGGAGATCACCCCTTTTATTATGGGGTGACAGAGGGATCGTCCATTCAAGCCTTTTTTCATGTTTTTTTCGGAGGTTTGGAGAAAGCAGCAATTAATAAGATTTTTTTTAATTCTCCCTTCCCAAAAGGAAGAACATAAAAAATCTTTTTTCCTTTCCACAAGAATAGGAGATAGCATCTAGCCATGAGAAGAATACTTGGTATAAATGAAATTGCAATTATCGGGCCGCAATGCGTTAAGTGTGGAAGCTTGGTGAAGCTAAGAAATGAAGGCTAAGTCCTAGAGGGGGTGATTGGACCTATTAAAAATTATGTCAATTAAAAATAGAAATTGTTTAACTTAAACTAATATACAATTAAACTAAGTAAGGCAATTTAACTCTAAGGCTTCCAAGCCAATAGAGGGTCCAATCACATAGACTATAAAAGATATGCAAATAAGTAACTAGTCTATATAGATAATGTATATGTGTGTGTGGGATATGTTACTTATTCAATCACTAAGCATTAATCTAATCGTGCACGTATAATTAAACATTCAAACACATGCATAATTAAACAATTGTGCAAATGACAATCCGAAACACAATCATATATAGTGGTTTGGCTACTTGCCTACTCCACTCCCGGCAGACGCACTCAACCCATGAGTGTACCGGATTTCATTATCGGAGGTTTTAAGTCAGGTTAACCTCTAACCTTTACAGTCAGCCCTACACTAGGACTTTAAACTTTATGCCCTACACAAGAGCAAGGGTCCTACTCCCGAACCCGACAATTTAGGCCCTACACAAGAGCCAAGGTCCTATACAAGAACCTAGTGGTTTATGCCCTACACAAGAGCCAAGGTCCTACTCTCGAACCTAATATTTATGCCCTACACAAGAGCAAGGGTCCTACTCTCGAACCTGACATGTATTCTCCCGTCCAAGGCCTACAAAAGAACTTTAGTTGGTTTCTCCTTAGGCTAACCAACAACCTTGGTCCTACACAAGAACTACAAAATTTAAACCCTATGGAAGAACCAAGATCTTACGAAAGAACCTAAGTGAGTTTAAACACAAACTCTTGCACTCCAACCTACACAAGGAAGGAGTACAAACATGGACTCATACACATGACACTTACTTGTCGGATTGAGTCCATTTTGATGCTTCTATTGGGTTGCTTAATTTCCGCTCTCCTGTACTTCAATCAGTTCCCCGATGCTCCCCCAATTATGTTGCCACCACTTCGCCAAGGCTTCAGCTCCACGATCAATCACATTTCTTGTAATGCTCCCTTGAGGTGACCAAGGTAATGGGAAATGAGTTGAATCTCTTACAACTAATGGAAAGTTGTTTTCTTAGGGGATTCAACTAGATGAGTCTCCTAGATGATTTGGACAATGGTTTGCTAAAATTTTTTGAGTCTAATCTCCAGGAAATGCAAGAGTTTAAGCACATCTCAATGTTGAGGTTGGAATCCTCATTAGAGTTGAAATCTCAGAGGAAATTGCATATAACTCAATGGAGTAGAGGCTTGGGATAAGGGATATGTATATGCAACACCCTACCTTTGGTTCTCCAAAAATCTATCATAATGCCCAAGAACCGAATGTTCTTTATAAAAAGTTCGAGCTCCAACGGTCAAAAAACAGACCGAAAATGGCTCTGTCGATATCATTAAAAGTCCTTCGATATCATCGAAGGGTTCCTCGATGCCATCGAACAATCTAAACAATATATGTCATTTTCTTGCTAGATAGTTTTGAACCATTATAGATGTTATCGAAGGAGCTTTGACGTCATTGAGAAAGTCAGAGGAAAAATCCAAAACCTTGATGGACAATTCTGACTCTCAATCAATGCCATCGAGGGGACTTCGATGTCATCGAAACATAAGTTTCCATGTCATCAAAGGGACCTCAATGTCATCGAGAATTTCATAGTAAAATTTAGTTTGATTGTTGGACATCCCTGACTCTCGATCGATGTCATCGGCCAGGTCTTCGATGTCATTGAAGATTGTTCGATGGCAGCTTAATGCCATCAAACATCATTGCTTGGACTGTTGTTTTGAGTAATCTTTTACACCACAGCTCCTAACCTCTTTTAGGCTTATTTATCATGTTTTTCTTAGTCTCCTAAGGCTAAGGGATGAAAATTTATGTATTCTTATAGGGTCAAAATCATCTAGAGGTATATGGGTTATTTCGGGTCAAGAGTTAGGGTCACCAAGGCACTTGTTTTACCTATTGTTGCTTCCTTGATGCTTCGGTTTTACTTGTGTTTTCAGTCTTCACTTTGCAAAGGCTCAACTGACTACTTATGCAATGACTAACGTGATTGACAAATAAAGTACAAAAATCAATGAACTAACAATAAATAACTCACTTCTTGATCTTCAACCCCCTAAATTACTATGAACACCTCGTGATCCATGAAATGAAATGTATGTGTTTACCCATCTCTTGACTCAAAATGGGAGTAGGTTTTTTTTTTTTTTTAACATGCGTAGACACACTCCACACACTCATGCTAGTGGAATTTCACCACCTATGGATACTCGAACCCTTAACTGGGTGTTGAAACTCCGGAGAGTTTACCACCCGAGCAAGAGTAGGGATCCAAAAAAGGGGGCAGGTTTGAAAAAGATATTAGAGTGTCTAGAGTTGGGCCGGGGGCTTCATAACACCTCCCTATGATTGGAATTTAGTTGGATGGATTGGTTCGGTTTACGACAGCATATCTGGGGCCGTACTCATGACAACAGTTCGCATACTCTTCCATATCTGTTCAGGGTCCAAAGCCTGTGTGTGATGCACCATTGAATCTTTTTCTCCAACTAGGAGTTGTCAAAATCAATCAGAGCCTCCTGTGGTCCACCTATCTTTGATACTCTTCATTTTTTAGTTCAAGTCATAAATTATCTGATAAAATGGATGGGCAGAGTTGATAAAATACATAAATCAAGGTGGCCCATAGAGTTTACTCAGTACGCTTAACGACTTGTTTAGTACGCAATAGCTTCCGTCCTTATCAAAGCTCTTTTTCAAAGGAATCGGATTGCGTACTGAGTTACTCAGTATGCTCTTATCATACTGAGTAAACTCAGTTAGGCCCCCCTGAAAATGTGGTTTATCCACACCCGTCCAAACGTTTTTTGGCTCATTAAGGGGTTGAGCCCAAAGTTGAAGCATATCCAACTCTCAAGTGGATCATACCACAGGAAATAGTGGGAATAATGATTTCCACCATTGAAACCTTCCTAGGCCTTACAGTAATGTCTATTTGTCATCCAATCCATTAATAATATCACAAAGACATGGATGAAGGGAAAAAAAAACAAATATAAGCTTAATACAAAAATTCTGTGACATCAAGAATTTTGCAATGGTATAAGTTCAATTCACACTGTTTCATGTGGTGTGGTGCATTTGAGTTTTTTCTATCCTTCATTTTTGGACCCATGTTATAAAATTATCTAATAAAATTGATGGTCGGAGTAGATGAAATATATAGATCATGGATAGATCATGGTGAACCCCACACATTTTACTCAGTATGCAAAGCGTACTGAGTAACTAAGTACGCAATCCGCTTCCTTTTTCAAAACTTTAAAGGAGAATTTCACAATTCACCGAACGAATCTTTGAATTTGGCACTGATTGCGAACACATCCACTGATCAGATGGTTAGGATTTTACGCGATGATTTGGAATTTCCACTATGGCACATGAAACTGTTTGTCCAGTGGATGAACGGTCCAGATCAGCAAGTAATGGACCACTTGCACAGTTAATATCTGTGTATTTCATCCGACCATCTCGCACAAAACAAAAGCTGCTTATTTAATTTATGGAGTTTGATCCTAAGGATGGTCCACCCGATTCCAACCACCATTCTTGACCGTCCAATTCTATTGCAGAAAAATGCTATGGTACAGCTGGTAGAACTAAAATTAGGTAGACCACCAATCAGAGAATAACAACTGGCTTTTACGAATACTTTTCCATGATCTTCTAGAGAGGTCAGAAAGCTTAACGTACCAATAGATGTGTGGGACCCACTGTGGTGTTTTGATGACATCCAATCAGTCCATCATTTGATACCCCTCCTATTATCCTTAGCTTCCAAAGTTCAAGTACGTCCATAACTCAGGTGGTCCACACGTGTTGTGGCCCACCTGAGTTTTAAAAGCCGTGATTGTTTGGGTCTCCATTCATCCTAATTGGATGGATCTTCTGAGTGAATAAAAGATGGAAATATACAAAAGACAGCTGAGAGCCTCATCTCACGTGCAATTCGGAAGTTTTTTTAACGGTGGGCATCCCCCTCTTAACTGTTCCTGTGGTGTGGCCTACCTGCGTCTTGGATCAGCTTGAATTTTAGGTGCCAAGGTGAGAAATTAAAAGACACACATGATGATCCGAATGGATGTCATAAAAAAAATCATGGTGGGCCCCACAGGTCGATCCCAGATTGCCTTAATTAGTGTTTTAAAAAAGTAATAATAAAAGTCAATACAATTCAAGTCTTTGGTAGCAATCGTGCTAGGCTCATGTGGATATTAGGGGGGCCTTGGACGGTTATGAAATTAATCTTCTTTTAGGGAATGAAAGGGTGAGATTCAATGCACATAAACAATAATCTGATTGGCGTATGGGTGGAAATAATGCTTCATGAAGCTTGGTAATTAAGGGGAAAGAAAAAGTCAAGGGATATTTAATAGAGCCGAGTATCCAGAAAATGCCACTTATTTGTTTCATCTGTAGCAGGGCCCACTAGATGGCCACATCTCACCCATTTCTACAATTTCTATTTTTTTTTAATAACTTTTCCAACCTCTCCAACACACTACTCTTTTGAGATATTTTTAAAAGGAAATAGGGTTGGTGGTTAGAACATGTTTGGCTTTGCTAAAAAGTTTTTTTTTTTTTTTTGAAAATCAGTTTTTTAGGCTTTAAATGTGATTGGTTATTTAATTAATTAATTAATTTTAAAAAAATATTTTTATTTCTAACCACCAAAAGCACTCATAAAATTAAAGGTCTCCCTCTTTTGTTATAAAGGTTTATTAGTTGCACACAAGTGTAGAGCCAGACACAATACGCGTGTGCCATCATAGCATGTAGGTTCGAAATCAAATCATTCCGCTGGTTGGTCTGACCATTATTTTTCTAAAATTAATATAGTTTAAAAGGTGAGTCCAATATTGGAAACAGGCGGATGGGTTAGAAAACTTCAGCAAGTGTTAAGAGTTCTATATTTAATTTACAAACTGTGACTTGCCTGAGTAATGGATCTACCTAATTCTTAGGTTAGGGCATAAATATAGTAGTGCCTTTCTAATGGATGAATTAGATCTGGGACACGTGTCATGATGGCAAACATGTAGCTTGTACATAAATTGTTTTGGGCTAAGAAAATCTTATATCTCATATCTAGAGAAGCTAGACAAATGGACTTTCTATATAACTACTGCCCACTGTAATGACTATGTGACATCCACTCCATTTATCTGTCACATCGTTTTAGGGTATGACTCAAAAATGTATTAGATCAAGACTTAAGTGGTCCAGGGTCACAGGTAGAGCTGGGCATCGAGTCGAGTCAGATCGAGTTAGGGCTGACTCAACTCGATCCAGTTTTGAAATAGGCCTAACCCGAACTCAATCCAACTCGATACCGAGTCCAACATGCCTGACTCGATCCGAGTTCGGTCTGGCCTGGATTGATCCGGACTGAGTCCTATCCGTTCAGAAGTACCGAGTCGGGTCAAATTGGCACCAAGTTGGATTGAGAGATGAGGGAGGGAGGGAGGGAGGGAGGGAGTGGAGAGGAGAGAGGGGAGGAGGAGGGTGATGGTGGTGGGTGGTTGCCGGGCTTAGAAGAGGAGGAAGAGCGAGAGAGAGAGAGAGAGAGAGAGAGAGAGAGAGAGAGAGATTGGGATCGGGTCGGGTAGGGTTAGAGAGTCGGGTCGAGTCGGGCTTCGGATCGAGTCGAGTCTAATTGGATCGAGTTTTGAGTCGAGTTACTGGTAACTCGAACTCGACTCGGTTTGAGTTCGGATTGGGCAAAGCTTACTCGGTTCAGACCGAGTCACCCATTCGGTTCAGGTCGAGTCGGATCGGAACGAGTCGGACGAGTCAAGTTAGCCGAATCAAGTCGTCCCGTGCCCACCTCTAGTCACAGGAAACCCTGGGAATTCAATGGTCGTTGTTGGAACCTTCACAGGGAAAATGTTTTTTATGCATGTTTACCAAACTTGTACTTTTTTAGATAAGCAATTCTCTAGTATGCAATGCCAAATAGGCCCTCATAGATTAGTCAATTGTATTAAGTTTTGTCTCACTTTTGTCATTAATTACTGAGTTCGGATCATAATCATTTTAGAATTAAGGAATTGTCAATGTAAAAAGTTAGTTGGATAGTTTTAATTCATCATTGCAATCACTAAGCGGTATCTCAGCTAATTGAGGTCGGTTACAAAATCTTATTTTATCATTCCACTCCATCAACGACTGTATCTACAATTAAATTATAGGTTGTAAAGTCTTTCTTATTACCTTCATCCAATTGTTTTAGGTTTTTCCACTTGTCCTTTTAAAGCTTCAACTTGAACTTATTCACTCCTAACCAATGCAGTTCATGGTCTATACTATACATGGCTAGACCATATAAGCTACTTTTCCACATCTTATTACATGTTAGTGACATTCCTAAGTTTTCTAGCTAGGATGCATCACTTCCAATTTAATTATTCCTTGTCTTGCAATCACTCGTTTTAACTTTCTTATTTCAGCTACCACCCAACAGATAACTTTCAACGTGTCATTTGCATATGACATCCAACCCATCTAATAGGTTGGCTCCACCATAAGGATCATGCCATGTAAAAATGCTTCATTGACTCATTAAGTGGACTGCACTTGTTTTTTCTTTTTCTTGTTTTTTTTTTTTTTTTTTTTGTTATCTATGAGGAGCTATATATATTATTCTCTACTATCTAGCCGACCTCATAAATGAATGTAACTGATTTTCAAACATGTTGATCCTCATGGTTGGAGTAATCTATTGGAGGGGTTAAATGTAGCATGCACATGCTAGGTTGGAAAATATTCATTGGGCAGACGATAACTTGTCATCCAATCGATTGAATGTGATCATTTCTCTTACTTAATTGCAATTTTTTACCGTTTATTTTTAGGGGTTGTTTTGATTTGAGCAAAAACCTGTCCTAGCAAACAGTTAAATAGTTATACATATCCATGATTTATCAATCCCTTTGTACGCACAAAATCAATTTACCCTTAAACAAGTAATCATGGATGTATAACCCTTTAATCATAGATTAAGTGTCTCTGGTAGAGAGGTCCAACTAGTTCTTAATGACACTCTACGACTTCCATGCACATGAAAATCCCACTTATGCTTTTGCACATGTATGATATGTTCTAATATAGCACATGTATAATTGTCCAAGTTTAGGCGTACCGGTTATACATATATATGCCACTATCATACATGCAAAGATGGAAACCCTATGGATGAGGCCTCATCAGTAGTAATGGTATGTTAATGTATTTACATGCAATAAGAGCTCCATATAAATGTGTAGCAACAACTATAGTATTTACACATTAATTGTTACCATGTGATAATTATTATTGCAGGCAAAACTCAATGAAGAAATATCTCAGCAACCCGAAGCCTCACAGAATAGCACGACAAAGAATGACCTATTATCTCAAGTCATGGGAGAAGATAGGCATGGTCGTGTTCGCACTTATGGGTTAGGACCATCTCCATCTGATTTGTGGGGCGCAACATCCAACCAACAAAGGATGACCTCCATTGCTCAGAGGAGAGATGAAAGATATGAGGAACTACATGCCGACAGTCTCTCTAAAAGAAAATATAGTTGCATTCTCGTCCTTAAGAGAAGCTGAAATGTCATCCCTTAAATAAACTATGGTTGAAATCTCGTCCGCAAGAGATGCTGAAATTTCTTCCTTAAAAGAAAATCTGATGAAATTGATAGCCACTATGAAAAATGCAAACAATAACCCACCCACAGTATTCGGTGTTGCAGCTAGTTCTAACATGAACCAACCGTCCTCATCATCAAGCCATTGGGTGACCTCTCGGGTAATTATATTATATACATGTATATATTTATATATGCACTATATCCTAGATTATATATAGTTTAGTTGGTATATAATGATTGATATTGAATTATCATTTGTAGAAACACTCGACGAATAAGGCGAAGACCACGAGTTGCACTAGTGCCGGGGTAATTTCTTATACCAAGTGAATAGTTCTTTTATTACATTTTGATGTTTTTGTGTTCTTAATTAGATGGTATATTTTATTTTCTAGGATGTGACTGGAGTTAGTCTTACAAGTATCACGAAACCTGGGGTTGCTATTGCTAAAGGAGTTGTTTTGAGCAAGGATCCGCTCACAAAAGTAGGGGGGCATGAACTTGGAATTGGTTTCTGGGAAGTATTAATTCATGTGGCAATAGTACGGGATGAGGTTTTGATAAGACCCTATGAACGATATAAAACAATTGGGGATGCTATTGGAACGAGTATTGTTTGGCCCTCTATTTTGTGTAAGGTAAGATTAAGCATTAATTTCTTGTACAAAAGATTACGAGTACTAATTAATTTCTTTTTTTTGTGTTTTGTTTTGCAGGTTTAAGGAGAGATGGATTGAGCTAAGTGAAAGATCCTAGCCCTAGCTGGAGTGTCATCCCTGTTTGGTAGCATTCTCCTTTGTTTTGCTGCATCCTCTGATTGCTTCTGGTATTAGTAGTTGAAGATGCCTATTTTGCCAATATATGCTATTGTGGGGTTGATTGCTTCAGGGCTGGTGGTGCTATCTGCTGGCAGCTTGGTTTCTAATGTTTGGCTAGTAGAGGTGTGGCTGGAGAATCCAATGCTCTCGAGGAAACCTGGCTTTTCCTGCTTTCGGGTTTTTGGTGCAACGGAGAAGGCTTGGTTGGGAGCTTTTCCCAAGTGAAGTGAGCTCCTTTTAGGCCTAAGAAGACATGGTGGAAGGGCTGCTTTTTTTTTTTTTTTTTTTGGAATTGAAAATCAGCTTTTGATAAAGCCTGTCGTTAATACCTGTCGTTTATGCCTTAGTTTTAGTTTGTGCCTTAGTTTGCGATGAGTACTTGTGCCATGGTTATGGAAATTGTTAATACCTGTCATTAAAACCTCAGTTTTAGAAGTCTTACATTTTCATGTCTGCATTTTGTTTGCTGATTCTCACTATATTTTAGCCTCTCTCTCTCTCTCTCTCTCTCTCTCTCTTTTCCTGCTTTCGTGAGGCAGATTTCCAGATTAGACATAGAAGAAGACTCTTGTTCTTTCTATGTTTCTTTACAACATTAATAGGAGGGCATCACATCAATCTTGATGATGGAAGCCAAGCGAAGGAAAGCAACTACATTTATGTAAGTATTGTTGTTGTTATCCTTGGTACATATTTGAAGTAATATAAGTCTTAAGCTCCATTTGGTCATCGAGGGCATCACATCAATCTTGATGATGGAAGCCAAGCGAAGGAGAACAACTACATTTATGTAAGTATTGCTGTTGTTATCCTTGGTACATATTTGAAGTATTATAAGTCTTAAGCTCCATTTGGTCATCACATCAATCTTGATGAATATAAATTTTTATCAAACCAAATGGATCTTAAGCCCTTTTTTAACTCCGCCAATGCAACTACTTGCATTGCCGGTCCCAAGCCCGGGTAAAGGAGGAGGGAGAAGGGCTTGATTAGTAGTTACAACTGCAACCTTCCTTACTATTCATAATGAGGAAGTAGTCCTCAATTGGCAGTTGGAAAAAGAGGAACTGTCTGATTCATTTTTCACTGATATTGCCAACTGTGCTCAGCGATGTGCTCTCGCTATGAATATATGTTCTTGAGAGATATGGCCATACCTTCATTCCTTTACTTCAGTCATGTGTTGACATTGAATCACTAATGGTTAACCTACTAATACTATGTTTTGTTTTACATGTCAGGTGAGAATAATGCGCAGGCTACATCCATGGTAATTTGGATTTGGATACATCTTGGGTTTCTGTTTTTTTTTTTTTTTTTTTTTTGAGTGCTCTTGTTTTCAAAATAAATAATGATCAACTGAGATAGATGATGGTGATTTTAAACTTCAGAATCCTAACATTTGTAGTTTGTATTGTACATTAATCGGTTGGATTGATTGTGACATAGGCTTGCTGGAGTAGATGTTGATTTCTTCTCTTCTCTATCTGTTTCATGCATTGAAGATCCTGTGTTCAACTCAAAGTCGAGTGGCCAGGTTGTTGCTTCTGATTCTCTCCAATTCGTCCATTTTAATAAGGTAAGCTCCGATTCTCTTTGACATTATGGCTGCATTTGGACGTCTCAACTTTGTTGGACTTGTTGGATGATATTCCACCCAAATCTATATGGCTACATGTCAGGTCTGACATGAAACTTCCCTGATTTTAGGGTAGAAAAGGTGGAAAAAAAATGGGAACCTGTCCCAGTGTAATGCAGTTCTAAAAATCCATGCTGCCCCAACAGTGAAAAGGATAACAATTCATTCTATTGAACTATCTGATAGTTCTGATTTGGAAACATCCAAAATCCAAATGCACCCATCATTGACATTCTTGAGATTGATGAGTTAGCGTTACTTGAGAAGCTTGCTTGATCTAATTAGAGGTTATCTTTTTTTTCTTTTCTTTTCTTTTTTTTTTTTTGAAAAAAAAAAGCAGGTAGTTGCTTCCGCTGATATAATTCCAAGAGTCGGATCACAAAGGTTACCTCAAGAGAAGGGACAACAACCTAACACTGTTTCCAGCAATCATTTTGATAAGTGGGGAGAGTCTACAATGGCAGATACCAGCCCTAGGACTGAAGATACTTCAACAGATGTGGATACAGATGAGAAGAATCAAAGGGTGATGCTTCCATCTTTCTCATTTTGACTTTTCCGAAATGTTATGCTAAAAGATATGGTTTGTTCTTTCATCTGTGGGGTACATGGAATTTGTGCCCTCTCCTTACACTCGTTCTTTTCTACTATTGGCACTAGAATATTACACCTCTGGTGCTATTCTAATCCCACAATAGAAAAAATTGGTGTTTGTGTCAAAAAACATGGTTGTAATCCCACAGTAGAAAAAATGGGTGTAGACATACTGTTAAAGTACTGTTGAATATTGTATTTTAAAATCCTCTCTTTGGTATCGACAATTTAAGGATAATGGTTGGTAATGTGGCTCAATATGAACAGGTTGGACTGATGCTTTCGGGAATGGGAGCTAACTCTGGTGTTTTCAGAATGGTAAGATTAGGATAGCTGTTGATTTGTTAGGTATACAGGACTGTTAGATCTCTTACACTATTTTAAAATCATCGATGCTAAGAATTCTTTCAAAAGAAATGAACTTGATAATTTACTTCTTTTTTTCCTTTGTGCAAAATTTTAATCAATTGTGCCTAAATATAGGCTTACAAGTACTACAGCCTTTTGATGCCACTCGTGCTAGGAGTATGCCATATAGAGGATTTGTTTATTTATTAATAATTCAAGACCATTTTCAATTTTATTGTAATAAATATTATATATTTTTTTTTGTGTAGTAATATAAATTTTGTTTAATATTCAATTTTAATTATATTGCAACATTTTTTGTTTCAAATATTAAAAAATTGCAGGTTGCAATAGAATTATATATTATTAAAAAAAATATATTTACTGGCCTGGGGCTTCTCAAATCTGTAATCCCTCTTCGGCGGCGCTTGTATTGATAACAGGCAGCCCTTTGCTTTTAGCAGCGCTTTTGTCAGATATACAGGCACCTAACAAAAGCGCCGCTGAAACTAATAAGGCGCCGACAAAGACCACACAATAGCGCTGCGTGTACAAGCGCCACGAAAAAACTTAGCGCTGCTAAATCTTTAAGCGACATACTCCTCTGGCGGCGCTTGACTAGCGCCGATAGACAGAGTTAACGGCGGTTATGGGGTCTTTATCGGCGGTTTTGGCCGCCGGTAAAAGTGAGTTGTCTATTAATTTTCAAGTACTAAAAATATGGCGCATATATCAAATATGTACATGCACATATGTAAAGATGCTACTAACACATGTCCATGACTAGCTAGACCAGATAGCATCCTACGGATTTCCAGTCGCAATACAACTTATTCCGAATCCAAGCAAGACCTCATGGAAGACAATGTCATTTTCAGAGAACAAGATATACAACTTAGCCTTGTCCTGGATGGGGACTTATTTTAAATTGAAAAAAAAAAAATGAGAGTTGGTAGTTGTAAATATCAAGATTACCTGGGAAAGAAGAAATTCAGCTTGCTTACTTTAGCAATGTAGTTAGCCGTACCACACTTATTCCTACCTCCACGTGATTATTAAAACAAGTGAAGTCATTTGATGCTCCACCAGAGTATATATAGACAGCATATTCCGTACTGAGTTTATCCAAGTACATGACGTATGAGACTATTGACCTGATGAGCCCTAACTTGGACAGCAGATTCCCTATGATCAACCAACATCGGATGATCACAGCCATCCATCCTTTGGCAGTGATGACCTGTCATCTTCTTAACCACTAGGGGTGTCAACGGGCAGGGTTAGGGCAGGGTACATGAGTGGCTATACCCATACCCACCAATGATTACTGCACTTATATCAATATCCATGTCCAGCTGAAGTGGGCACCTATAAACATACCGTTTGATGTTGATCTGATCGAATGGTTCGAGAGATACTTGGGAAATCCCACATCCATATCTAGGTCCATCTGATCAGAGGTTAGGATCAGCAGACATATGCCATACTTATAAAGAAGACCCTCATGTGAGAGGAGGGAACATGTGATAAAGAGATCTGGGCTCTTTACTCGGTGGGCCAAGAATTCTTGCCAAACCTGACCCGTTACCCTCTGACCTGGTCCAACCTACTTAAAAATTCATCAAGACCCGTTTTATTATAGACGGGTTGGGCTCAACTGACTTGACCCGTCACACCATGACCTAACACAGGTTTAAGAATGGAATACAACACTAAAGGCATACATTAAAAATGAAAATAAAATCATTTATGTTTTTCTTATATCTTTTGTTTTAGATTTTGGGCTGGTCAGATCCTCTGGGATATATCGATTCGGTTTGGTTCGGTTCTGGTCTCATCAAATTATGTTAGGATCTCAACCCAAAAATGAGGCAAATCAAAAATGTAAGTGGGCCATACTACAGGAAATATTATGGATTGAATGCCCACCATTGAAACTTTATTGGGCCCCACAGAAGTTTTGGATAATGATGGTGATGTAGAGCGGTCCCTGACAGTTTCATGGCCAAGATGAACCAGAAAAGGCCCGGTCGACGACAAAAGTGATCCAGACCGTTAGAGCTTAAATCGGGTGTATCTCACAATCCAAAATGAGTCATTGGGCGTAAAATATATGATTTTGGGGTAGAACGAGCTATGTAACGGGGTTGTGCAAGCCGGATTTGTGAAATACTCCCTGATCGATGGTCGTTTCCTATTTTAATTCTATTTTTACTATAAATACTAAGTTTTAGTTTGATTATAACTCTTCATCCATTAGGCTTTTGGAGCTGCGCCCAACGTGAAAAGAGCTTAGAATAATTAGGAGAACAGTTTGGTGAAGTCAAATAGGACACTTACTATTTTTGACCGAAAACCTTGAACACTAGTAGACATGAAGACCGTCTATAAATAGTAAGTTTACTTTTATAGTAAGTTGCGAATTCTAAGTTTATTTTTATTTTCTTGCTTTTTTTTCTCGTGCATTCGAGTAGTCTCTTAGAGGAGTCCAGAAAACTTTGTAAAAAACGGTGCTCAACTTCACCACGTTCATCCCTGCGTCAGATGGTATTTGTGTTTTACCTGCATCCTAGTAATAATGAACATACGAATGTGTGGGATGGCATATTAAAATCACAGTAAGTCCCCAAGAAGACTTCAATGGTGGGAGTGTTTCCATCCAAATGTTTCCTGTGGCTCCATTGAGTTTTGGATCACGTTGCGAAACTAATGGACGGAGGGGATGCCACACAAATATCGTGGTGGGTCTCACAGAGCTTTGGGTTTCATGGAATCCTTGTAATAGGGTCACACGCAACTCCCGTCCCACAAAGAAGCCTTAATCCTTACACCGGATTTGCTTTACAAGGTTGCATGTCCCCAGCAAAGAGTAAGTTCCTGTAGGCAGAGGCAATGTGGGGCCACTGTGATGTACGTTAGAAATCCACTCCATCCATCAGTTTCACAAGCTAGCAATAGGACAGGATCCCAAAAATTATGTAGATTCAAAACTCAGGTAGGCCACACGATATGAAACAGTGAAAATCGAAACAGCAACCATTGAAACATTTGCAATCCAGCTTGATGTTTATACGATATTCAAACTGTTCATAAGGTTATTCCCATTGGGGTGAACTGAAAGCACAAACATTAGCCATATCCAAAACTTTTATCGCCCCACGAAGGTTTCAATGGTGGCCGTTCAATCCCCACTGTTTCCTGTGATGTGATCCACTTGAGTTTTGGATCTGCTTCATTTTTGGGCTCCTGTCCTACCATGAGCTTGCCAAACTGATGCATGAAGTGGATTCTCACCGCCATTGTGGAGTCCCCATAGGACGCGGTTTGGCTAGTGATGCTGCCACCAGCCAGGTGGCTAGTGGTCGATGCCATGTGGACCCACCATGATGTATGTACTTTATCCACGCCGTCCATCCATTTTGAAAGATAATTTTAGGGCTTGATACAAAAAATGAGGTAGATCCAAATCTCAGGTGGACCACACCATGGGAAAACAGTATTGATTGAATTTCCACCATTAAAAAACTCCTAGGGCCCACTGTAATGGTTATTTTACATCTAACCTGTTGATTAGGTCATACAGACTTGGATGAAGGGAAAAAAAAATATCGTCTTGATCCAAAACTTTTGTGGCCCCCAATAAGTTTTTAACGGTGGACGTTCAATCAACATTGTGCGGGCCAATTGAGATTTCGATCAACCTTATTTTTGGGTTTATTTTATAAAATGATCTTTAAGAATGAGTGGACGGCATGGATGAAACACATACATCATGATGGGCCCACAGAGAACCGACAATCCGTTTCGGGCCACATATAGCTTGTGTGTATGAGAACTTTCTGTTGGCCGGAACACAGGCAATTCAGGTGTAGATGTTCTACCATTTCGCATGGCCACGTGGTGATCCAGGCCGTCCATCCATAAGGTAGTGATATAGATGGGAGACGTGCTCAGAAATACTCTTTACCCATACCAAGTATGGGATAGAAATACAAGAAACGAACAAATGAGGCACATACGACACTGATCACAATCTTATATATCAATTCAAATAGGGGATGACTCAAAATCCATCCAGATGTAGAAACCACATCCGTCCATTCATTACCTTTTTGAAGCGTTGATGTACTTTGCCTCTAAAATCTTCTATTTGAATCTCGCGAACCACAATAAGATACAACATAACGCCAGATTACACCGTTAGATCTACCGATCTAACGGATGAAAATAGAAGGTAGCACACCAAAGATGCACAAACCTCAGCTACGGATGAGAAGGGGAACTTGGACACACCTCAGGATCTAAATAGTAGGAAGAACTCGTATCTAGCACCAAAAAGGAGCAAGATACAGAAAGATGAAATGAGAAATGGAATTCCTCGGGGGTCCAACAAACAAAAACCTAAGACCCATCCTTATAGTATGGGCAGTCATTAGTGTGTGGCCTCATTAAGGAAAGGCTTTCCCTTGTTTATCTTACAAGAGAGGCCTCTTTCACATTTCCTACGAGTCTCACCAATTAATTAAAGGAAAAATTCAGTTCGACAGTTATAAAACATATTCCTCTTTTTAAAATATCCTCCATTGATATTGTGGGCCTAGTTCGTTTTGCCAATTACCCAGCAATGTAAAGGAAATATCCCATCGTTTTAAGTTTACCACCACCAAACTAAATATGAGATACGTAAATTTAATGCATATGAATTCACGAGTGTTTACATACACCTGATTTGATTGTGTTATAGATATAGCAACTCAAATAATGCCACATGGTAACAAGATTTCAATAAGAGACAAACAAAAGATCTTTTTTGCTCCTCTGATTATCAAATTTGATTTGAATTCGAAGAGTCGTAAATAGCCCAAAAAGGATAAATCCAGTTGGCTACTATCATGCGACATGTCACATATTTTACTATGAGACCCGACCCGAGTTCGCATGTATGCATGTGAGTATGCATTTCGTTCATTTTGGTCCCGCGGTCCTACCGGTCAAATTCCGGCAACCCGCAACCTTCGGGTAGTGTTTGAGGTCATCCTTGAGTTCGGTCACATAGACCCGACTCGGATCGATCCGAAAACTATGTCATTGCGATCGCATCGTCGTTGCGGTTCCAACGACGCATCTTATGCGTCCATCATTGAGATCCACCCAACACACACACTTTTAAGTTGTTTGGTAAATATCTAATTATGAGGCCTATTTGTTTAGAAAGTAGCTACTTTATTGAGAGTCTACCCTTATGTAGTGATGTTTTATGTAATTGTGGCTCTAATTTTATGTTTAATGGATTATGTTAATTTTAAAGCACGGAATATTTTAATTTTATGTTTTTTATTTTCTTCAGCTTTTGTAATTTTTGTGATGCCTTTGTTGCTCCAAGGTTGTATAGATTTGCTTAGTCAGGATATACGATTGGCAAGGCCCGAATTGGTGGTGCTTATTTGAAGGCTATAAAATTTCTGCATAATCAACAAAGTTATAGGTGGTGTGCTCCCTCCTTTCTAAAAAAGAAAAAGTAAACTTTACCGTAATTTTCATAAATAACTAAAACAGAACATAGTAGACATGGTTTGACATCAGACATGCTTTTTCAAACTAAGGCGTTGGGCCGAAATTGTTGACATGGACATTCTTTTTCATCCCTTTGACAAACCAAAGCCTTAGGCCAAAATGAGGCAACAGTTCTACAAGAACCTTTTTTTTTCTTTTTAAAAAATATGAGCAAGGCCGGAGTGGGCTAGTTTTCCGACTAATTATATATCCCCTCCTCCCCCAAATATTCACAACAAAATCTACCATCTCCTGCAAAAAAAAAAAAAAAAAAAAAGTACATTCCACGGTTACATAAGGTCGAAACTATTTAATGATGTCAGACACTCTTTTTCATCCTTTGACAAACCAAAGCCTTAGGCCAAAATGAGGCAACAGTTTTAAAAACCTTTTTTTTTTGTCTTTTTTAAAGATATGAGCAGGCCAGAGTGGGCTAGTTTTCCGACTAATTATATATCCCCTCCTCTCCCAAATATTCACAACAAAATCTACCGTCTCCTACTTTTAAAAAAAAAGTACATTCCACGGTTACATAAGGTCCAAACTATTTAATGATGTTGGTTTCTTTTCTTTTCTTTTTTGTTTTTTGCTTGGAAAAAAAAAAAAAAGTAACCATTAATTGTACATGATTTTTTTTACGAACTATATGGGCATTATTTTAATTAGAATGATTAGAATTATTTGTAGATGATTCTAACTGGACGGAGTTGATGATCCAAACAGATCCTACCATTCCTCGTAAAATGAACGTGTGAGATCCACAAAAGACGGGCCCTGAGACTGAGGCCAAGTCCATCTCTTGAGCACGTAGAGAGGTACGTGGATGTTGCAACCTTTTGAATGTGTGAGATCCACCCAAAAAAAAAAAAAAAAGTTTGGATATCTTCTGTAATAGAGTTGTAATTTTTCAAAAATAACATCAAATGCCCCTACAATAAGCTCTTATTTGAATGTTTTACCAAACGTGCTTATTTCAAATAAAAGCTTTATTTCCTCTAGAAAAAGTGCCTTTACAAAACGAGCCTATTGTAAACAGGAGCTTATTAGAGTAACTCTTATTGAAAAGCTTTTATTGGATTAGAGAAGAGATGCCAAACAGGCCCATATTTAATTAGAAATTTATCCTTCTTTAACCTACCTGTAAACTTATCATTGACATGGCCACTTTCCTAGCGCTCTTTTAGCCCAATCTAATAAATATGCATGGCCTTAAGAATGCATGGCAGAGTAGGGTTACCTTATCTTAGCTTTGTCACACAGTGAAGAGTATTAGGGGCACTGTAGTCACCCACTGCAGTGGCCACCTCGCATAGCAATGAGAAACAAGATCAATCACATCATTTTTAGGTTAACAGTCCTTAGCATGTATGATATGAGCACATTTTGTGATGCATCGATGATTGTTGGTCGCATGATTATCACCGTCGATCAATCATAAGATAGCTAATTATATAGGCTTTCGCCATATATGAAAGTCATGTCAATCTTGTGGAGATCTCATCTTGATCATCTCTTCAATCAAGGCTAGAGATGCATCTAATAGCACACACACATCTCAATATACGTGACTCTATCTCTATGCTCAAATACAGGGATCGACACCATGCAAGAGCTGGACCCTAAACCATTGAAAACATATGGGTACATACCAGTAGCATCTCCCAAACCAAAAAGAATGTGCATTAAAAAAAAAAACTATCTCATGTATGTAAAGAAACCATAGTTTTATTAGCACAAATTAGTTTCATAATACTTGTTTAAATATCATCAAAGTGGATGGAAAAATAACATATTTCCTATGGCCACACACAATCCAACAATCTTAAACATCAAGCACTAATGGTTGGGTGAAAGGATCACCCAACATATCATGAGTAGAAACATGACTAATGATAGTCACACACTCAGCAACCTGCTCTCCAACAAAATGATATCTTGTCTTAATGTGCTTTGACCTCTTGTGAAATTTAGGATTAGTTAAGGCATCCTTCTTCAGAGGTATGTAGAGATTTATGTTTTCTCCTTTCCAAGAATCCTGTTTTTTTTTTCCTTGGTTACTCATGCTTAAACACAAACTGATCTTGGAAGGCTTTAACCATTTGCCTACATCACAGGCAATTAATAAGCAGCTTCGTTGATTGGCGATGGATACAGTGAATAAGAGGATCCTAGTTTAAAGGCTTCCATCTAACAGGATGCTAGACATTTCTAAGGTGGTTCGAATGGATGTATGTAATGGTGGAACATCTGCTGATGCTTATGAGCACAAGGACTGACTAGGCCATAATAGCGACTCATGAGGCCTTGGGTCTTGCATTTGAAGTTCATTAGGCTATGCCAGAGACGTTTCTGCTAGTCTCCAATACTTGCATTTTCATGACTAGTAAGCTTGGCTTCTCAATTTCAGAGTTTTTAATGAGATTATAGGTCTACCAATCTCAGGTGATGTACGCAAAGAGTATGTCCCAACCTGTTGGCTTTTGTACCCTTCAAAGCTAATGAGACTTTTTTTTATGTTGTTCACACTACCAAACTAGAGGTCTACCAATCACAGGTTGTTGGCTTTTTTTAGGTTCTTATGGCTAGAAAGGAATGATCAGTGCTTAAGAAATTAGAAGAGGCAAGTTATGGAGGTATTTAGAAGGGCTAAGCACATGTAATAGAATGGGTGGTTGCATCAAAGGCTATTGTCCAATTTCTGGATAATTGGCTAGAGTTGTAATCTTTTTGTTCGTGTTTTGATCCTTTGTATTCTTTAGGCTGCGGCGTATGATCAATAAAGTAGTCTCTGTTCAAAAAAAAAAAAAACATTGGGTATTGATTTACATTAAGATGGAGAGAATATAATCTTATTTCAGATATTTGATGGATCAACTCATTTAGTAATATTACAATCTTGATTCTAATAGCATAGTTATATGAACTTATATAAGAGCTCTGTGTAATTAACTTGGAGTTTGCATCATTGGAATGTAGACATTACTAATGATTTTTAAGGACTTGTATTATTAAGAACACATTTCCTTCTATGTGATATGATATCTTGGTCACAATCCATTGAAGTGATCAGTTTTACAATTAGGATGCTTTGCTTTAGTTATTTTATTTTGGACTAATTTCATTATAGCTATCTAAAAAATTACACCTGCATATCATAGCTTTCGCCATGTTTTCGGTAGTGCTTGTAGCATAGCGCGTAGCGTATGCTACATGGTGTATGCAGATATCGTAGCTGTCTGCAAATTGTGGTCCATAACATGGATAGAGCACTAGATCAATTCGGACCATCCAAATTGTGGTCCGTACTGTGAATTTGTCATGTTTCAATAATGAAAAAAAAAATTTTGAAAGGTAATGATTACTTTATTAGAAGACAAAAAGAGAACATAAGGGAGAGTCAACCCGCTGAGATAGCGGAACGATTACTCTCCTAAAAAAAGCACATTACATCCCTTATATTAGAAGCCCATTCGACTATTAACTGCTTCACTCTACGGACTAAGAACTCTGACGAGTTAGAGACACCCCTGAAGCACCTCCCATTCCTTTCTTCCCACACGGACCACTAGACAGCCAAGATGGCCATTCTCCATATCGCCTTCCTTTGCTTGCCTAATCTAGCACCTTGCCAAGCCTTGAGCAGCCGGCCAGTGGAATCTGGAGAGGACCAAAACATTTCGAAGGGAGATAAGATTGCTGGCCAGATCTGGTTAATGAGAGGACAGTGAATAAACAGGTGATCCACTAATTCTTCGTTTTCCATACAGCACAGACACACGTTTAGAATTATCATTCCCTTTTTTCTCAGATTGTCGACTGTCAGAACCTTCTTCTTGCCAACCAGCCATCCAAAGGCCGCTATCTTTGGAGGAACTTTGTATTTCCACACATGGTCTATTAAAGTCTCTATTTTAGTAGAGGTTTCGCTGCCAATAAAGTTGTATAGGGACTTAACCGAGAATATGCTGGATTTATCAAACCTCCACACTAAACTGTCTACGCTGAACTGGTCCGGCTTGCAATTGTTTATGCAAGTAATCTTCAATCTCCCAATCCTGGAGATCTCTTCTGCACTTAGGATTCCAAACTACTTCATTCCCAACAGCTGAATAGCAATCAGCTAATGCAGTGGACCAATTCGGGGCTAGGCAAAAGATACTCAAGAAGTCCTCTTTTAGAGTAACTTCTCCCACCCAAATGTCTTCCCAGAAACGAGTGTTCTTGCCATTTCCTAAAGCAATACCAATACCTTTGAGAACCTCCTTTATGGATAACACACCTCTCCACAAAACAAATGCTCTATAGATTGAAGAGTCCTTGGTCCACCAACCTCCCTCTGAGCGACCGTACTTGCTCTTGACTGGCGAATTCCAAAGAGTCCCATTTTCAGTCTCGAACCTCCAGGTCCACTTTCCTAAGAGGGCCCAATTCATTCGATTGAGATCTTTCACCCCTGCTCCACCTTGTTGGGTCTACTTACACACCTCCTTCCAATCAACCAGGTGGAATTTCTTCTTCTCTTCCTTCCCGTGCCATAGGAAGTCTCGTCTTAACTTTTCTAGAGTTGCCAGAATCAATGTCGGGCATTTGAACAGGGACATGAAATATAGAGGCAAATTCGAAAGCACCGCTTTCATCGAAGTGAGGCACCCACCTAAAGATAAATATCTGCATTTCCATCTTGCTAGGTACCTCTCGAATCTGTCGATAACCTTGTCCCATAAGGATTTTGGGGGCTTCCCTTTACAGAGCGGAAGACCAACAAAAGTGGTCGGGAGTCTTCCCATTGGACAATCAAAATAATAGGCGAATGCATGTATCTCTTCTTCCTCCATATTCACCACAAACATCTTTGACTTTTCCCTGTTTACTTTAAGACCCGAAACTGCCTCGAAGCACCGAATTGTAGGACGCGGATTACTCACTTTATCCTGGTCTGCTTCACAGAACAAAAGCGTATCGTCTAAGAACCGAATCTGGGATATCGATGTGTCCATACCTTTCACTCTGAAGCCGCTGATGGTACCTTAATCATGGCCTTTTTCTCAACATTCTAGATATGGCCTCCCCGACTATTAGAAAAAGAAACAGAGATAGTGGGTCGCCTTGGCGCAGCCCCCTTGAGCTGCTAAAGAAGCCTTTTGGGGATCCATTTAGTTAGATCGAAAAGGAAGCGAAACCCACACATTCCCCCATCCACCTTCTCCACTTGACCCCAAAACCCATCCGATGGAGCATATATTGCAAGAAGCCCCAGTCAACGTGATCGTAAGCCTTCTTTAGATCAAGCTTGCATAGTAATCCCTTAGAACCAAATTTGTGGCTCGAGTCCAAACATTCATACGCAATGAGGGCGTTATCAATTATTTGTCTTCCCAGGATAAACGCGCTTTGATTGTCGGAAATAATCTTTCCCATCACCCCTTTTCGACGGGACGCCAAAACTTTTGCCAACATCTTATACGGCCCGCCGAGTAAACTGATCGGTCTATACTTTCTCAAAGAGTTTGCTCCCAGAATCTTTGGAATAAGCACTATGAAAGAAGCCCCAAGATCTTTAGATACCTGCCCTCTGTCGTGAAATTCGTTTATGAATTCCAAAACGTCTCCCTTTAAGACTTCCTAGAACGTTTGGAAGAAAATAATCGGAAAACCGTCTAGCCCGGGGGCCTTATCTCCTCCCAAAGCATCCACCGCCCCTTTCACTTCTTCAAGCGAGAATTGGGACTCAAGAGCACTGGCATCCTCTTCAGATACACAATCAATATGGAGGTGGTCTAGCTTTGGCCTAAGCCAACCTTCTCCCTAAAGGAGATTTCTGAAATAGTGTATAGCCTCTTCTGATATTCTTTGCTTATCCTCTACTCAGGTACCATTCACCACTAGGCTGCTGATCCTGTTTATTCTTGCACGCGTACTGGCTATACTGTGAAAAAATTTTGTGTTTTTATCTCCTTCTTTAATCCACTTACTCCACGATTTTTGCCTCCATGAAATTTCATCTTCGAGCATCCTAGCAAAGTAACTCTGGATTAGTTGAACTCTTCTGCTCCAAGTTTTTGTTGACCTAGAACCTTCTTCTGCTTTTGTATCAATTGTCTACAGCTTAGCAAGGATAGCATTCGTTTCCATGTCCCTTTTACGAAGTTCAACCACTTTCCAACTCTTAATCTTATCTTTTAGAAATCTCAGCTTACAGCAGAGCCTGAATCCAGCATAATCGTCGACTTTGAATCATGTCCACTTGTCTTTAATAAGCTAATGAAATCCTTCTATCTTCAGCTAGGAAATTTCGAATCTGAACGGCTTCGGTCCCCAATCTTGATCAGCAAGTGTAAGGATCAGCGGACTGTGGTCTGAAGTGGATCTCAGAAGAACGAATTGTTATACCATAGGAAAAACTTTGAGCAAATCAGTCGATACCAGAAATCTATCCAACTTAGACAAGGTCGGTTTTGCTCGTTCATTTGACCAAGTGAATCTGGATCCAAGCAGAGGGAGATCCACTAATTCCTGATCGCCAATCCAGTTCGAAAAAGTTCGCATAGCCACAGTGACCTTTCCCCCTTTGGATTTCTCTTCAGCGTATCGTGTAATGTTGAAGTCTCCCCCTAAGCACCTGGGTCCACCGAACTGCATTCAATTCCTCTCAGAATGCACTTCTTCTATCTTCTTGACTAGGACCGTAAACATAAGTAATAAGACAACTAAAGTTAGAGCATACCTCTTTTAGGATGATTGAAACTAAGAAGACTCCATTCCATCTTTGCTCCAAAGACCAGGATGACGACTTCCACGCCACCAGAATACCTCCCGCACTTCTCTTTTACAAAGTTCAACTGCTTTCCTCCTCTTAATCTTATCTTTTAGTAATCTCAGCTTACAACAGAGCCTGAATCCAGCATAACCATCAACTTTGAACCCTGTCCACCAGTCATTAATAAGCTTATGAAATCCTTCTATCTTCAGCCAGGAAATTTCATATCTGAACGGCTTCGGTCCCCAATCTTGATCAGCAAATGTAAGGATCAGCAAACTGTGGTCTGAAGTGGGTCTTGGAAGAACAGACTGCGATACCATAGGAAACACTTCGAGCAAATCAACCGATACCAGAAATCTATCCAACCTAGACAACGTCGGTTTCGCTCGTTCATTTGACCAAGTGAATCTGGATCCAAGCAAAGGGAGATCCACTAATTCCTGATCACCAATCCAGTTCGAAAAAGTGCACATAGCAGCAGTGACCTTTCCCCCATTAGATTTCTCTTCAGCGTATCGCGTAATGTTGAAGTCTCCCCCTACGCACCAAGGTCCACCGAACTTCTGTCGAACTGCATTCAATTCCTCCCATAATGCACTTCTTCTATCTTCTTGATTAGGACTGTAAACAGAGGTAATAAGACAACTGAAGTTAGAGCATACCTCTTTTAAGATGATTGAAACTGAGAAGACTCCATTCCAGCTTTGCTCCAGAGACCAAGATGACGACTTCCATGCCACTAGAATACCTCCGGCGCTTCCCTTTGCGTCTAAAGCTACCCACTTCGCATCTTTTGCCTTCCAGAGAGTGCCCATTAGTTTATCGTTGAAGTTTTGGACCTTTGTTTCCTGTAAACAGATCACATCTGACTTGCTTCTTCCACATATATCTTTGAGAATCCTTCTCTTCTGTTTAGACCTCACCCCTCTAACGTTCCATGATAAGATCTTCATCTAGGAAACTGATCTACCCCATAATCCTTCTTTGCCACTTCCCAAATTAGCCCCACTAATCGGATTGGGACTTGATAGCAGACTGCGAAGTTCCCTGTTACTGCTTGACTTAGATGGAAGTTTTCTTGGGGATCTTCCTCCTAACGGAGGTCGGCCACAAGCCTCGATACAATGGAAAAGGGCGATGTAATCTTCTGGATGATCGTCAAACGATAGACCAATGGATCTACCGACATGGCCCATAGCATCCCCGATCCATCTTTTCTTTTGGATGATGTTGACCAACTTTGCCCGTTGTTCTTCGAAGTCTGCCCTTGCCAGTTGATCTCCCCCCATTGCTTTTGTTGGTCTTCCCACCCTTATCTGCAGAGGCTCTGCTTCTATGATCCCTTCCCCAATTCCTTCCTGAAGTAGAGATACCAGAGCTTGGTCTGACAAAGCTTCTCTGGATGACAGGGAGCGAGGCTATGAATAATCGGGGGTAACCACGCACTCAGAAGTCCAAGACTAACAATCTTTGTCGAGTGCGAAGAGGTCTTCTCCATCCAGCGAACGTGGGGATAGATTTGCTTCGATCGGGTACAAGCGATTTTCCGAATGCTCCGTGCCGTGCAAGTCAGTCCCCTCAGAGATCGTCCATGACATCCGAGTTTGAAGTAGAAGAGGGGGCCCCCCGACAGGAGACTCAATCTCCGAGCCTATAACCATGGGTACGATTTGACGCTCAGCACTCGGGTCCGCGCTTCATGAAAGATCCAAATTTAAAATAGCTCGGTTCGATGGATCCGACTCACCCATCTCAGACCTGATGGAGGTACCCGAAGTAGCGATCAGGTCCCGAACCTCCCAAGAGTTGACGCCCGTGACTCCAAAGCTACCAGAGAGAGAGAGATCACATAGAGATGTCTGAAGGCAAAGAAACAGAGATTTTGCATGGAATTATGAGGCTAATAATCCAGATTCACAGTCAAGAACTCATGGGAATTACGCATTTTATAAATTTTATTATATTTTTTTATTATTTTAATTAAAAAATATTAAGTATCGTGTAACTTATACTACACGCTATAGAGGACCAAATGCTATGCTATATGCTACAAGCTATTTAAAACACTGAACTTTCCCACAATTGACTTTTTTTTCTTTTCTTTTCTTTTTTTTTCTTTTTTTTATAATTTTTTTTTTGAGTTCCCACAACTAATATAACTTCGGCAATGAATTACAAAAGAAGAAATGATGTATTACAAAAGATGGTAGCTGCATTATTTGTATGGGGATGTTATGAGTTACATATGATGAGTCAATCTTGTCATGATTCATCATATGGGCATGCCACATTTTTACGTGCTATTATAATATTCTTCAAGACAAAGGACTCTTACAGGATGGTTGGAATGTTCCAAGTAAAAGATAGTGCATCATAGTTCTAAAACTCAGTGAGTCAACTTTACTCGGCACTTGTTGGTAAGCCCGAACTGATTCTGACTCATCGAAATTCTTCAAGTCAACATGCCAACTCAGTCGACTCGATGCAACTTGGCATGACCCAAACCAAGTCACCCAGTCATTGATGGGCTTCTTTTAATAAATATATTTTTTTAAAAGAAAAAAGGTCAATGCTGGGAAAAAAAATCAACACAACCTCCGGCTTGGAGGGGAACGTCCTTACCATCTCACCATGTGTTTATCTTGTTGTGACCAATCCAACTAATTTTTTAGCTATAAAGCCAGTGACCTTGCCTGCTAGCAACTGGGGGCAGCACAACATGATGTGAGTGAAATCTACTCTGCCAATCAGGTGTGTCACCTCATGCTAGGTCCAGGGAAATCAGGCCAGTACGGGGCTCAGGTGGGCAATGCTAAGGGAAACAATTGCTCGAGGGACACCCACCCTTGATTTTTTTACAGGGACCACCATGATATGTATGTGAAATCCACTCCAACAATCAGATGAGCCATCACATGTTAGGTGCAGGGCCCAAAAATCAGGCTGGTCCATGATTCAGGTGGTCCACACCAAGGGAAACAGTTGGTAGAGGGACGCCCACCCATGATTTTTTTTAAGGGTTGACATAGTGTGTATGTGAAATCCAGTTCGAACATCAGATGCGTCATTGCACATTAGGCCCTGAGCCCAAATATCATGCTGGTCCATGATTCAGGTGGGCCGCACCAAAGAAAACAGTGCAGGTGTCCTCATGTAAAATGCTCCCGATCGTTTGCCCCATCTGAATAATGGATGGGCCTGAATTTTGGACCTTGGGCCTAAAATCAGGTGATGCATCTGACAGTCGGGTGATGCATCTGACCCCCCCCCTGTTTTTGCTCACACAGAGGTCCCCTGTGTAGGGCACCACTTCTCTATTGTTTAAAATCTCTATTATCACTTTAATCTTCTCCCACACTTCACTATTTAAGTACTGAATCAATTCGCTGAGTCTTCGAGTCAAACTAACCCAGCTGTATATAGAGTCGAATTTTTTAGTTTTTCAACTAATTCGGGTTTGGATTGGTGTAAGCTAAAATGATGTATAAAAACTAATATGAATCCTCCAAACAGAAAAACTGAGTTCCAGAAACAATTCTGCTATTTGCTTTGGGTTGCAGTTAGTTTCCCATAGAAATTGGGTTTTACCTCCAATTCTGCCATTTGAGAATATCTTGAAGCATGGAAAACCTGTCAAAAAATACAAACATGACAGCAAAGTGTTAGTCCAGATTGTTGGTCACCCATATGCCAAACTACTGCTTGTATAAGCAAAGATGGCTTGTATGAAGGTAGAAATTGATGAAATACAGGTAATAAAACGGTCAAAAGTTTCCCTCTTTCTCAAGATTTCTGTGGAAACCAATTTGATACTTTTTTTCTAGGACACAATAAGTATGCAAGATTTTCTGGGGAAAATTGGAGAAGGAAAAGTACTAGCATGTATGAAAAAGTAGACAATTATTAAAATTGAGCAAAAAATCAAATTCATTGCCCGCATTCAGCAACCTTGTCAACAGGGCACAAGTGTGAGATCTAGACTATTCATTAGTTGGGGCTTGTGGTCCACATGTTGGAGACCAAACATAAAACCAGTCCAATCATCAGGTGGACCACATGTACAAAGAAAATGGACGGATAGGAAAAACGACTAGCAGTCCATGTGCAGGCCAAACATGTGTGAAAGTGAACAGGTTACCTAGAAACTTCTACAATAATACATCCCAAATAATTAAACATGAGTAGAAGTCAAACAGAAGCTATTTTTCACAAGCCAAACAAATAGCATTCTTTCCGGATCATTTCTTTTAAAAGACATTAATTCCTTCTGTCTAGAACATAGTTCAAAAACTCAACTCAATATCTAGCCGAGTTGAGTCAACTCGAAGACTCAAACGAGTCTTTACTTGATTCAACTCGATATTTTAATAATTAAAGTATTCAATTGGAATAAAAAGTTTTAAATACTCAGTAAAATGGTATAGCATATAAAATACCTTAACCTTAATAGAAATGTGTTGCATGGAACATTGAAAACAGGTCTATCCTCGATTAGAGGAGATCACCTGTTCAACTCCTGACTTCCATGATTTTATTTTAAATAATAATAATAATTGGGTGGGTGACTCAGTTGGGTCAAGCCGAGTCATGTCGAGTTGACTGAGCTTTCAAGTCAACTGGACAAGTCTTCTTGAGTCCTGATCAAATCTCATCAGTGAGTTTCAAGCCGAGTCATGTCGAGTTGACTGAGCTTTCAAGTCAACTGGACAAGTCTTCTTGAGTCCTGATCGAGTCTCATCAGTGAGTTTCAAGCTGAGTCATGTCGAGTTGACTGAGTTTCAAGTCAACTGGACAAGTCTTCTTGAGTCCCGATTGAGTCTCTTCGGTGAGTTTCCAAGAGACAGCTCAAATCTCTCCGAGTCAAGTTTTTCGAGTCAAATTACAGAGTTTTAGAACTGCGGTCTCAAAACTTTTCCATTTTGAAATTGCTGCCAAACACACATTTATTCATCATTGCATTAGCAAGTCTATTGTTACCCAACATCCCTGATGGGCTAAATGTTTCTCCGTAGTCCATTCCATGCGTTTAATTGAGCCTCCCACAAATCAAGCATGAAAAGCTCCAAACCAGTTGTATCTCCACCTTGCAAATCCACCCACGACCCAGCACATTTTTGTTTTCCAGATGCAAGACTATCTTCCAAGAATCTTTTCATCCTCTTTTTTTTTGGTTTCACAAGTGTTTTTCATTCATTCACTGTATCCACTCCTTTTCTCAACTATTTCGTAAAAAATAACTGGTTCTGTTTTTTTCCCCTTGTTGTTTCAGCAACAAACAGAAACCTATTCTTTTCATCCTGATCATAATTCAAAATTCTTAAACAACACTTGATGTTTGTCCAGATCGAGTTGACTCGAGACTCAACCTAATCAACTCGATATTTAATAATTACAATTAGAAGTATTACGTATGTTAATAGATGTTTGGCTCTTTCTGTGGGTAAGGTTCTGGGTTCAATTCCAACCCAGATTATTAACTTCTTATGAATAACAACGGAGCGACTCACTGGGTGACTCGATTCGAGTTACCGTGAGCCACGTTGAGTCAACCTGAGTGCTCGAGTCAACAAATGTTCCCGAGTCAGAATCAAGCCAGAACCAGATGCCAGTTTACAAGAGACTCGGCTCAAAATCTTGCTGAGTCAAGATGACTCAGCTCAGTTTCAAGTAGACTCAGCGGGTTTTAGAACTATGATCCTGATAATGCTAGCCATCCGGTCGAATGCTTCAATTTATTCCCCATATAATACTGTTGTTGTAGATAACTAGCAACAATCGGTGCGTGAATGAACCATTCCTAAGTAGATTTCATGCTGCTGAATTGAGTTTCATCTCTGGGAACCTTGATCTGAAATTTCAGAATGCTGTGAGTGCAATCTGTGAGAAGACGGTGCATTTAGGAGAAAGGGCATTGAAGGGTGTTCTTGTGAAGATTGTTGCAGTCTGCTGATTACCGAGACAAAACTTCTTCTTTTTTTCTTTTTCTTTTTCTTTTCTTTTTTTGGAACATTGAGACAAAACTGATTGGTTTGTGCATATTTCAGCAGGTTTTGATAACTCATACCTAGAAAACGAGAGGGGAAATAAATAGAAGCGGACTTCAATTGAACCATTGATGTCTTCTGCGCATTTGACTGCAAAACTGTGTAGAAGGTTGTCGGTTTTCTCCATAGACCCAGGAAAAAGTATAAAAGACCTCACATGCTGATGGGGACATCATGCACACGCCCCCTCTACGCACGTATTCGAGGAGGAGGCGGGCCCCACTTTCTATTTGGATCGACAACGACATCTTTGGAGGACTTCATAATTAGGGGGCTGCGTTATGGAGCATTGGAGTGGACCCAATCATCACATAGATCCTACCATCGGATCTCATGATCGTGGCCCACTACTTTAGATGATTCAAGATTTTGAGTTTTGATTATTTTTATTATTAGAAACATCATGAACGGCTTTGATTGCTTAGATTAGTTATTTTATTTATTTTAGTTTTGGTATTAGTGCGCGCACATGGCGCAAGGGTAGTTTTGTCTTTTGGATTTAGGGTTTTCTTATAAATAAAGCAATCCCATGTATGGACTCTCATGATATTATGAATAAAAAAATCTTGCGTTTCTTCCTCTCTCACATTGAGTTGAATAATCAAATTGGGTGTGAAGCCCTCCCTCCCTTCCTCTAAGGGTTAACTACTGTGGTGCGAAGTCACACCCGCTCCAAATCATCACCATCTTCTTCCACATCTCATCCATCATCCTCAACACCCCATCCACCATTAGATTCACCAATTTTCGCATCAAAATCATCTCCTACAGCGGTGTACAAGAAGGTTTTCAGAATCTAGCGCATCTACGGGGCTGAAACTTCGGCGGAGTACTACGCACAAAACATGTACTGGATCGAAGTGATTTTTGGTATGGAAACAACCCACCCTTGGCCGATCCTAACCTATGAGTCCTTTCCCGATTTTGTGGGCCCCACACACGTACGGACATCCAGTCACACACGTGCATCCAGGCCAACCTGTTGTCCAATGTGCGTGGCCCATTCCAAGTCCTTTTTTCCCCTCTGTTTCTTTCCTTTTTTTGGCTTAAAACCTCCCCATAAGATCCCTCATTAATCCTCTACCTAAACCCCCTTAGATCTACCCATAATATTCACTCCTAAACATGATCAACATGTGGTAAAACGGAATTGTTAAATATGAAAATTACTAAATCAGTCCATGTATCCTCGAATACCCTGACCGATCCCTAACCGTCATCTAGAAAACCTTATAATCCAAAATCCATAACCCAAAAGGGTCCCAAATCTCAATTTTCCCCAATTTTCAAACCCTAGATTTTCCCCTAAATTGAAACTTAGTAAATCTCTTGAGTCGGGAACAATCCTATGCAAGAATGGGTGATTCTTACACTCCTTTGGGCTTATTTGGCTTATAATTTTATTTGATCCAGCCCTAATGGTTGTGTAGGCTTGGACCCCCATAGATTCCCCTTCTTGAATGTTTAATAGTATGTAGGATGTGGAATTTTGTGACTGTTTAATATTGGCATAATCACAAACTTGATTTCTTGCACTCCATGGTTAATTTCATGTCCTGCATCACATGCTTCTAAAGCCGATGAATGGCGTTGGATAGATAAGGCATTCTCACCAAATGAGGCATGCTGAAATTCTGTGAGATTATAAGAAAAAACGCAAAACCATTCTGTTCATCATTGTAACAATCATAATTCAGCAGTTGATTTCCAAGAAAGTTCTCATTTTCCCGAATCTGGACCTTGGAATATGTAACATGGTAAACGCAACCAAAGAACCATGGTCCAAAGAGATTTGCTTGAATACATCCCCACGAATTAAAACAAGATATGACGGGACTCTAGCAGCTGGATTTGGGTTTTTGCAATAACTCAAAACTGTTTATCTGATAGGGCTCCCCTTCAATTGGGGATGGCTGTAAAGACTCTTAGATTAAATATTTCAACCCTTTACAGTGACCATCCATATTCAAAGCAAACAAGCCAAATTATAAAAGGGTCAAAATTATCCTATTGAAAGCTTTTGTTTGCTGTATATCCACCATGCAAAGTGAGAAACATTGTATAAACAGTTTGGATAATTGGAAGATGAACTAGATTCAAAGGCTAAGATCCCAACATATCTTATTACTTATGTCGGGATGCATTCAAGCAAACCTCTAGTTCAAAGTGGTCAGAATCAGCTGAGAGAGATCATTTAGCACTACACCAAGAAGCATGTTATTCACATGGGTTTAGCACTACAGACCAAAGCATGTTATGTACGTGGACAATCATGTGTAAGGCATGGTCCAAAAACAAGGAACTCAACCATGAAAGAGCATAGAAAGAAACAGGATTCTGCGATGTGTTAGCTCATTCTCTTGGTTACCGCTATATATTGCCTGATGAAAAGCTTTAAATGCAAGATAATGATGACTGTTTTTTCCCCATTTTGGATTAAGACCTGAAACAAATGGGAGTTATATTCAATAACATTGTCGTTTTTAGGGGGTTTTATGCAGGTCTCATTACGTTCTCTCACAAACGTTATGAAACACTGGAACACAAGAAGAATATATTTCAACTTTAAGGGAAAAGGCATGTGTAGCAAGTGAAATCGATTGACAATTCTATACTATATAAAGCAGGAATAGCGTTTGGCCAATTTAATCCCTGCAATTAGTCATGGAGAGAGGCATTAATAAATAGTTTTGGGTTGTGTCTGGGCCTTCGACCAATGGTATTTTTGTCTTTTGGATTCATCGATGGTTAGCCTGCTCCCACTTTTCCTCTTTGCATCCAGCCCGCATGTAACCATAGTATTAGGGAGACCATGCAACAAAGGCTCTATGGGGTGCACCGTGATGACTGTGTGACATCCAAACAATACACATGACAGCTCATATCTAGGCATCAGCCCGGAAACAAAGTAGATCTAAAGCTTGAGTGAGCCACAACACCGGAAAAAGTGGGGATGGGTCGACTTCTTTCTCCCTTCCCATGTAGCCTACACCTGGGTCTAGCAGCACCCTTTTCCACTATATCTCTCTCCCCTACTCATTCCGCGTGCGTTGCACATACCATAACACCAGTATAACCTAAAAAACAAAGAGTCAGACTGTGACGAAATGGCTTGGGATAACGAACATCACATTTGAAATGAACGTACAAGATAGGCTGAAACCATTTCTAAAAAGCTAAGAGGAAGTTTCTAGTGCTTCCTGAGATGGCAACTAGAAAAACCTACACCATGATGAGTTATCACTGATGATCTGGTGACTTGAATTAGGACTATGAACAATATGAATTTGCACACCCAAACAGCGTTGTCATGGGATAGAAACTGACAAATATGCCTGGGAAGGCATAGACTTGTAACCGGCAAGAATTAGTTCTCACATTTCTCGTCCCCAACCGAAATCCTTCACAGTGAAAGATCACACACATTTTTTTAATGCTAGGTGAAATAAAGACACCAGGAAGAGCCAATCTACCAAAATGAAAAGGTTAAAATAGATGTGGAACCAACATAAGAAATGGGCTAGTACCGTTTCCCATGAGAATGTTGGAGGAACAAGATTAGAAAGGTGCCCCACATCATCTGTGATGTGATTAATAGCTCATATCCATCATCTAAGATGCCCCGGAAGTCTGAAGGGTTGGATAGAGAGTGACTGTCAGGAGAATGAATAAGGGTAGCCTGCTTTGAAGCTGATATTGAATTTAAGGTGGCAGATTAGCCTAGGAAGAGCCAATCTACCAAAATGAAAAGGTTAAAATATATGCAGAACCAACATAAGAAATGGGCTAGTACCGTTTCCCATGAGAATGTTGGGAGGTGAAAGCAAAGAGAAACTGAAAGCAAATGAGTGACGTGCAGAAGTGAGGGACTTCGTGATAATGTCGGCAATCTGATCATGGGATGCGACATGTGGAAGAGAAATGAGCCCAAACTGAAACTTCTCTCGGATGAAGTGACAGTCAACTTCAATATGCTTTGTCCGTTCATGGAAAACAGGGTTAGAGGCAATCTGAATGGCACTCAGATTATCTACATGGAGTGGAGTAGGATTCTATAGATGAACGCCCAAGTTGAAAAGAAGTCCACATAACCAGACAAGCTCACTATAAGTAGCTGACATCACTCGATACTCGGCTTCTGTGCTTAATTTGGAAACAATGGTCTGCTTCTTACACTTCCAAGAGATGAGAGAAGTGCCGAAAAAAACATAGTAACTAGTGGTAGATCATCGTGTGAGAGCGCAACCGGCCCAGTCAGCATCCGAATAAGCACAAAGGTCCAGAGTTGCCGTGGAGGAGAAGAACAGTGATCGATCTAGAGTTCCACGTAGATACTGTAGGATGCGCAACACTGCAGTCATATGAAGAGTCCGAAGAGCTGAAACAAACTAGCTGACAACGTGGACAGCGTAGGCAATATCAGGGCAAGTCATTGTTAAGTAAACCAGACTCTCAACCAAACGGCGGTATAACGTGGGCTCCGCAAGAAGATGACCATCGTCACGGCCATATTGAACGTTAAGTTCTAAGAGAGTCTGAACTGTCTTCTGATCCGTCAATGAGGCTAAAGCGAGAAGATCCTTTGTATATTTACGCTGGCTGACCAAGATCCCACGTTGAGAACGTGAAAATTCAAGCCCAAGAAAGTATGTTAGATGACCAAGGTCTTTCATCTTGAAGAATGATTTCATAACTTCCTTTAATGCCGAGATGCCAGTAGCATCGCTACCAGTCAGGAGTAAGTCGTCAACATATACAAGAACAATGACAATACCGCGATCAGTGGTGCGCAAAAATAAGGATGGGTCATGACCACTTTAAATAAAGTCAGGACCCGTAACAACATCGTGAAAGTGTTGAAACCATGCCCGAGGTGCTTGTTTGAGGTCATACAGAGTTTTCTTTAGGCAACATACCTTATTGACAGGGATTAAAGAGCCAAGAGGAGGTTTCAAATATATTGTTTCTTAGAGGTCGACATGAAGAAAAGCATTTTTCACATCCATCTAAGCGAGTGACCAAGAACGAACGGATGATATTGCCAGAAGTATACGAACGGTTTTCATCTTGGCCACAAGAGCGAATGTCTCATCATAATCAATTCCGTGTTCCTGTTTGTATCCCTGAGCGACAAGCCGAGCCTTGTATCGATCCAATGATCCGTCAGATTTGAGCTTTATAGAATAAATTCATTTACTACCAATTAATTGTTGGTCAGTGTGTCGAGTGATAATGTCCCACGTATGATTATCATCCAATGCTGCAAGTTCTTCTGCCATAGCCTTTTTCCAACAATCATGAGTGGCTGCCTGAGTGTATGAAGTAGGAAAAGATACAATATCCCGAGTAGCATTCATGGCAGACATAAAGTATATCAAGCGATCAGGTTGTTGATGTACACGAGCGGAACGACGTATCAAGGTGGGTTCTGGATCGGTAACAGCTACAGTAGGGAGAGTAATAGGTGGTGGATCTGTACGTAGTCGTCGTGAGTAAACCTGCAATGGACGAGAGAGAGTATTCGAGGCAAAAGGAATGTCAGGAAAGGCGGTAAGACCAGGAGAGTTTGGTGAGTGCGGAGGAGGAACAGATGAATGAAAGGCAATATGCTCAAGAAAAACAACATGTCGTGATACCCGAATATGACGAGAAACCGGATCATAACATCGAAAACCCTTCTAAGTTTCTCCAAATCTCAAGTACATACATTTGACTGATTTTGGAGATAGTTTGTTACGTTCACGTGATGCCATGTGAACATAACATACACAACCAAAAACACGAAATGTGGAATATGTAGGAGATAAGCCGGTGAGAACAAAGTAGGGAGATTTACTGCTGTTCAGAACTTTGGTTGGCATCCGGTTAATCAAGTAGACTGAATGTAACATTGCTTCCGCCCAGAAAGAACGAGGAACACTCATAGCTGTCATCAGGGTGTTGGTAGTTTTAACAATATGGCGATTTTTTCGTTCAGCCACCCGTTCTGTCGTGAAGTATCAGAACAGGTAGTCTAATGAATAATCTCATGACCCTGAAGATATGTACGAAAATTTGTTGAGAGATATTCTCCCCCTGAGTCAGAGCAGAGAGTTTAAACTTTTACCCGAAATTGATTGTCCACCATAGAGTGAAATAACTTGAATTTTTCAAAAACCTATGACTTAAGAGTGCAGAAAGTAAATCCAGGTATAACGTGTGAAATCATCAGTGAATATAACATAGTATCGTAACCCAGAGAGAGACATAATTGGTGAAGGACCACAGATATCCGTATGCACTAGTTTAAACATAAATGATAATTTTGTAGTACTTAGAGAAAATGGAATACACTTACTTTTTGAAAGACAACAGGAAGAACAAGAATAATCCAAATCACATTTATTAAGAGAAATATTCCCTAACATGCCAGAAGAAAATAACTGAATTAACCGATCTGAATGTGGATGACCCAGGCGAAAATGCCAGAGTTTCCCCAATTTATTTACCGAACAAATATCTGATGAAGATGGAGAAAAGAAACAACGAGCCGGAGTGACAGATGGGTCAAAGTCCAGCATGTACAGACGACCATGCTACCTACCCTTCCCAAGTAGCTTCCCCGTTGCCAGATCCTGCACAAAACAACAGTTTGGAAGAAATATGACTAAGCAGTTATTGTATGTAAGTTGACCAACAGAAATTAAATTTGAGGAGAGGTTAGGGACATGAAACACATCACGAAGGGTGAACTGGCGATGGGCAGAAGGAGAGAAAGTCAATGATCCAACGAACTGAATGTGTAGTCTAGTGTCATCCGCAGTAGAAATATCCTGATTTCCGGTGTAGGAGCGAATGTCGCGAAGATGGGAGACGGCACCAGTCATATGATTGGAAGCACTCGAATCGAAGAACCATGTAGAAGATGAGAATATACCTGACATACCGGCCGCAGAAAGGACCTGCACGATCTGCTGGAGAATCGCGGGAGTCAAAGATAAGAAAAGTCCTTCAGCAGAAATAGTAGATACAGTATCACCTACAGAAGTAGCAGAAATAGGCGCGGAAGTAGCAGAAAGAGCACGACCACGGCCACGACCTTGATCACCACGTCCACGGCCGAAAAAGAATGCATAGGCACGTGAACGGTCCTGAATACCATGACCAGTCCGTCGACAATAAGCGCACCAATCTTTGCACTAAGCGACGACACGTCCCGCTTTGTTGCAGCCGCGACAAGTTAAGTAAGTGGAACTACGGTTTTGTGCAGAGGTGAACGCAGCGAGTACCAGATCAGATGATCCCTGAGTTGGGGACATGGGAGAGAACTTTCAGTCGTTGTTCCTCAGCCAATAAATCATTAATAACCGAATTCAATGAAGGAGTTGGGCTACGGTTCAGGAGAGCAGCCCTACAATGCTCAAATTCCGGACACAGCTTCATAAGAAACTGTCGAACTCGTGCATTATCACGCATTGTTTGGAAGATCTTAAAGTCATGAGGAAATTCTGGATCTATCATAGCCATCTCTGTCCAAATTGTAACAATGGTAGAATAAAATGTTTGAATACTTTGGTCACCCTGAGTAAGGTGAACCAGATCTTGTTCCAGGCAGTATAACCAAGCCGCATTACTCTGGTTATAAATTGTCTGGAGATGCTCCCACAATGCCTTAGCAGTGCAATGTGGCGTGAGACCAACAGCAATTGACCGATCAACTGAATCGAGAATCCAGGTAATAATACGTCCATTTTTTATTTCTCATTCAGCCATTTTGTCGACATCTGTGGAAATGGGGACAGTAACAGATCTATCAATTAGTCCCCACAAACCACGACCCTTGAGGGAATTCTGAAAGAAGATGGCCCATAGATTGTAGTTGGTACAATCGAAACTACATCGTGGGGCCTCTGTACGGGAGTCTTTGTCCAGAAATCAGAATGGATGTAAACCACACCAAGGAATGAGGTACCTTGCAGCAACAACAATAGAACAGCAACAAAACAGCAACAGCAATGAAGAAAGGGACTTGGGGATTTTGTGTGCGGACGGAGATGGGGTGATCAGATGGATTGGGGTTGGTCGAATCGGCTAGGGTTGGTCGGACGTGCGTGCATGCATGTTGACGGAGATGGGGTCGTCGGAGATAGCAGGGGTGGTCCGAGGGGTGGTCGGATGGGCTGGGGGTGGTCGGACGGGTGTGTTGATGGGCTGGGGTGGTCGGTCGGGTGTGCGGACAGGCTAGGGTTGGTCGGATGGGATGGGTGACGCAGCAGGGGTGGTCGGATGGGATGGGTGACGCAGCAGGGGTGGTCGGACGGGGCTGGGTGACGCAGCAGGGGGCCAGATTTGTCTGGAGGTGGTGCCGTAGAGGTTTGGTAGCGCAAGAAAGGCCGGATCTGTCAGGTGGTCCCGGTGTTGAAGGAGGTGCCGAATCAAGATGTGGAGCTGAAGATGGTGGTGCCGGATCAGATCAGCTGAAATCGGTATAGCTCTGATACCATGTAAGCAAAGAGAAACGATTCTCCTTTGGTTTTCTTGTATTTGAGACAACCCAAAGGGGTTGAATATATAGAGATCTACAACCATCTATACAAGGTAAATGATAAAGACAAAATCATCTATCTACAGAAATTAGTTATACAAGGCATGTGGCTATACAAGGCATGTGGCCTGTGTAACAGGAGGAACAAAATTAGAAAGGTGCCCCACATCATCTGTGATGTGATTAATAGCTCGTGTCTATCATCTAAGATAAATCGGAAGTCGGATGGGTTGGATAGAGAGTGACTGTCAGGAGAATGAATAAGGGCAGCCTGCTTTGAAGTTGATATTGAATTTAAGGTGGCAAATTGGCTTTCGAAAAAAAAAAAAGGTGGTAGATTTCTTTTTTTTTCCATTTTTTGGAGAGATTTTTTTTAAGGTGGTAGATTGTAGCTATGTGGTTACTGGTTCCACTCACCACAAATTCAGTGGCAGCTCCAAAATTGTCAAAAGTAGCAGGAAAAAAAAGGCCACTGACCACTAGTCAGCAAGATTGAGTGAGCCAAGGACTACTTTGTTGATTAATGGGTGGCAATGATGAGAGAGGATGACCACCAACCTGTTGAATTCACATGGCCACAGCCACGAATACCATGTCCCCTACCACAATCACAACCAGCAAGTCTGTCATTGTTAGAAATGGGAATGTCAGAACAAAAGGCAATATCCTGACACATGCATATAGATGAAACAAGTGTTGTCATATAAATTCTACTTTACAAATGCATAAGATATAGAGATTGTATCTGCATAACTAAAATACACTAAGAAATGTGTAAAATGTACATAAATAGTGCTAAAATGCAAGAAAAAGAAAATTGATGGCTTAAGGCTTTTCCTACTAGAAGTGTCATTGTGTAGCTTTCGAGGTTTCGGACACAACAAGCTTTCATAAAATTGAGTGTCCTAGACCTAATATGAACCAACAGACAATTAATTAGGTAAAGAAAAAAGCCCTTGTAACATGTGGGTGTATAAGGGTCAGAGAAAACCCCCAAAAGTAATACCAAATAGAATAGTCTTTTTTTCAAAATATCTTCCCACCGACAACGACCTTTTCTCTACTCTACGATTTTGATTTTCGATAAAGTAGACATTTACCTGAAGATCAACTACATTAGCATAACCGTTTTCACATATTTCCCACTTTTATCATCATCTAAGCCTTCTCCCAACCAATTGGGGTCACACAACTCTTGTTCTGCCATTCCACTCTATAAAGGACCATAATTTTCAGTTAGACGATAGCTTATCAAGTCTTTTCTTAGTACTCCACCCACTCCTTTTGAGCCTTCCCCTCACCCTTTTAGAGCCTTCAACTTGCTACAACTCACTCTTAATAGGCGAAGTTCTTAGTCTCTGTTGCGCATGACCAAATCGTCTAAGTGTGCTTTCCCTCGTCTTATAACCTATTGATGTTACTCTTAAGTTCCCTTGACTTGAATACATTCATTTCTAATTTTATTCTTCTTGGTCTTGTCACTCATCCATCTCAACATCCTCATTTCTGCCACACTAATCCAATGAACATGTTGTTCCTTAATTGCCTGCGATTCTGTCCCATAAAAGCATGGCTGGTCTCATATCTTTCCTATAAGATTTCCCCTTCAATTTGATTAGTATACGTCGACGATGTCAATAAACAGAACTCTAGAGACATCTCCATTTCTTCCACCTAGCTTAAATTCTATGGGTGGCATCCTTCTCAATCTCTCCACTCATGATTAGCGACCCAAGATATCAAAAGTGGTCATTTTGGGATACTTCTAGGTCAATGATCTTAACTAATTCTTCGTTTCACTCCTATTGTTACTAAAATTGCACTCATATACTTTGTTTTAGGCCGACTAATTTAAAATCATTTATATTCTAAAGCATCCTTCATAAGTATAGATCTGTGTGTATGGCCTCCATCATCTTGTCCATCAAAACTATGCCATCTGCAAACAACATACACCATGGGATCTCTTCCTACAATCTCACACTAACTCATCCATAACCAATGCAAAAATATAAAGTTCAATGACGACACTTGGTGCAAGCCTATAGTAATGGGAATTCAATTGTCTCTCCATTAGTGGTCCTCACATTTGTTACCACTCCCTCTACATATCCTTAATCATGCCAATGCAGTGTTGTCATATGTGATCGCATAATGGGCCACTGAAATCGCATATGCGATGATAGTATATGCGATCTGAAGTGTATGTGATGGCATACTTTTGTATGCGAAAAGTATGAGATGGCTTTTGCGATTATGCCATCCACCCTATGCAATGGCATACTTCTCAAGGTGTAACTTGTGAGTTTAGTTGTTTGTAACTTGTAGAGTTGTAACTTGTATTGTATTATGTATACATCAACTCGTCAAGATTCAAGTTATCAATAAAATTTCTATATTTGTAGTTTTTAATAATTAATTCTCTCTTAGTGTAACTTATTGAATGTTTTGTTATATTATATAGTATAACTCAACTTATAATGGTCTAATAGTCAATCAACAATGAAATAGGTTTTTTTTTAATAAATAAAAAAAATAAAAATAAAAAACCATCAACCTGAGCAATCACTTGCGCAATTACATGATGGCATAAGCAATCAGCAAGCCGATGGCTTAGGCGACTGTATGCGATTTGACAACATTGTGTTAATGTATCCTCTTGAAACTCTTTACTTTCCCAACACCCACCAGATTAACTCTTTATAAACCCTATTATATGCTTTCTCTAAATTATTAAGGACGATTTAGAGATCCTCCTCACCCTATATTTCTCCATTAATTGTCAAAGTAGGAAAATAGCTTCAGTAGTAGTTTGCTAGACCTCCTCAACATGAAACCAAACCGATTTTATGATAAATTCTTCCAACGCATTAGTCTTTGTTCAATCACTCTCTTCTGAAGTTTCATAGTATGGTTCATACATTTAATCCCATGATAGTTAATGCAACTCTCTATATCTCCTTTATTCTTATGAGTAGGTACCGCAGTACTTTTTCATCACTCGTCCGGCATGTCCTTTGGTCTTGCAATCTTGTTGAACAACTTTGTCAACCAAAATAACCCAACATCCGTGCACTTTCAAATACTATTAGTATACCATCTGAACCAAGGGACTTTTCTTATTTTCATCTATCTCATAGCTTTTTTCACTTCAAATTTCTTAATGTTATGGAAGTATCTATGGTCTCCAACGTCATTTGAGTCCATGGTTCCTTCTATCCCTATGTTCTCAGAGTTTTCATTGAACAGGTTGCAAAAATAGCTTCTCCACCTTTCATTGATTTCATTGTCCATGACTAGGACCCTCTGGTCATCGATCTTAATGCATCAAACATGAGCTAGGTCCCTACCCTTCCTCTCTCATTTTTGTTATTTTGAAGGCATCTTTCTCACCCTCCTATCCCTAACTACTTAAAGATCATCATGAGCATTAAGTTTAGCCTCACCTACTACTTGCTTAGAAATCTTGGCATTTTTTATGTTGTTCTAAATTTTCACCATTTCTAGTCCCTTGCCAACTTTGAACATATGAATGTTTAATGGCTTTCACAGACTAATAATAGCATTGGGACTGGTTTTAACTACGTTTCCTAATAGTTGTCAAAAGCGGTCCTCAAACTTTTGTGCAACAACAAACCTAAGATCCTCATTTTGTTATTGAAATCCTATAAACTCTCTACCAAGACCTGCTTCCATAACCATCATAGTTCATAATGTTGCCTTTTTTATGTTTATGGATAAAAAGGTCGAAGAAAATGATTACAAAAATAGAAGGCATCATTTTACAAGTTAAAACAATTCCACAACTCTCACCCCAAGTTGATTCTCATTTAGAGAGGAGACACCCCCCCCCCCACCCACCCCCCCTTAGATAAAGAACTTCGTACCAGAATGTTGCAACCCTTCTTATGAGCTGAAGGGTTCACATGTGGAGATCAATGACTATGTACTACAGTGAATCAATTCCATCAACAGAAATGTCACATTTGATTTTCATGCAAAGGGAAGGAAAATAACAAAGGCCAATATGCTTCCATGATCATAGATATTATAAATTTGCACAGACTTTATATGCCTCCGTGAAGAAAATTCCAATACATAAAGTACAAAAACACATCATCATCGTGGTCACTGGTCATCGTTATCTAAGCCTCATCCCAATTACTTCGGCTACATGAATCCTACTCCACCATTCCACTCTATCAAGGGCCATGCCTTCAATTAAGCCATAGGTCACCAAGTCTTTCGTACTACCTCCATCCATGTCCTTTTAGGCCTTCCCCTTGCCCTTTTAAAGCCTTCAACTCGTACCAACTCGGTTCTTCTAACAAACGTTGTTCTTGGTCTCCGTTGAACATGACCAGACCATGTAAGTCAACTTTCCCTCATCTTATTACCTATTAGTGCTACTCCAAAGTTCCCTCAAATGTATTCAGTTCTAAATCTATCCTTCCTCGTCTTGCCACTCATCCATCTCAGCATCCTCATTTCAGTTACACTCATTCTATGAACATGTTGTTCCTAAACTTCCCAACAGTCTGTCCCATAAAGCATGGCTTTTCTTATAGATAACCTATAAAATGTCCCTTTCAATTTTAGCGGTAAACAATAATCACATAAAACACCAGAGACACATCTCCATCCCTTCCACCCGGCTTGAATGACATGGCCAACATCCTTCTCAATCTCCACTCTCATGAATTATTAACCCAGTATCAAAAGTGGTCATTTTGGGAACTTCTTGTTCTTGGTTAGCATCTTAAGTAATTCCACGTTTCCACTCCTATTGTTATTAAAATTGCACTCCATGTACTATGTTTCAATCCAATTCTATATCCTTTAGATTCTAGAGTAGCCCTCCATAAATCTAGCTTTGTGTTTACAACCTCTCTCCTCTTGTCAATCAAAACTATGTCATCTGCAAACAACATATACCATGGGATTACATCCTGAAAATGCCTCGTTAACTTGTCCATAACCAATGCAAAAAGGAACCAGCTCAACGCCAACCCCTGGTGCAAGCCTACAGTTATTGGGAACTCACTTGTCTCTCCACAAGTGGTCCTCACAATTCTCACCGCTCCCCTCATACATATCCTTAATCAAGTACATAAACACATCTGATGTAATATATAGAAAAATATAACAGCTCAACTGTAGTTTCTCATTTGCTTGTTTTATTTTGGGCAGTAAGAATTCAGCTTAATCACAGTAATCTTCCAAGAGTAACATGTGCATATGGTTGAAACAAAAATCAATGCCTTAGATATCATTCTCAATGAACTCGGATCAGTTTTATTTCAAATACTTGAAGTAGTTGAATTAAAATACTATATGAAACAAGTCAAACAACCCTCACAATTATCAATATTTACTTTTCTGTTTCCTTTTCATCGACTATAGTTAGCAGTTTTTATTTCACCCAAGCCGGTTAAAATGATACCTGGAAGAGGAAGCTGATGAAAAAACAAGGGCAACTCCACTTTTGAGCCGCAACTGAAGTTATCCAAAAGGCAAACAATTCACTGGTGAAGCAACAAGGTTGTGATATATGGCACTCTTCAGTTCAAACAACTCGATTTCCTTGGCTATATAGCTTGCTTGCCTGCCAAAAACGAGAACAAGTATAAATGACGGAAACCATCAAAACAGAAATCTCGTCAACAGCATCTTTTCCAATACAAAGATAACACATAGAATTGCACCAATAGTCTACCAATTGCATGAATCCAGCTCCAAAACATCATGTCCAAGATGCTTCATGTCAAAAAATAGCTTATTTGCTACATTTTGTCGTCAATTCCACTCCAACCACTCCTGCTTTTTGTAACCCAGTAAGAATTCTCCTTACTCTATGGTGCAAATTCTGTGTGTGGCACAGCTGGGTCCATCTGCGATCACAATGGACCATTGGGTAGGGGAGTCCCATCATGAATCTACTTTGCACCTCAGCCCAACCTCACCCAGAGTGGATGATCAGAACCATCAGATCAAGGGCGCAGCTTAAAGTGGTATCTACACTCCCTTGGCAAATCTTCAACAGAACTTCCTTCTCCAAGAATACAAGAAATGCCCCACCATTTGTCCTCTTCAACAACTAGTTATTCTACAATCAGGTCTTCATTGCTTTGTTTTCAACCAAAATGCCCACAGGTCAGCCAAAGAATGCAAGAAAAAGAAATAGAGTAAATCAAATGATGAACAAAATTACAAATGAAAATTCCAAAAGCAATAAACTCAATCCAGCATTCCAAGAAGCAACCTCTGATATTCCATAAAGCATACAGATCTGAAATGGAAACCAAAGAGAATTCTAGATTCCCATAAATTCAATTTTTTGTTATAAAAAATTCAGCAAATTTACAGAACATTGCACAACAAACACTTCTAAAAAGATCCGAGTCAAGAAGTAAAGCCAGGGTAAACACAAGAACAGCTGGGGATGCCTTCCTCTAAAATGTTAAAAGCATCAAATAGATGCCAAGCCCATCCATAAAAGATAATCAAATAGATACCAAGCCCATCTATAAAAGAAAGATTTGCCGAACCCCAATTTGATCGCGCCAGACAAGCCCAACTGAATTCCTTCAATTTCAACCTGCACATTTTCACTCAACATAGCTTCTTCTCTCCACGTATCTGACCTTTCCAATCGCCAATCGATCGATGGTGTCGATAAGCATAATGTTTTTCATAAACATAAACTCCCATTAATTCAATTTTTTGATCTAAAACATTAGCAAGTTTACTGAAACTTGGACAACAAACAATTCTAGAAAAATCCGAGTCAAGAAGTAAAACAAGACGCCTAGAGCGATAGACACGGGAAGAGCAGGCAATGCCTTCCTGTAAAAAGCTAAAAGCATCAAAGTGATACCAAGGCCAGCTATAATAGCAAGATAACAAGCATAGACCGTCGTGAAATCATACATTGCAGCCCTTCCGACCAACACGCTATAAAAGATAAAATCCCCTAGCCCCAACTTGATTGCACCAGATGAGCCCAACCCAATTCCTTCGAATTCAAACTGCCCACTTTCATCCAATGCCGCTTCTTCTCCCCGTGCATCCAGCCTTTCCAGTCGCCGATCGATTAATGGTGCCGATAACTCAGCAGCTGGCCCACCCAAAACACGTCCCTCTTCAGCAATAGCCAGTGCAGTGTCCTTCTGGAGATGATCGCCAACAGTCAAATTCGGATTCAAATTCGAAGAAGAACCACCCGAGTAAGAACCCGAATCCCTCCTTCCTCTCCACAACCTTCTCTCAGCACCTGGTGCTGAAGCTGGCGCCGACCCACAATCGGTAACAGGCCGTGCCTCATAAACCAAAGCCGGTATATCCTCGTCCCTAGAAATTGCAAGCTCGACCAAGAGTTTCAGCGGCCCACCTGGCAACAAGACGGCGGCCAAATCATACAAAGCCATGGCAACCAACAGGACCCAAGTGGTCCATTCGGGCAGCAGCGTGAACCAGTAAGCAACGAGCATCCCGATCACCACCAAGTACCCCTGATTGACCAGGATCGGGGCCCGCGACGTGAAGACGGAGATGGCGCCCATGACGGTGAAATTGAGGAGGACAATGAGGAAGCTGATGCAGTCAATGGGGATGCGGAAGTCCTCGATGAGGAGGAGAGCGACCTCGCCACCCATGAAGCCGAGGACAACAAGGGCAGAGAAACCCATGTAGATTTTGAGGAATCTAATACACCTGAAGTAGAAGAGGAGGACGAGAAGGAAAGTGATGGCGGTGACGATGGCAACGAAGACAAGGGAGTTGAGGACAGCGCCGACGAACTTGCTCCAATCAGAGTCTGAGGAGTTTTCATTGTAGGCAACCGTAGCAATGGTGGTGAGAGATGAGGAAGAAGAAGAAGAAGAAGAGGTATTGAGAATGGTGACAAGGAGGACGACAAGGAGCATGCATGTGGAGACAGGAGCTATGATTCTGATGATTTCTTCACCTAGAGATTCAAGGATGGTGGTGGGGTTTTGAGATTGGGCCATTGAAATGGTGGGGTTCTGCGATTGGGCCATTGAAATGGTGGGGTTTTGAGATTCGGCCATTGAAAGGGTGGGATAGGCTGTCCAACCCTCACTTTCGGAATCCGGGGCTCTCTCTCTCTCACGGGTGTGGAAATGGCTGATTTTCTTCTGTCGGAATGGGGCTTGGGAAGGGAAGTAGAGGACGCTAGAGTGACGTAAGATACGCTCGAATCACACGTGTCTCACATGTACGGAGAGACGATGCCAGGAGAGCTTTTGCGACTGTATGCCTCAATTTTAAGCCACCGTCCCCCTCCAAACTTACTTTACCAGCTAAGACCCCTCTCTAAGGGCACATTTTTACGGACCAAAATGCACCTCTATACGACACATTTTCTTCCGACCAAATTACCCCTACTTTATCATAAACGTAATTTTTAAAGATGCTGTGCTCGCGTGGAACCTATAACTTTGGATTATAACTGTAGCAATAGACAAACATGAAATTCCCTAACATGGAATTCACTGAGTTGAACATAAAATTCACCGACTATAACTTAAAATTGACTAAGCCTAACATGCAATTCACCAAGCCTAACTTGAAATTCACTGAGCCTAACATGAAATTCACCAAGCCTAACTTGAAATTCACCGAGCCTACCATGAAATTGAGTGAGCCTAACATGAAATTCAACGAGACAAACATGAAATTCAACGAGGCAAACATGAGACTACTTATCTTCTCTTTAGCATCTCTTACGTTTATAAGTATTATTAAATTGCTTTGATATACATTGGATCCCCTCTTTCAACTTAAACTTAAAAACTTTGAACCCATGATTCACATCCTCCTGTCCATACATCGTGTGAATCGCTGCCTTTAGTTTCTTTAAAATTTTCAAGTTTTAGTTAAGAAAAATGTTGGGGCAGCCTAATCGAAATAAAACTTAATATTTATAGTAAAAACAAAAATAAATTGACTTTCGACCATCGATAGGTTGGTTGGCTAAATTAACTTTTCCTACCCCAAAATCATATATGATATGTCGAAAAACTCATTCCGGCTTGCAACATACAACTGTTTTAAGGTTGGACATGCAGCTAGTCAGGGTTGACCCCGACTGGACCCGGTCGACCCCATCTTGCTGCCTAACCACCTAGCTACATGAAATTCAACGAGCCTCAAAGGAAAATGAGCGAGGATAATGTGAAATTGAGCGAGACTAACATCAAAATGAGAGAGCCTCAAAAGAAATTGAGCAAGGCAAACATGAAATTCAACGAGGGAAATTCAATGGTGAAAATATGAAATTCAACGAGCCTCAAGAGAAATTGAGCGAGATTAACATCAAATTCAACGAGGCAAACATCAATTTCATGTGAAGCTCGATGAATTTCATTTGAAGCTCGGTCAATTTCATGTGAAGCTTGGTCAATTTCAAGTTTAGCTCGGTCAATTTCAAGTTAAGCTCGGTCAATTTCATGCGAAACTCGGTGAATTTCACTCACTTCTCGGTCAATTTCACCGCTTCACGGTTAAGTTCACTCACTTCGTGGTCAAGTTCACTCACTTCGCGGTGAATTTCACTCACTTCGCCTTCAAGTTCAATCATTCACAGTGAATTTCACTCACTTCGCGGTTAAGTTCACTCACTTCACGGTCAAGTTCACTCACTTCGCGATCAATTTTACTCACTTCGCGGTCAATTTTACTCACTTCGCGATCAAGTTCAGTCACTTCGTGGTCAATTTCACTCACTTCACGGTCAAGTTCACTCACTTCATAATGAACTTCACTCACTTCGTGGTGAACTTCACTCACTTCGCAGTGAATTTCAATCACTTCACAATCAATTTCACTCACTTCGCGGTCAATTTCATCACTCCATGGTCAATTTCAGTCACTCCGTAGTCAATTTCAATCACTTCACGGTCAAATTCGACGAGCCTAACATGAAATTCAATGAACCTAACATGAAATTCAACGAGCCTAACATGAAATTCACCAAGCTGAACATGAAATTCACAATATTAATATCTTCTATAGTGATTAACTACGTGGGTTTAAAGTATTCAAGTTTAAGTTGAGAAGAATGTTGGGACAACCTAATCGAACTAAAACTTAATATTTATAGTAAAAAAAAATGGACTTTTGATCATGGATCTGATAGAATCTCACAAATACGATAGGTTGGTTGGCTAAATCAGTTTCTCCTACCCCAAAATCATATATGATAGTTCGAAAAACTCATTCTGGTTTACAACATAAGGTTGTTTTAAGGTTCTGACAGTCCTTATCACTTCCGCCTTCAATTGGTATTTCTTTGGTCCATCTTTGCCATGAAAGTGTCAGCAACCCACCTCCGATCGACCCCATGTTGCTGGAAAAGAATGAAAAGGGGGCCCCAATGGATTCAAACTTGACCCGATCGACCCCAAGTCGCTGAAAGGGGTACCGGTCGACCCCATCATGACCCGATTGACCCCGGATTGCTGAAAAGGGCGACCCAGTCGACCTCGAGCCGCTGGACGGGGTGACCCGGTCGACCGAATCAGGACCCGGTTAACCACAGACCGCTGGTCAGCAACAGTTAGTTATTGACAGATTCAGTGCACTGACTTCAAAACTTCGTATCTATCTTTTTACAACTCCGATTGAGGTAATTCAAAAACCAGATTGAACTTTGATGAGTCTAGTCTGATAGATAAATAAATACAAAAATAAAAATCAAACTTAAAGTAGGTTGATTTTAGGATATTTTAGAAATTATATAGAAAACTATTAGTTTGAAGCAATTGGTACTTGTAGAATTTTAATAAATTTTTTTGAAATTCTAAATGAAATGAAATTTCACGGGGCTAAATTAAACATGATGATGAATTATATAAAAAATTATAAAAATAAATCACTGACTAAAAATGCCAAAAATGGGCCGCGAACCGATACCCCATTGCCCAAATGGGCCACCCCCGCCTTCGATTGGACTTTTTCGATCCATCTTGCCATCGAGCAGTCGAAAGAGGTCGGAAATGAAAATAAATGGAGAAATAGAGTAGGAAAAACATAGCACTTCCGTGATTCGATGCCCGTTGCCCAAATGGGCCACCGCCATCTTCCGATCGGACATTTCCGATCCATTTTGAATATGAAATTCAAGTGAAATTCAACGAGCCACGAAGGAAATTGAGCGAGCCTGACATGAAATTCAACAAGCCTAAAAGAAAATTGAGTGAGACAAACATGAAATTCAATGAGCCTCAGAGGAAATTGAGCGAGACAAACATGAAATGAGCGAGGCAAACATGAAATTCAACGAGCCTCAAAGGAAATTGAGTAAGGGAAACATGAAATTCAACGAGAATCAAAGGAGATTGAGCGAGACAAACATGCAATTCAACGAGCATAAAAGGAAACTGAGTGAGGCAAATAGGAAATTGAGCAAGGCAAATTGGAAATTGAGTGAGGCAAACATGAAATTGAGAAAGTATGAGATTTGAGGTGGGTCTCGGATAAAAGGGATAGGAAAGAACAAGGTGGAGTAGGGTGGGGTCGATCGGGCTTGGGCCGACAGCAATGCGAGGTCGTTCGAGTTGGGACCCAGTCAACCGGGTTGGATGGTTAAGATGTGACATCATCATCTAAGCCTTGTCCCAATGAATTGGGGTTGGATGGTTAAGATGAGACGCCTAGGTAAAAAGGGTAGTAATTCTACACAAATAGCCTTAAATGGAGCATTTTCGTTGATGTGAAGAAGGCTCGTTTCTTACTTTGCCATAGTTAAATTCTTGTTACAAAAGGATGAAGAATAGAGAGACAAATCACATTCCAACAAGCTCATATCTTGCCTTTCTTATTTAACAAACAAATCTATAATTTCAAGTTAGGCTCGGTGAATTTCATGTTAGCCTCAGTCAATTTCATGTTAGACTCGGTGAATTTCATGTTAGCTCAGGAATTTCAAGTTTTGCTCAGTGAATTTCATGTTAAGCTCGGTCAATTTCATATTAGGCTCGGTCAATTTTATGTTCGGCTCGGTCAATAATCATGTTATGCTCGGGTGAATTTCATGTCCGCCTCGGTTAATTTCATGTCAGGGTCGACCCCATCTGGACCCGGTCGACTCTGACTTGCTGTCAGTCCAATGGGATCGACCGGGTCCAAATGGGGTCGACCCCATTCGACTCGAAGTTATTTGGGGCCCATCATGATGTGTGTTTTGTATCCGGACCGTCCATCCATTTGGAGAGATCGTGCAACCCCGTCTTATCATGAAATCGAACGAGCTTAAAATGAAATTGAACGAGCTTACTTGAAATTCACCGACCCTAACATGAAATTGACCGAGGCGAACATGAAATTCACCAAGGCGAACATGAAATTCATTAAGCCTAAATTGAAATTGAACGAGCTTAACATGAAGTTGAACAAACTCAGCATGAAATTGAACAAGCCAAACTTGAAATTGACAGAGCTAATATGAAATTCACTGAGCCGGACTTGAAATTAATCGAGCCTAACATGAAACTGACCGAGCCAAACATAAAATTCACCGACATGAAATTGACCAAGACTAACTTGAAATTGATCGAGCCTAACTTGAAATTGACCGAACTTCAAATGAAATTGATCGAGCTTCAAATGAAATTGACCAAGCTTAAGGGTCAGTATCCACATTTCATGTTAGCCTCGGTCAATTTCATGTTCAAATTGACCGAGCCTAAAATGAAATTGGCCAATCCCAACGTGAAATTGATAAAGCCAAACATGAAATTCACTGAGCTTCACATGAAATTCACTGAGCCTAACCTGAAATTGACTGAGCCAAACTTGAAATTCACCGAGCTTCACATGAAATTCACCGAGCTTCAAATGAAATTGACCAGGCTTAAGGGTCAGTATCCTCATTTCATGTTAGCCTCGGTGAATTTCATGTTCACCTCGTTCAATTTCATATTCGCCTTGGTCAATTTCATGTTCGTCCCGGACAATTTCATGTTAGGGTTGGTGAATTTCAAGTTAAGCTCATTCAATTTCATTCTAAGCACGTTCGAATTCATGTTAGGATGAGGTTGCATGATCTCTCCAAATGGATGGACGGTCTGGATACAAAACATACATCATGATGGGGCCCAAATAACTTCGAGCCGAATGGGGTCGACCCCATCTAGATCCGGTCAACCCCGTTGGACTGGCAGCAAGTCGAGGTCAACCAGGTCCAGATGGGGTCGACCCCATTCCGCTCGAAGTTATTTGGGCCCCATCATGATGTATATTTTGTATCCGGACCGTCCATCCATTTGGAGAGATCATGTTACACCATCTTATATTGAAATTGAACAAACTTAACATGTAATTGAACGAGCTTAACATGAAATTCACCAACCTAACATGAAATTGACCGAAGTGAACATGAAATTCACCTAGGCGAATATGAAGTTTACCGAGACTAACATGAAATTGACCGAGCCTAACTTGAAATTGACCGACCCAACATGAAATTGATGGAGCCTAACTTGAAATTGACCAACCATAACATGAAATTGACTGAGGTGAACATGAAATCACCGAGACTAACATGAAATTGACCAACCCTAATATGAAATTCACCGAGCCTAAATTGAAATTGAACGAGCTTAACATAAAATTGAACAAGGCGAACATGAAATTCACCGACCCTAATGTAAGCGTTAGTATGATTAAGCACACTTTAATTGCTAAATTTCGTATAGTAAAAAACAACTTCACAAGAGATCTTCAAGACCGGTCTATAATCGAGAAATGTAACGCCCTGAAAATCGGGGGTCGAGCATAAACTTCACTCCCGAGTTCCAAATCATCACTTATGCAACATAGATAATGATGATTGAATGTTGTTCATATTAACGCAATAAACATGAGTGGGATTATACCAAAACAGCATATCATACTTCAGAGACAGTTAAATTACGCAAGTAGAAGACTGTGATAGATATATAAAATATATAAATTGTTGTACGTCTCCAGAGTATGAACATGTTATCAGGTTAAAGATAGACATGTATACACCAAAAATGAATAAAAGGAATATACATGGGTATTCCAAAAGTGCAAACTAAAGTAATCCCTGTACTCCCGTCGATTAGAAGATGGTCTACATAGACCCGCCTGATAGTTGTATAAGGAGAAACACTCCTCCTCATCATAAAAGTCTGGCTCCGCTTCGCAAGCATCGCCATCATCTGAAACTTAAACATGGTCTGGTTGGTGTGTACAACACTATCCCGTAACGTGGGAGTGAGTGATCAACTCAATGGAACAATAAAGCAAAGGTTAACATGTTATCAATTCAGTCAAGCAGTAATGATAAAGCAATACAACAATCAGGTCCTAGGTACTCTTGTTAATGCAAGAATGATACGATGCATGCCCTCGCCTATGCTCCCTCAGCGACTTCATCTTCTGTTCGTGCATGAACAACACTGCCTCAGTGCTTGACCTGCTATGCCTGACTGCACGCGTGATGTGGTTCATGCATATGATTACCAAGTTCTTATTAGTCCTTTTCATACAGTATAATTGGGAAACTAAGGTACCTCCCTTATGTCATTTCCCAAACAATGATCCATTCTAGGGTCGTCAGTCCTAGTTAGTCTCATACGATGTTGCGGTTCTAGGTCGCTGCAAAGGACTCGTCGCTAAATCAGTGCAGGCCTAGTTTATACTCTTGTTGCTACGGAAGGGTCATCGCCTCCACGTAGACTCAGAGTACGCTCGAGGTCACTACACAGGGCACGTCTAGGGCTGTCAGGGCTGTTGCACGGAATCGTTACACCACTCTCCCATCACCCATCACGGCTTTGTCATCAAAACAGTGTAGGCCGATAGCTCGAATACAGTGTCCCATACCACCGTATTCGGCTCACGAGTCTGGGTTGCTCACTTATCACTACGGGGAGGCTCGTCGCCCCAGCGTAGGCCAACAGCATGACCACGGTGTCCCATACCACCATGCTCGGCTCATGAGTCTTAGTAGATCGAGGTACCAAGGTTAATGGGGTTTCACTAGTAAGTTTGGTACCTTAGGTTCAAGCAATAGCGTCCAAACATGGTGAACACACAATGACCAATCGAGTTATTAGACAAGTTCGACTGGTACGAGCGTACGCTGAAGTAACTGACAAGGTACCACTGTCGACCACCATCGTATGACTCGGATTCATCGAACGTGTCTTTTGTAGCGAAATGACCTCAGCCACAAAATCAATGCCTGTTACCGATTGCCTGGACTATACAATAGCCCCAATCACATTCAATGACAACAAAATCTCCTAGCAGATAGTTAAAGCAGTAATGGATCAAGATTTCAAATCATATAATCAAAGGTTCGATATTGTCCGCTTAGGGCTGTCAGAGTTGTTGCACGGAATCGTTACACCACTCCCCCATCACCCTTCACGGCCTTGCTCTTGCATTTCATGGAATACAATTTAAACATGGATTTATACATATGCATTACATAGATAAACAAACACTATAATATACGGTACATGGAGGAAATCATACACATAGTTAAAGTAGTTGAGAATCATATCTCAACACTCTTATACATTGCAATTTACTAACTACTTACTCATTCAGACAATTGTACAAATACTTAGACTACACCTTCCAACATACCTGTAATATGCTAGTTAAAACACATGTCATAGCGAATCCTTTCACAAAGGAGTTGCCATATGAACCACGAACATGCATTCACGACCCATAGTCATGGCAAGCATAAATCATAGTTCCATATTCATTCGAACATTTCTACAAACACTTAGGCTACACGTTATAACATACACAACGTATGTTGGGATAACATATATTAGGCTAATCCATTCACCCAGAAGTTGATACACATGTATCTAGCATACATAGACAACAATTAATCATGGCAAGCTCAAATCCATATTTCATCCGTATATGGTATTTTCTACAAATACGAGGAATACAGTATATTCAACATAGTTAACGTATATCTGAAAAATGAAACGGACAATACTTTGTACATGTGTAATAGCATCTACGTCAGTAATATATCATTAACTGACATTGAAAGCCTTGAAAACCATAACTTATACATTTAAAGTCCGCGCCTTACGCCGTGGACGCGAAACGAAATCAGTTTAGACACTAAGTATTTGTCAACGGCACCACAACAACCTACAACAGGGAATAGGTTAGTTATTCCACCATCTGTTCTATTTAAATCTCTACAACAGGTTAGGGTTAGGATTTCTTACCCAAATATGACGTTGGAAACACCGAAAGAACTACACGGGAGTGGTGTTTCAGCAGGTGGAGTAGCAGGGAAGAATCCCCACTTCTCTCTCTCTTTTTCTCTCTCTTTTCTTTCTTCTCTCTCCTAGGGTTTCTCAAATTCGTATGGGATGAGAGAGTGAGGGCTTAAGGCCCTTATATAGGCCCAAAACTGATGGGAATGGCCCCAGGGCCAAGGTATACTTAGGTTATGTCCAAAACCAGTCTGTTTCGACTCAACGGAGCATTTCCGGAGCCCCCCTTGAGCCAAAGGTCGGACTTAAGCTCACTGACCTTGGAACTAAGTCGAGTTAAGTTTTCGTTCCAGTCGGGTTCCCAGATCACACGTGGCGGACCAGTTTCAGTTCAACGGTCACCGAAACTCGATCAGGGCCACAAGTACACTGACCTGTGTATGAAATTTCTCCTGATTCGAGGGTGTATTTTGGTCAGATTCTGACGGTCTGATTGCTTATATTCGGCCCATAAGCGACAAGTCTCAGATTGATTTAATTTCTAAAAGAAACCACGTTTTCACACACACTTCACTCCGGGCTCAAGCGAATTACTTCGGGACACTATCTGGACTTGATTTCCGAGGTGGTTGTCAAGCCCAGCAAGGCGGTCCTAATTATATAATTTCGTGATCATCGGACTTTCGACGTGCAGTCCAGATTCAATACGGAGTTTCGATGTGCTCCCAAGAGCAACTGAGTAATGAGATTGATCCTAGATTTTAGGGTAACCTAGCGTCAATGATTCTACAAGTTTTGGTTCTAGCAGATCGTATTTAAAGTGATTCAAGCGAATTCACAGCTAATCTAGTTTAGCACTTAGTTAAACTTGTCTAATTTCTAAAGGATTTGAGGTTTGAGAGGTTCATAAGGGGTTAGGATCTATCCCTTGCCTAAGGACATCTAACTCCAGGTTGGCAAAAATCTGGGGCATTACAAGTAAAGATCAAGCTCAAGATCAAGAAAAGATCAAGCTCAAGACAATAGAGAAGATTAAACTCAAGATTGGTACGTTCTCAAGAGAAGATCAAGCTAAAGATCAATTGATGTTCAAGAATAAGATCAAACTCGAAAGTCAAGATGAAGTCCGTAATCAAGTTCAAGACAAATAAGTTCATATATTTCACATATCTCAGATAGTATAAAACCCTAGAAAGACCTTAGGATTAAGTGCTTTAAAAAATCACTTAAATTGAGTTTTTATACTTATGTTTGCTTGGAATTCGACCAGCCTAATGTTTGGTTCGACTAGTCTAAGTTTTCTCGGTCAGTCCAAGTTTAAGTCGAAGTAAAATTAATTTTTGGTTACAAATTCGACTGGTCGAATTTTTGGTTCAACTAGTCGAAGCTTGACATTCGACCAACCCAAGATAATTCGACTCGAAGTCCAATAACTAAAACATTTTGGATTTTCAGATCTTCGACTAGTCGAAGGCCAAATTCGACTAGTCGAACTGGTCCTCGGGCTAGTCGAAGTTTGGATAGATCTTATCCCATGTAATCTGAAATCTGTTGAACTTAATCCAGTCTTCTTCGACTAGTCGAAGAATGTCTCAGGCTAGTCGAAGATTCAACTTCTTTTCCTATAAATTGAGTTCCTCTCTCAATCCGAAATATCAATTATTATTATCTAAATCCTTCCGTGAGAGAGAGAGAGAGAGAAGCTCAAGTTATCAGCAAGCTATTTGAACGATATTTATAAAATTTATTTATAGCTTTTGTTTAATTCCTTTAATCTCAGATCTTTCCACTCTGACTCTAGAGAGAGTAAACTATACTCTTCTTTTGAGATTTAAAAGAATCAACTCAAGTAGCCATTAGTTTGAACTTAATTAACATCAATAGAACCCTAGATCCTTTTATCCGACTGAACATTGAATAATCGATATACAAGAAAGCAGTTCTTCGGCTACGACTTCTTCTACGGTGAAGATAAGTATTTTTTCTTATTTTTATTTGGTTTTTCTGAGATAGCCAGAAAATCTCAGTGTAGGTTTTGTCTGAGATAGCCTGAAAATCTCAGTGAGGGGTTTGATTGTGATAGCCCAGTAAAATCATAAGAATTGTATCAGGTTTTAAGGTGACCCTGGGAAAACCTTTTTCTTAGTGAAAGCCAAAATTACGTGGAGAGTCCACGTATTTTGGGAGTGGAGTAGGTGTAGTTATTTTAGAACAGTTGTTGACACACCGAACCACTATAATTTTCTGTGTTATGTGGTGAATGGTTGTAATTTATTTTTCATTAAAGTGATGAATGTTGTAATATTTATTTTATTTACTCTTGCAAAGTTTGAGATTTTGATTTTAAAGAAATTCGTGAAATAAAGTTGTCCTGCCTAAATTTTAGGTGAAGATTGTCCTACGAATTATTTAAAATCAACGTTTTAATACCGAAGCAATTGAGATCTCTGATTTATTTATATATTCAGCATTTAGTTCGATTATTTGGCATAATCATATCCCCCCCCCCCCCCCCAAGGACTTCTTAAGCTCTCCTTTTCACCTAACATGATTATTACCGAGCCTAACATGAAATTGATCGAGGCTAACATGAAATTGACGTAGCCGAACTTTAAAATGACTGAGCCTAACATGAAAATGACCGAGCCCAATTTGAAATTGACCGAGCCAAACATGAAATTCACCGAGCTTAACGTGAAACTCACCGAGCTTCACATGAAATTTACCGAGCCTAACTTGAAATTGACCGAGCTTCACATGAAATTGACCGAGCTTCAAATGAAATTGACTGGGCTTCAAGGTGAATATCCTAATTTAATATTTCAAAGCCCACAATTTAAACAAAATATACAGAATTTTCATTCATTATAAATTTAATACAAAACACTCAAACAATCATATGCTATTGAATTCCTCCAAATTGGAGTGAATTTTGCATATATGTTCCCGTCAAAGTGTAACCGCTGCACAATATGTCAATATATTTTATTACAAATATACCGCAATCATAACCATTCATTTGCTTCGGTGCCGATCTCTCTTCTATAGTGGTCCAACTCTTCCTATCGAGCACATACGTGTCACCTGTGGCATGGAAGAGAATGGGGAGCCCCTCAGTCATCAACTTGATCTTTTCCCTGTACTTTGTGAGTGAATGGCATGAGCGCATACGTTTGTACTTTTCCCCAATGAAATTCATGTTCGGCTCGGTCATTTTCATTTGAGGCTCGGTCAATTTCATGCTACAGTCGATCATTTTCATGTGTGGCTAGGTCATTTTCATGTTACCCTCGGTTAATTATATGTGAAGCTCGATGAATTTCAAGTTAGGCTCGGTGAATTTCATGTTCAGCTCAGTTAGTTTCATGAAAGAAATTAACTGAGCCTCAAATGAAATTAGCCGCGCTTAACATGAAATTCACTGAGCCTCACATGGAATTCATCGAGCCTAGCATGAAAATGACTAGGCCGAACATGAGTGAAATTGACCAAGCCGAACATAAGTCATTGACCCTACACTGAGTGAAATTGACCCGAACATCGTGAAATTGACCTACGACGAAGTGAAATTGACCAATAACTACTTGAAATTGATGTCTTCAACTGAGTTAAATTGACCGCAAACATCGTGAAATTGACTGAGAACTCAATGAAATTGACCGTGAACATCATGAAATTAACCGCGAACTTAGTGAAGTTGACTGCGAACATCGTAAAATTGACCGATAAGTAAGTGAAATTGACCAAGAAATCGCTTAAGTTGGTGAAATTGACCGAGGACTGACTGAAATTGACCACGAACTGAGTTAAATTGACCACGAAGTGAGTGAAATTGACCTATAAGTGATTGAAATTGATCAAGAACTCGCTCATGAAGTTATCGGTCAATTTCCGCAAGTTCTCGGTCAACACGATGGCAGTTATCGGTCAATTTAACTCGGTTCTCGATTAATTTCACACAGTTCCGGTCAAGATGTCAATTTCAAGCAGTCCTCGGTCAATTTCACTTAGGCCTTGGTCAATTTAACTCAGTTCGCAGTTAATTTAGCTCAGTTCGCGGTCAATTTAACTCAGTTCGCGGTTAATTAAACTTAGTTTGAGGTCAATTTCAGTCAGTCCTCGGTCTATTTCACTCGGTCTTCATTTAGTTTCACTTCGGTGTTCGTTCTTTGATATAAAAAACCCTCAATGTGGGCCATTTGAGCATTGAATTTACATCATTTTTCAACTCATGCCATAAAATGTATAAATAAAATAGTTGGACTGTGGATGGTGCAAATATATCATAAAAAATACAGTGGGGTCCACATAATGAAGTTAAGATTTTGAAATATATCTATTATTCGTAGCTTCTTTGATGAGGGCACCATTTTTGTCCTTTCTTGTGTTGGCAAAACTAAAATGACGTATGTGGCAAGTGTATTCTCGAGCAAAAGAAGAAATAAAAAGAAAATAGTGTCACGCCCCAAACTCGGAAAACGGGCTCACAAAATTCCCGATCGCCGAATCCGGTCCCGACAGCCTCCGTAGTACCCCATTCTCGGTTCCCAGCACCCATACACCAGATTCCGATCCTGTGATCCTACAAGGAGAATTTTCAGTATGATTTTATTTTTTTGTAATGGAGCATAACCACAAGCATAATCAAGTCACAAAACAACATCACCGCATATCCACTATATCAAAAACTTTAAGTACAATGCTGAAAGGGAAATATAAGGTGATCAAAAAGCTCCAAAACAATTTGGTATGCGCTCCTGCCTCAGCGCTGCTGCTGTTCAACGACACCTGCATACAGCGGTCGTGCATAAGCTTATAAAAGCTTAGAGGGTGGTGTAGGTGTGTGCGCAAGGCAAGTGTCAGGTATACAATATCAGAGTAATGCGGAAATATGCGGTAAGTCCATGGATGCTGTCAGCTGCACCAAAGCTATGTAATGCAAGGCATGAATGCTATCGACCATACCAAGGCCATGCGATGCGAGGCCTATGTAGCTAAATATCATATGCGAGATGCAATACAAGCATGTCAGCACTCATCAAGTACACATATCAGTACAGTTCCTCTCTGGATATCACCGGGGTCTAATACACCTCACACTGATTGCCTCCTCCCTAGCTACACAGTCAAGCAAATGGAAGAAACCACACTATCCGCCTGACCAGTAGTCTGCTAATACCTACCCGGCTCGTTAATAGCGGACTCATTTGCGAGCTGGTCAAACTCAGCCTAGCTTATAGCTCCCTCATTCGGGCAGATAAGGCCACACCCCCTTCCAACCGACCACGACACAGTGGAAGACGCGGTCTACTAGTATTTGGCACTCGAGCGCTCGTGTATCCACTCGATCTAAACGTTGGAGCATCCCCTTGTACCAAAAAGGTTTTGGAATTTTCACCCAAGGACATCCTAAGTGCCCACAATGCTAGAGCCAATATTTCCGGTATCCGATATGACCATCCACGATGTGCCTGTGGAGGCCACGACCCTGATGTTGCTAGAGCGTGCAGTGATCAAGTCACACATATGCGAGATGCATGAGTTACACCGTACAATCATGCAGTAATCTCACGGGTACCACGCGATCATGTGGGGCACTCCGTCTCATAAGGAGTCCCGTAGATGTCTCAGCCCAACGGCTTATGCTATGATCAAACATTTCTCATATCAAGCATACATATGATGCGTATGCGCATGAATCATGGAAGTGTACTAAGCATGTTATAAAGTAATGAACTATCCTTACACCAAAGATTGGCCTAAACGGCCTACACATAACCAGTATGGGCCTATCAATGGGCCATAGGGAGATTTATAATGCAGACATTAAACCAACATCATTCTTATAATGTGGACGTCAAACCAACATTGCTCCCAAGGCATGGCCCGCCATAAATATCATCAACAAACCATGGGTAAATCACCCATTTTAATGGACCCTAAGGACATCCCGTTAGGCCTCGACCCATGGGCCTTGGATACTTCAAACGGGCCACATCATATGGGCCTTATATAAATCAAGTGGGCCACATCAATGGGCCTTATGTACATTGCAATGGGCCATAACCCCTGGGCCTTGAAATACATCACAATGGCCTCACAACATGGGCCTTACATTCACATCGAGGTGGGCCTCAACAACGGCCTCATACACATCAGGTGGGTCTAATCACTTGGGCCTTATATATATACCAAGGTAGGCCTCAATGGATGACCACAAATAAATCAAAATGTATATATAATGAATCATATCAAAAGATCAACTGGACCGCACCCCAAATAACAGTGGCAAGAATGATTTCCACCATTAAATCCTCAAGGCCCACCATAACATTTATTTCCCATCCAATCTGATTGTAAGGTCACACTGACCTGAAAGGGGGTCTTAATGGTGGACGGTCAAACCCACTGTTTTCTGTAGTGTGGTCCACCTAATCCTAGATCTGTCTCATTTTTAGTCTCATGCCATAAAATTATCTTTCAAAATGGTTGAACGGCCTGGATGCAACACATGCATCATGGTGGGTTCCATGGAGGCCCACCATCATATATATAATATGTATAATATAATATATAATTTATATACAATATTATATATAATATAATATAATATTATATATATATATATATATACACACACACAAGCACACACACACGCGCACACACACACACACGCATACACACACACACATTGTCCCCTTGACGGTGGGGATAGAACACATAAATCACAGTGGGCTCCACCGTCTGCCTGGACGGTGGGAATAAAACACATATTACTGTGGGTCCCGTGTGGGGCCCACCATAATGTTTACAAGCCATCCAACCCGTTGATAAGGTCCCACGGACCTGGCTGAATAGGAAAAACAAATTTCATCCTGATCCAAAACTTCTGTGGACCCAAAAAGGGTTTCAATGATAGACGTTTAATCAACACTATTTCCTATGATGTGGGCCACCTGAGCGTCGAATGGGCCTGATTTTTGGAGGGGGCCCATTCCAGGGAGGGGCCCACCTAGTGAACGGTTTGGATGACCTACATACATCATGGTGGGGCCCACAGCTGGAGCCGCGGGTCCCTGCCTACACGGCCACCCCCTAGCAGCAGGCGCTGCCTGCGCCTCTGACAACAGCAGCAGCAGCGGCTGCTGCTGCTGTTGTATATTATTATATTATTTTTTTTTAAATCACGTAATTTCACGGTTTCTCACATGTGCGGCCCGCATCAAGTGAATCCACCCCAGCCATTGGTCTTTACTGCTCGAGACAGACCAAACGAGCCCAATGTGCAGTATATTCTGGGGTACAGCAACGACAGAGTGCATTTAAACGGTGAAAACCGCTATTTCCTATGTTATGGCCCACCAGGACATCGGATTGGCTCCATTTTTTGGTTCAACGCCTAAAATGAGCTAGCGAAAGGGATGGATGGCTTGGATTGAATACATATATCAAGGTGGGGCCTACATGAGTGGCCTTTCCCAAAAGCCTTGAAACAAGGCTAATATTTGTGTTTCCAGTTGACGTCCAGCGTCCCTGGACGCTGAACGGTTTCAGTATACGTGGTGGGCCCTGCACAGGTGGGCCACCAAATGGCGAGTGGTGTGGGTACAACACATATGTAAAGTGGGCCTCACCTACAGATGGCTTGGATATATGCTTCATGGTAAAAACGTCGGCCCACATCTTCCGGCTTAGGTATCAGATCGGTGCGCGAGTCGCGGCGTTGGAACCGCGGCGACGGTGCGGTGTAATGATACAAGTCTCGGCTTAAGTCGACTCAATTCTATAGGATACGACTTAGGGTCGATCGCAAACCTTAATTATACGTCGCAGGTTGCCGAAATTCGACGGGAAGGATCGCAGAATTCGACGGAACAGTACGGACTAGGATACGGGTCTCACAGCTCTCCCCACCTAATAAAAATTTCATCCTTGAAATTTACACTACCATCGCGACTCAACATAACTCATAAGGGAATGGGAAACATAACATCATATATAATAAAAAAACAGTACAACACACAATCATACATCGAAAAGATGAGGATAATGCTCTCGAATCTCAGCCTCGCGCTCTTAAGATGCTTCATCCACACTATGATGGCCCCACTGCACCTTTACCAAGGGAATGACCTTGGTCCGCAGGACCTGCTCCTTCCGATCGAGGATACGAACTGGCTGCTCGATGTAAGAAGCATCCTCACGGACCTCCAACGATTGCCAATCAATAACAAGAACGATGTTTGACCCACACTTCCTCAACATAGAGACATCGAAAACATTATGGACGTCAGACAACTGAGATGGCAAAGCAAGCCAATAGGCCACTGCGCTGACGCGCCCAGTGATCTCGAAAGGTCCTATAAATCTCGGGGCAAGCTTGCCCTTCACTCCAAAACGAACCACATCCTTCATGGGTAAGACCTTGAGATACACATGGTCCCCAACGACAAACTCAAAGGGACGACGCCGACGGTCAGCAAAACTCTTCTGCCGGCTCTGAGTTGTGCGCATCCTCTGCCTGATGATATTGATAACCTCTGACGTCTGCAGCACAAGCTCGGGACCTAGGAGACGGCGCTCTCCAACCTCGGTCCAACAACTAGGAGATTTGCATGGTCTGCCATATAATGCCTCAAAAGGAGTCATGCCAATGGTCGCCTGATAGCTGTTGTTGTACGCGAACTCAGCCAATCGTAGGTGCTCGTCCCAACTACCTGAGAAATCAATCGCATAGGCCCGAAGCATATCCTCAAGGATCTGGTTGACCCTCTTGGTCTGACCATTGGTCTACGGATGATACGCAGTGCTGAGCTGCAAATCAGTGCTCATCGCTCTCTGGAAGCTCCTCCAAAACTGAGACGTGAACCTCGGGTCTCGGTTTGAAACGATCGAGACAGGATCATCGTGCAGTCTCACGATCTCATCAACAAACATCTTGGCGAGCCAGTCCGTATGCCAAGTCTCATGAATCGTAAGAAAATGTGTCGACTTCGTCAGACGGTCCATGACAACCCATATGACATCATGACCGCGCTAAGTCCTCGGCAACCCCATGATAAAATCGATAGATATGTGCTCCCACATCCACATCGAGACGCTCAACGGCTGCAATAGGTCAGGGGGTCTCTGATGATCGACCTTGACACGCTGGCACGTGTCACACTCGGCCACAAAGCTGACTATCTGGCGCTTCATCCACGACCAATAATACTGACGCCTCATATCGCGATACATCTTCATCGAGCCAGGGTAGATAGAGAACCGCGATCAATGTGCCTCGGTCATAAGATCTCGGCGCAACTCAGGAACATCCGGGACACATAATCGGCCTCTGAAGTGAAATCCACCATCAGAACCAACCTGTCAGTCTGACTGACTCTTATATGCTGCCTCTGCTCGGTAATCCTGTAACGACTCGTCTGTCTGTTGAGCCTCGATCATCCTTGCTACAAGAGAGGGTTGAATCGACAGGCTCGATAGTTGAATGATAGAAGAATGTAAACCAAACTCGAAGTCGTACTCTGCTACATCCTCGAGCATCCTCCACTCCCGAATCATCAAGTGCGCCCCAGGCCTCGTGGCTGACGGCTGAGGGCATCCGTCACCACATTCGCCTTGCCCGGGTGGTCTGGAGATCAAAATCATAGTCCTTTAGGAGCTCCATCCAATGCCTCTGCCTCATGTTCAACTCGGACTGAGAGAACAGATACTTCAAGCTTTTGTTGTCGGAGAAGAGTTCTAACCTCACCCCATAAAGATAGTGCCTCCACACTTTCAGTGCGAAGACAACTGCCGTCAGCTCTAAATCGTGCGTGGGGTAGTTTAGCTCATGGACCTTGAACTGACGAGACGCATAAGCCACTGGCTTCCCATGTTGCATCAGGAAAGCACCCAAACCAACTCGTGAGGCATCGGTAAATATAACAAATCCATCACTCCCAGAGGGGAGAGTGAGGATAAGAGCGGACGTGAGGCGGTCCTTCAGTTCCATAAATGATCGCTCACAAGCATCGCTCCAAACAAACTCAGCACCCTTCCGAGTCAACCTGGTCAACGGGGCTGCAATACGAGAGAATCCCTCAATGAAACGTCGGTAGTAGCCCGCCAAACCAAGAAAACTACGGATCTCGAACGCGTTCATTACGGAATAGCAGGGGCATTTTGGTTATGGATTAGCTATTGACCATGCCACCAGCCAATGGCTAGCAGTTGGTGCTCCATGGGTCCCACCATGATGTATGTGTTTCATCCATGCCCTCCACCCATTCTTACATATCATTTTATGGTATGAGCCTAAAAATGAGATTAATCCAAATATCAATTGGACCGCACAATGTTGATTGAACTCCCACCATTAAAAACTTCTCTGGGGCACAAAAGTTTTGCATAAAGCTAATATATATTTTTTCCCTTCATCTAAGTCTTTATGACCTAATCAATAGTTTATATGTCAAACAACCATTATAGTGGGCCCTAGGAGGTTTTTAATGGTGGACATTTAATCACTATTGTTTTCCCATGGTGTGGTCCACCTGAGATTTAGATCTACCTCATTTTTGGGATCGAGCCTTAAAATTGTCTTTAAAAATGGATGGACGGTGTGGATAAAACAATACATCGCGTTGGGTCCACATAGCACTGACCACTAGCCACCTGGCTATTGGCAGCGTCACTAGCTAAACCACGTTCTGATTTCTTCCATGAGTTTTTTTCGACTGCATGCCTCGCTTTTAAGCCACCGACCTTTCTCTACCACTCCAAACTTACTTTACCAAACTATGACCCTTCTATACGGGCACATTTTTGCCGAACCAAAATGCCCCTGCTTTATTAGAAACACAATTTCTGAAAGTTGTTATTCCCCTCATACAGTTTAACCCAAGCAGTAAAACCTTCATATTCTAATTTCTTCCCTCGTTTCTGTGATCGTCCACCCTAGCAGAAAAACTCTTATTTCTGATTTCTTCTCTCTTCTTTGTGATTGTCCACCCTAGCAGTAAAACCCCCATTTTCTGATTTCTTCTCTCATCTTTGTGATGCTCCACCCTAGCAGTAAAACCCCTATTTTTTTTCTATTTCTTCTTTTGCTCGAGAATACACTTGTCACATACGTTATTTTAGTTTTGTCAATACAAGATAGGACGAAAATGGTGCCCCCATCAAAGAAGTTACGAATGACAGGTATATTTCAAAGTCTTGACTTCATTATGTGGACTCCATTGTATTTTATATGATATATCTACACCATCCACAGTCCAACTATTTTATTTATACATTTTATGGCATGAGTCAGAAAATGATGCAAATTCAATGCTTAAATGGCCCACATTGAGGCCTTTTTTAAAAAAAAATCAAAGAACGAACACCGAAGTGAAACTGAACGAAGACCGGGTGAAATAGACCGAGGACTGACTAAAATTGACTTTGAACTGAGTTAAATTGACCACTAACTGAGTGAAATTGGCCGAGGGCTAAGTGAAATTGACCGAGGACTGCTTAAAATTGACATCTTGACCGAGAACTGTGTGAAATTGAACGAGAACTGAGTCAAATTGACTGATAATTGCTTGAAATTGTTATTGCATTGACCGAGAACTTGCGAAAATTGACCAATAATTGCTTAAGCGAGTTCTCAGTCAATTTCACTTAGTTCGCGGTCAATTTCAGTCAGCTATCGGCCAATTTTGCTAAGTTCGTGGTAAATTTCACTTACTTAAGCGAATTCTCGGTCAATTTCACTCACTTCATGGTCAATTTCACTAAGTTCGCGGTCAATTTCACTCACTTCGCGGTCAATTTCACTGAGTCCTTAGTCAATTTCACGATGTTCGTAGTCAATTTAACTCAGTTCAATATGCCAATTTCAAGCAGTTATCGGTCAATTTCACTTAGTCCTTGATTAATTTCACTTAGTCCGCGGTCAATTTTAATCACTTCGCAGTCAATTTCACTCACTTTGCAGTCAAGTTCACTCACATCGCGGTGAACTTCACTCACTTCGCAGTCAATTTCACTCACTTCTTAGTCAACTTCACTCTCTTCACGGTCAATTTGACTCACTTCGCGGTCAACTTCACTCACTTCGTGGTGAAGTTCACTCCACGGTCAAGTTCACTCACTTCGCGGTGAACTTCACTCACTTCGCGGTCAATTTCAATCACTTTACAGTCAACTTCACTCACTTCGTGGTGAAGTTCACTAACTCATGGTCAATTTCACTAACTTTGCGGTCAAGTTCGCTCACTTCGCAGTGAACTTCACTCAGTTCGCGGTCAATTTCACTCACTTCGCGGTCAATTTCACTCACTTGTGGTCAAGTTCACTCACTTCGTGGCCAATTTCGCTCAGGAAGCGGTTAATTTCAATCAGCTAATGAATTCGGTGTGAGCAACCCGGCGTAGCATGTTGGGTCACTAAAGTAGCTCGTATTACCCCAAAATTATATGTGGTACGTCCGACAACTCATTTTTGTTTGCGAGATACGGCCGTTTAAAGTTCTAACGGTCCGGATCAATTTCACTTTCGATCGGGCCTTTTTCTGGTCCACCTCGACCATGAACGGGTAATGTTTTCATTACAAATCATCAACGCTGGTTATATCTTTTTCTATCATATCTTTAATAATATATTATTTTGTCAAACATGGACAAGTATATGTACCCGTCAACCATGATAATTCGCATTGGTTTTTTATCGTGATCTACCCAAGAAAATGAGGGATCATTTTGTATGATAGTTTATATACAAATGCACTCACAAAATACAGGGAAAAGATCAAGTTGATGAGTGAGGGGCTCTCCATTCTCTTCCATGCTACGGGTGACATGTCTACACTGACGGGAAGAGTTGGACCGCCAATAAAGAGTGATCAACACCGAAACAAACGAATGGTTATGACTGCGGCATATTCGTAATGAATATATTAACATATTTTGCAGCGTTTACACTTTGGCGGGAACATATATGCAAAAATTCACTCCAATTTGGAGGAATTCAATAACATATGATTGTTTGAGTGTTGCTCATAAATGATATTTGTCTTAGGCATGGGAGGAAGAGGGAAATCTTATGAAATGATGAATTTTGTTTTGTAATAGATATTTTGTATAAAATTTATAGTGAATGACAATTTGTTTTGTATTAAATTTATAGTTAATGAAAATTTCGTATCTTTTGTTTAAATTGCGGACTTTGAAATATTAAATGAGGATACTGACCCTGAGGCCCAGTCAATTTCATTTGAAGCCTGGTCAATTTCATTTGAAGCTCGGTTAATTTCGAGTTTGGCTCAGTCAATTTCATGTGAAGCTCGGTGAATTTTATGTTAAGCTTAGTAATTTCATGTTTGGCTCGGTCGATTTCAAGTTTGGCTCGGTGAATTTCATGTTAGCCTCGGTTAATTTCATTTATCTTCAATAAATTTCATGTTACACTTGGTGAATTTCATGTTAGGCTCGGTGAATTTCATGTTCGCCTCGTTCAATTTCATGTTAGGCTCGTTTAATTCCATGTTAAGCTTGTTCAATTTCATGTTAAACTAATTCAATTTCAATTTACGCTCGGTGAATTTCATGTTAGGCTCGGTCAATTTCATGTTAGTCTTGGTGAAATTCACATTCGCCTTGTTCAAGTTCATGTTCGCCTCGGTCAATTTCATGTTAGGGTCGGTGAATTGACTAGGTCCAGTCAGGGTCGACCCCAACCCGTTGCCTGTCCAACCTTAAAACAGTCGCATGTTACAAACCGGAATGAGTTTTTCGACAAATCATATATGATTTTGAGGTAGGAGAAGCTGATTTAGCCAACCAACCTAGTAGATTTGCGATATTCCATCAGATCGATAGCAGAAAGTCTTTTTTTTGTTTTTACTATAAATATTAAGTTTTAGTTCGATTAGGCTGTCCCGGCATTCTTCTCAACTCAAACTTAAAAACTTTAAACCCATGTAGTTAATCAGTATAGTAGATGTTAATATTGTGAATTTCATGTTCGGCTCGGTGAATTTCATGTTAGGCTCGTTGAATTTCACGTTAAGCTCGTTGAATTTGATCATGAAGTGACTAAAATTGACTGTAAAGTGATTGAAATTGACCGTAAAGTGAGTGAAATTAGCCGCGAAGTAAGTGAATTGACCGAGAACTGTGAACTTGACCAAGGAGTGAAATTCACCGCGAAGTGATTGAAATTCACCATGAAGTGAGTGAAGTTCACTGCGAAGTGAGTGAAATTGACCGTGAAGTGAGTGAAATTGACTGCGAAGTGAGTGAAGTTCACGGCGAAGTGAGTGAAATTGACCGCAAAGTTAGTGAAATTCACCCAAAGAGAGTGAAATTGACCAAGAAGTGAGTGAAATTGATCACGAAGTGAGTGAACTTGACCACGAAGTGAGTAAAATTGACCGCGAAGTGAGTGAACTTGACTGAGAAGTGAGTGAAATTGACCACGAAGTGAGTGAAATTTACTGCGAAGTGACTGAAATTGACTGCGAAGTGAGTGAACTTAACCACGAAGTGAGTGAGATTCACCATGAAGTGAGTGAAATTGACCGCGAAGTGAGAGAAATTGATCGCGAAGTGACTGAAATTCACCGCGAAGTTAGTGAAATTGACTAATACCAATTCACAAACAAATCACCATTCACGATGAAATCACTATTCACAAATAAATTAATTAACAATTCATAAGTAGGTCCTCATTTACCCTGAAATTTATATAAGATATCATTTACAACAAATTACAACATTTCACAAAATTTTCCTATTCGTAGCTTCTTTTATGGAGGCACCATTTTCATCTTATCTTGGGTTGGCAAAACTAAAAAATGACGTATGTGGCAATTGTATTCTCAACCAAAAGAAGAAATAAAAAGAAATTACAAGATTTCAGGAAATAGGTTTTTCGTGGTAGAGTATTCTCGTACCAAGATGTGAAAATAAAACAGGAATTTGGTGTTAGGGTGGATAATCACAAAGAGAGAGAAGAAATCAGAAAATAGGGGTTTTACGGCTAGGGTTAAATCGTGTAAAGTGGACAGAGGCTTTTAGAAATTGCATTTCTATGTTGCAGGGGCATTTTTGTTCTGTAAAAACGTGTCCGTACAGCAGGGTAATAGTTTGGGAAAGTAAGTTTTGAGAGGCAGAGAAAGGACAGTGGGTTAAAAGTGAGGCATACAGTAAAAAAAAAACTCCCAAAGAAATGATAACCAACTGTCTGCGTTCCACTCCAGTACCAAGTCGATACGGGAAAAGCTATGCGGCCATGTGTTGAAGCATAAAATAAGCAAGGAAGTGAAGACGAGAAAGATCAAGAAATCAATTGGAAAGATCAAGAAATCAGCTTCAAAGACCACTTTGCGCGGGTACGCGCAAGGTGAAATGGTTACGCCAGACCGCGCAAAGTGAACGGATTGCGTGGGAGATTATGAAGACAATTTGCGCGGGGATTGATAGTTTGCGCGAAACCGCGCAAAGCATATCGTTTGCGCGTATTCGCGCAAAGTATATGACGGTGGGATCAAAAGGTTAGTTGATTATTTTGTCCCACATCGACCAGAACAGAGATTTCCATTGAAGAAAATGTCTATAAATACCCCGTTCCTCCTCTCAAAAGGGGTTGGAAGATTTCAGAAGTGAAAGAAAGACGAAAGAGAAGACAGAAGGTGCGGAGTATTGGACTCCTGCACTTTGCGCGACGTCGCACAAAGGAGTATTGGACTCCTGAAGTTTGCGCGGAAAGCGCAAAGCGTCATGGGTTAATATAGTTTGCGCGGACCCGCGCAAAGCATATTGTTTGCGCGGACCCGCGCAAACCGACTGCTGAACAGTCTATAACAGCAATGGGCTGTTATGCTGTTAGAATGGCTAGAGTCTTCAAGTCTTCAGGTTCTTCTTGTTCAGGAGAAAAGGAAGAATCATCGACGAAAAGGCGTGTTCCTCCTAAGTTTCAGGAGATGATTGAAATAACGCTGTTATGCTGCCGGAATCTCCGTCCTCTTGAAGACTATTGGTCAATTTATCCATTCCTCCTAAGTCATAGGAGATGATTGAGATCGGCGCTGTTATGCTGCCGAAATTTATATTTAACTGCGATAACTGTAACTTGTAATGAATTCTTTGTAAACTATCTTAGAATCAAGGGATACTGAGGATGTAAATGAATTCAGAATCAATGAAGTGTGATGATTGTTTCTGTAATTATTTCATTGTTATGATTGAATAAGATAATTCCCAAATCAAATACTTTTGTTTTCTTGTCGAAACAAAATGGCGACTCTGCTGGGGAATTTATATCTTATTTAATACTAACATTGGAAAGTTGCAAGACTCTCATTACTGTTTTTGGCGTCTTCCAGACGCCAAAATGGCGACTCTCAGTGGGAACATCCTCCCCTTCATCTCTAAGATAGTTTACTTAATCTTCCATATACTAATTTCATGAATGTTTTGTTATTGAAGGTACCCAAATTCAATCACACCACATTGCTAATGGCTAACGTTGCGAGAAAAGTGAACTTCCGATTCACCGCTACCGGATTTGTAATTGAATATGCGCCGAACCAAACTCCTGAGCATATGAAAGCAAGCACTACAAGCAGGCGCAAAGCGACTCAAGCAACAGTGGGAGTCATTTCCGTCTCACCTCAACCACAAGAAAGTGATGAGAATTGGACTTTGGTCCTGTCCAAGAAAACAAAAGCAAAGACCTTAAAGAACCGCAAAGCGAAAGTACTTGTACCAAGAACTGAGGGACCGGTCACGCGCAGCATAGCTAGAAGAAAACCTGAGCTCGCTCCTCCAGCAATTTATCCCGAACAAACTACTTCGCAGTTCTCGCTGCATAATTTTCCAGCTTTGGTTGCTCCAAAGACCAAATGGACAAAATCGCAGAAAGGCAAAGCACTGATGATAGGATCACCGATGCTCGTGTCACCTCAAACAAGCTCGCCCATAACTGTATCACCCCAATCGGTTAAGAGCACGGGAAGTACACAAGAATCAAACGAGACTCCAATGTCTCCCCTCTTTATAAGTCCTGTTACGTCAACATATTCTCGTTTTACTCAAAAAATGACTTCGACAAACAGTCAAGAGGCCGCAGTATATATGGCAGAAACAGGTCAAGGAAATAGGCCATCTACTGAAGAACGTGTTGATCAAATGGCAGAGGCACAAAGAGTGCTAATGGATGAATGCCGGAACCTCAGAGAAGCTCTGGCAACTCTGGCACATAATGTAGCCCAATAGTGGCTCCACCCATGATGGGGCAACGAATGGACAAGAGAACCAACCTGAAGGCTCTCGTCCGCAAGAGATAGGATCACGAGGATCAGTTCCAGCAGCAAGAGCTATAACGCAAGATGATGTAAGACAAGTCGTCGAAGAAGCAGTCAGAATAGAAAGAGAACGAGCGAATACCGGTCGTTTCAGATACCGAACACCTTACCCGAGAGAGGTAGAGGATGTTCCGTTTCCAGCCAATTTTAAGCATCCAGATTTCCAAAAATTTAATAGGGAAGGATCACCAGAAGAACACCTGATGCATTTCATCACCAGCATGAGAAACTTCTCCACAATACCTCAATACTGTTTACGCTTATTTGGATCATCATTGACAAGTAAAGCTTTCAGGTGGTATTCAAATTTAGCACCAGGTGTTCATGTCAAACTTTTTCTCATCAGAACGCGATGTCAGTATCACGGAATTAGCTTCAGTACGACAGCGGGAAGGAGAACTAGTTGAAAAATTCATAGACAGATGGAAGACGCTGGGGGCATCGTATAGGCAGTTGCCAGAAGAAAAGGAACAAGTCAAAATGTGTCTGAATTCTATGGAAACAGGAATTGCGTTCGGACTCACTAGTGCTGATATCGGAACCTTTCGCGATTTGGCTACCAAAGCCCATGCATTGGAATTAATGACTCGTAAGATGCCAGCATTTCATCATGAAACTGTCAGAAGAATACCTGGCAGGACAACCGTCAACACCATCGATCGAGATAAGAAAAATCAAGAAGCTAAGGGCTCAAGAGACAAAAGGCCGGAAGGAAAAGAAAACTGGAATCAATCAAGGGACAGATACAGTGGAAAAAAGCTTAGAATGCTCGATTCTCATGAAGGATTTGAGTTTGACAGAGAGGACGTGGTGCCTATGATGCAACAATTGTTAAAAGCAGGTACCCTGGAATTACCGGAACCGAAACGCCCTGAAGATGTGACAAGAACCCGAGAAAGAAACTTTTGCCGTTATCATCGCTTAGTGGGACATCCGACAGAAAATTGTTACACATTAAAGTGCATCATACAGCGAATGATAAATAGAGGAGATATAATAACCAGCGAAAGCAAAGAAAAGAATACAAGATCGACAGTAAATGTATTGTCAATTCAAGAAAAGACTCGAGGAATGAAAGAAAAGGGAGACCGAAGGCCGATAAGAAATGCGACAATGATTACGTTGCGATCAGGGAAGCAGATAACGAGTCCAATAAAGCAAAAAGCAGAAATTATAAGGAAGAAGTGACTGAAAAGCGGAACATCGAGGATAGAAGTAGAAATGAAGATACATCGACAAAGTGGCTTACGATGTAGTTAGTCACTTGAAAGGTATATCGGCACGTTTGAGTATTTATGATGCGCTCAAGTTATCGGAAGAGTTTCGACAGAGTTTGATTCAAGCACTGGCTGATCACGATGTGAGAGAAACTTTACTGACAGAAATGAAGAATGAAAGAAGCAAGGAAAAGGTGGATTGTCTACCAGTGATATCTTTTTCTGATGATGATTTAATTGGTGAGACAGAACATAACAGGCCATTGATGATAGAAGGGTACATTTGTGAAAAGAAGATAAAACGGATCATGATAGACAATGGGTCAGCAGTGAATCTTTTGCCACTCTCCATGATTACTAAATTGGGTTATCGCCGTTCAGATTTGCGCCCCAGCGGAATGATGATACAAGGGTTTAATCAAGATGGACAACGCGCGCTCGGTAAAATTACAGTAACATTGGAAGTAGGAGAATTAATCACTTCTGTTGTATGTCACGTTATAAATGCTGTGACGACATATAACCTTCTCTTGGGAAGGCCATGGATACATCAGTACAATATTGTACCTTCTACTCTACACCAATGTTTCAAATACCACAAGGATGGAGTGCAGTGTAAAGTAATAGCTGATGCGAAACCATATACAGAAGCTGAGTCTTTCTTTGCGGATGCTAGCTATTATAAATGTTTCCCAAAGAAGCAGGAAAATGATGATAGAAAAGGAATCTTGAAAGATGTCCAAATAAATAAAGCTAGAGAAGAAAGGGCGGAGTCTTCTGAGACTACAAGAGCAAGGAAAAAGTTTATTTTGTACCAAAGCGCCTGAGACAGCCGGGACAACCGCCATTGACATTGTTGTCAACAGAACAGTTGAAAGTCTTACAGTCCAATTACACGATGCCCTTACCCAATATCGAAAGATGCAAGCCATTTGCAGCCGCCCCAGGCACATTTCAAGTCAGAGCCAGTGCTAAATATCCTGAAGCAATAAAGTTCCACGTTGCAGCAGAGGTGAAGAATGAAAACACAAGCAATATATATCATGGAGAGTTAGCACCGCAGAATTTGAGAAAATACAGTGCAGTAAGCAAGAAAATCATGAAAAATATGGGTTTTGATTGTGACAAGCCCACTGGACTGAATCATGGGAAAGGAATTCAAATCCCTCTCGGAGTCAATCAAGAGAAACGGAGAAAATTCCAAGGATTAGGATTAGGAGCAGAATCATCAGTGAATATGGTATCAGTAGATATGACTCCAGCCGAACAGATGTCAGAACAAGATGCTAAGGTAGTTAAGTGTCCTGAAAACGCTCCAAGACAAATAGAAGACGGAGGACAGCCGACGATAGATGGCTTGCGAGAAATAAATTTGGGGACAGCAGAAGAACCAAGGAACACATTTATCAGTGTCAGTCTTTCAGATCAGGAATTTGAGAAATATGGCCAGCTTCTCAGAGAAAATAAAGACGTCTTCGCTTGGACATATGAAGAAATGCCAGGGTTGGAACCCTCTGTAGCAATGCATCGATTAAATATTTCCAAAGAAAAGAAACCAGTAAAGCAAACACAAAGGCGATTTCACCCGGACCTGATTCCAGTAATTGAAAAAGAAGTAAATAAGTTAATAAAGGTTGGATTCGTCAGAGAAGTTAAATATCCTAAGTGGATATCAAACATTGTTCGGTGAAAAAGAAAAATGGGCAGATTAGAGTATGCATCGACTTCAGAGATCTGAATGAAGCATGTCCAAAAGATGACTTCCCCCCTCCAATAACAGAATTATTAATTGATAGCACTACTCAGTATGCTATTATGTCTTTTATGGACGGATACGCGGGTTATAATCAAATCAGGATGGCGCCCGAAGATGAAGAAGCGACGGCTTTCAGAACACCGCTTGGAATTTATTGTTATAAAGTTATGCCTTTCGGTCTCAAAAATGCTGGGGCAACATATCAAAGGGCGATGAAAAATATTTTTCAAGATATGATGCATAAACATGTTGAATGTTATGTTGATGACTTGGTGGTCAGGTCAGGAGATCATCAAGAACATCGCGAACATTTAGCATCAGTTTCCGTCGGCTCAGAAAGAAGCAACTAAAGATGAACCCTGCTAAGTGCGCATTTGGAGTATCTTCTGGCAAATTCCTCGGCTTTGTTGTACGACACAGAGGGATCGAGATTGATCCAGAAAAAATTAAGGCTATTCAAAATATGCCGCCACCACGACGTTGAAGGAATTAAAAAGCTTACAAGGAAAATTGACATACATTCGCCGTTTCATTTCAAATCTCGCAGGAAGGTGTCAGCCATTTTCTCGGTTAATGAAGAAAGATACAGAATTTGTATGGGATCACGCCTGTCAAAATGCATTTGATTCAATCAAGGAATTGTTGAAACAGCCGCCGGTGTTAACAGCTCCAGTGAAAGGTAAGCCACTTATCTTATATACATCTGCAGCTACAAATTCTTTGGGTGCTTTGTTAGCACAGGTGAACGAAGCCGGAAAAGAGACTGCTCTTTATTATCTAAGCCGAACATTGATGGGGGCAGAATGCAATTATTCTTCGATCGAAAAAGAATGTTTGGCGCTAATATTCGCTGTACAAAAATTGAGGCATTATTGTCTCTCCCATGATATAACTCTAATCTCAAGAGCAGATCCGATAAAATTTTGATGACCAGGCCAATATTGTCGGGAAGACTAGCCAAGTGGATGTTATTGTTATCAGAATATACTATTTCATATAAACGGCGAAAGCAGAAAGCAGTAAAAGGGCAAGCTATGGCAGATTTCCTCGCAGCACATCCTGTGGCAGAAAGTGAAGAAATTAATGACGAATTTCCAGATGAACAGGTTATGTTGGCTGAATCTCAGAATCTTTGGCAAATGTATTTTGATGGTGCTGCTCGAATATCGGGAGCGGGGGCAGGAATAATATTCATTACACCTCAAGGCGATTTATTACCATATTCCTTCACATTGGGCACCGCATGCACAAACAATGAAGCTGAATACAGAGCTCTTATCATCGGAATGGAAATAGCCCAGCAAATGGAAATAAAATTATTGCATATCTTCGGAGATTCTAAATTGGTTATAAATCAATTGACAACCGAATTTGAAGTAAGGAAAGAAGAACTCCTATCCTATTATCGGAAGGCACAACGGTTGCTTGAACAGTTTTCTCATGTGGAAATTAAACACATACCGCGGTCGGAGAATACAAAAGCAGATGCTTTAGCCGGTCTGGCAGCAGCTCTGTCCTGCACAAAACGAAGTCCCCTTCAGGTAACTATAGAAGAAAGAAGATTCCTGCCATCTGCAGAAGTTATCGAAGAAACTGTAGAAATGTTTCCTATATCTTGTCTGGAAGTAATGATAACGATTGGCGTCAGCCTTTCGTTGATTATCTAAAGTATGATATCTTACCAGAAGATAATGCGCAAAAGCAGCAGATTAAGCAGCGATCAGGCAAATTTGTCATATGTAGTGAAGTATTGTATAGAAAATCTTACAATGGAATGCTGCTAAGATGCTTAGACAAGCAGGAAGCAAACCAAATGCTGCGGGAAGCACATTCAGGTGAATGTGGAGCACATCAAGCCGGTCGAAATTTGTGCCATAGGGTGCATCGAATGGGTTATTATTGGCCTACTATGTTCAAAGATGCAATAGAATATGCAAAGCGGTGTCACGAATGTCAAATACACGGAGATGTAATACATGTTCCTCCAGAAGAATTACATCAGTCTGTTGCTTCCTGGCCTTTTTCAGCATGGGGACTCGACGTGATGGTCCTATAAATCCCCCTTCATCAAAAGGAAAACAGTATATTTGGCAGCAACAGACTATTTCTCCAAATGGACCGAAGCAGTCGCCTTGCGTAATGTTTAGAGAAAGACGTGGTCAATTTCATCCGACATGCTATAATATACCGTCATGGTATTCCGAAAAAGATAGTCACTGATAATGGTACCCCTTTTAAAAATAGAGGCATGGAAAAGTTATGTCAGAAGTTTGGCATCCAGCATTCTTTTTCAACACCTTATTATTCTCCGGCCAATGGACTAGCAGAAGCGTTTAACAAAACGATCATCAAAATAATGAAAAAAAACGGTGACAGGCAATAAACGCGATTGGGATGAAAAGTTACAAGAAGCATTATGGGCATACAGAACTACCCATCGTACAACAACAGGGGCGACACCGTATCTGTTAATCTATGGTATAGAGGCAGTTATCCCAATTGAAATGCAGGTGGCATCACTCCGGATAGCAATACATCAGTCTATAACAGATGATGAAAATGCAAAAATAAGGCTAAAAGAATTAGATTTGCTCGATGAGAAGCGTCTTGCAGCTCAACAGCGGTTGCAGTCATATCAGGCCAGAATATCGGCTGCCTTTGATAAACAGGTTAAATACCGCTCTTTCAAAAAAGGGGATATGGTGTTAATGTTGAAAAGACCTATAGTGGTCACTCGCCGGACAGGGGGCAAGTTCGAGCCTAAATGGGACGGTCCATATGTAGTAAAAGAAGTATACTCCAATGGGGCATATAGAATCGCAAATCAAGAGGGACAGGGTATCAGTATACCTGTCAACGCCCGCTTCATCAAAAGATACTACCCCTGAAGATAGACATGTTGATTTTGACCCAGAATATTATCGGCATAATGATTCTGTATCAAAAGGGGGCAAGGATGAATAAGATCATGTCTATATGGTCAACAAAAGAAGCTATGAAGAAAAAGTTCACAAACATGTCAATTATCAAGCATCGAATCTGAAAAATATATATATGATCATCATCATCATCAAATAAGATTGACGAAGTTAATATCATCTCGAAGATTCTCTTGAAGATATCATTTAAGCTGGAAATATCAGGCCTTACAAGGCATGGATTCTCTTGAAGATATTATTCTGCTTACAAGACATAGGTCTTCTTAAAGATATTTCGAAAATATCTACCATATTTTGCAAATGATGATGATCATATTATAATATATATATATATATATATATATATATATATATATATATATGATATTATATATATATATATATTATGCCTCACAAGGCATGGATCTTCTTGAAGATGAAGATAAATATTATTGCCTTACAAGGCACGGATATTCTTGAAGATATTATCAAAAGCAAAGATACATCAATAACAATCAAAGAGGCAGTATAGCCAAGCCAAATCCTAAAAGAGCCAAATTGAGCGAATAAAAAAAAGATCAAGCTCGCAAAAAAAAAAAAAAAAAAAATGCTCTCAAAGGATCAAGCTCTAAAAGAGCCGGCCAACTATACATAAGACCTATGAAGATCGCCATTCGGGCAGCGGCGAGGAGTCAGTGGCCCTAAAAAGCCCGCGAAGACCATCGTGCGCACTCATGCGGGCAGCTGACGAAGTCAAGGATTCAAAGCCTAAAAGGGCTCATAATATCCGCAAGACATACCCGTACCTCACCTTCCCGCGCCCAACACACACCCCTGAAAACTGCCACGGAACATGAAAATGCCCTCCTGTGATGGGCTCGACTTGCAGACGAAGAAAACAGGGGCCGCAGTGCGAGCTTTATGCCAACCGTGCGTAAGACCCTCCAGGTCTAGGGTTTGATTTCAGTAGTAACTCGTGAGGAAGGGCTTAAACCTACTCATTGATGGACTGGCGACCCTAGATTTGGTGCCCAAAGGTAGCCTTGCGAGCCCTGCGAACTCTAGAGAGTTACCGTGGCCAACCCTGTGCGTAAAACCAACAGTTCACCGTCCGGTAGCGTCAATGGGCCCCTCTGATGGACCGTGACCGTGAGCTCAAGGCAGTGAGAAGCCCAAAAGAGAACTCTAGAGAGTTACAGTGGCCATCACATAAGACATAAATGCTCCACTACTCATGAGCTTAAACTGTGTGTGTGCGCACGCTCCACTACTCATGAGCTTAAACTGTGTGTGGCTAATTAAATCAAAACTTAGTACCGCCAATCTAAATACTCACATAGAGAGTCCCGCACTAACAAAGCATAAAGGTTTAGAAATTGTAAAGGATGTAATGAAATTACTGTATAAAGTATAAATATAATCTAATAATATTAAGTATAAACATACAATATAAAAATGCTAGTATAAACATCTCAAAATGCTATATGAAAACAAAAAGCAAATAAATTATGTTCAAAAGAAACATGAAAGCAAAGATTACATGTTCAAAATTACATGTTTAAAGATCTTCTGTAATCCCCACTGCTTCTGAATATCTGCGCAAATCTTCTTTCAATTGTGCCTGAGCTGCATCATGTTTAGATTTCTCTTCAAAAATAAGTCTTGCTTGATCAGGAACGCCAGTAAGCTTATCCTCCAAAGAAGCGATCATTTCTTTTCCTTGAAGTTGTGCAGATTTTTCAATATCAATGGATTGAGCATTTGCTCGTATCTTTTCTTCAACATCTTGAAGGGCTAAGGATTGCTCACGATGCTTTCTCTCCAGTTGAGAGAGTTCCTCCTTCAGAGCTGCAATACGATCTTGGATAATCGCCTTTCATCAATATAAGCCTTTTGTTGATCTTGAAGAATCATACGCTCTTGTTCAAGTTTAGAAATCGATGAAGCCGACAGAAAAACTTGTTCCTGAGATAAAGTCAGCAGCTTCCTGTATTCTAAAATTTCAGGTGCGATTGTGACATTCTCTACTGACGCCAGAGAAATTACTGAATCACGAAATTTGAGGAGGGAATCCCGCAAAGGAGATATGTTTATTCTGGCCATCTTGGCAGAGCTCTCCAAAATCTCTATGGCAACATCCAAATCCAACCATTGATCAGGATTTTTGAAGATATGGATTATGGCTAACAAGGAATGTTTCACCATGAGCATTTTATGAACAGGAATTTTCGCGAAAGACGACAATTCAGAAATAGTGGTCACAGAATCAGAACTGGCCGCGCCACTACAAGAATAAGTTCCTATAGCAAAAGAAGAAAAATATTCAAATACTATTATGAAATAGGTAGTATTGGGTAAAATAATCAATGCCTATATGAATACCTGTTACAGGAATGCGACTAATAGAAGGAGAAGCTCTCTGAGTCATGGAAGGGCCCAATTCCACCATATCAGCAAAAGATGGTGCTCTAGCTTCCGTACTTGAATCTCTGGTAGTCGGAGTTGGCAAGTCAGTAGTCTCTGTGGGAAATATGATTTCACGAGCCACTACTCTCTGCACTACCAATGGATTGCGGGTCCTTTTGGTGAAGTCGCCACAAGAGGGTTCATTGGAGAGATAGCACCTATTTCTGCAACTTGGGCACCTAAAAAGGGAGACGCAATGATGATTAAAAAAATATATATAGTTGTTAAAATAAAAAAATATATATATGAAAATTCCTTTACCTGGTGAATACCCATATTCTCCATAATCTAAGAGATCCTCGTCATCCTTTTCAGTTACAGGAGATTTAGCAGGAATATTGGCGCCAGGAAAAGTTTTAGCAATTGCAGGGGAAGATTCCATTTCAGCTTCTTTCACAGCTGTTTCCTCTTCTTCGCCAATATCAACTTCACCTTCCTCAAAGTCATCATCTTTATCTTCATCACTATCGCTATCTCCGCTGTCTTCGTATTGAGAAGATTCAGTTGTATCTGATGATGAAGCTGAACTTTCATCTTCCAAATTTTCTTCGTCAACTTCTTCAATAATAACTTGCTTCCCTTTGTAAGAAATGGGTTTGCTGCTCTCCGGTGCAGACTCTTGGACCATAGGGGAAGCAGATGTTTGGCGAGTCATTTCAGAAGGAATAGGGGATGATGTTTGCAAACGCGTTCTTGATCTAGTCATCGGAGAAGATGGGCTAGGACCAAGGGGTTGTGGAGGAGATACGGAAGTACCAATAGCTGGTTCTTCTTGAACCGCTGCGGTCTCCACAGGAATTGGAGAAGATGTACCTACAGCATCGTTCGCGGCTTGGTATGAAGAGTCCCGACGAGATTTCTCGAATTCTCTCAGATCTCCGTAAGCAAACCAGCCATCTAAAGTATTGATGGGCTTGATTTCACGAATGGGATCTTCCAATGATATCTTCCTGCAAATTTCTCCGGGATGAGATGCATGGCTCTTTTCCGGAATATAGCCAATTCCGCTCTCTAAATGTCTGCCCTTTAGCCTGGGCGGATGAAGAAATATAGAAGAATCCACTGGCAAGCACTTAGCAACCAGGTATGATTGATGATCCCACCATCGCATCCAGCTGTATGATGTATGGACTATGCGATCACAGCTTGGAATTATGAAGAGGGATCCAACGCAACCATTCAGCAACTGTTTCCATATCATGGCCCAGTTAAGAGGACCAGTTCCATAGCAGCGCATTTTTCTGGTAACCAGCCCGCAGTCTTGTGGTACAGTTTGATCATAACCAAATTGACGAGCAAAACGACTGGGGTAGTAAGGTTCTCTCCAGAATTCTGTCCCTTCCCGAAGAGGCAAACTGCATGAGCGAATGGAAAAGAAGAAAGCTCTTTCTGCGCTGCAGTAAGTGTTTCGTTGTCCACCATATCTGTATCTTCGGTGTAGCGATGAAGGCGGAACTGAAAGAAGTTTATCTGATCATCATCCCGAATTTTGTTGGCAACCCACTCATATGCCCTTTTTGCCATCGCTCTTTGCTGAAAGAACCAGAGCGGAAGGTGAGAAGGATGAGTATATGCTTGTTCAGGAGCTTCAAAAGTCCAGGGAAAATAAACTCCAAGCCACCCCGTAATATAATGCCAAGAAGTATGCGCAGATGAAGCTCCAAGAATTGGGTCTTTTATGTGGGTAGCTACTTCTCCAAGAGCCCTGTAGATAGAACATAATACGGGAGGAGCAAGAGAATATTTATGGCCCTCCGCTAAAGCACCAGCCACAACGAAGACACTGGGACGAACAACATCTGCCCACTTGGAGCTGGGCAATACGACTAAGCTTAGCCAGTAAGCCAAGAACGCTGCAAGCTCTCCGAAAGAACTATATTCTGGCTTTCTTCTTATCGCATCTCGAAGCTTCGTTAGTTCTTTAGAGTGGCAGTCGCGAAACCTTCAAAGAAAATAAAGAGGTTAATATACAAGAATGGCTAAATAGCAAGAATACAAGGAGGAAGATCAGTTGTTGGATTGGTAAATACCTGAGGCCCTAGAAAAATGTGCTAGCCATTGAAGAGGGGGAATTTTGTGGAAATTGGGAAATTTGCCCATCTCTTTGAATAACTCTATAGTAGTCTCAGAAATGGAAGGCTTGCGGTCTGGAGAAGATACGAAGGCCAGTTCTCTGTTTGTCGGAATGAATTCATCATAGAATTTGCCTGTTATTGTAAGACCGGCTATGCGATGAAGGTCCCAGAGAGATATACTCATTTCACCATAAGGAAGATGGAAGGAGTTGGTTGTAGGCGACCAGTATTCAAGGAAGCCCTTCAGAATATTGGGTTCCCTATAGAAGTATTTAGAGGTCACTTCTATTGCATCATAAAGGCCGATCTTTGCAAGAGTGCTCGTATGCTTCAGCAATATAGCCTCCGCCCATTCAGAATAGTATCGACGAGCAGTTAACATGCCCCTGATGCGGAATTCTGCCTGTCCCCAGAGTTGATCCCGATCTCTGAAGCGTTGTCGCACTGTCTCATAAAAATGAGAAGGAAAGAGATCATGAGGACTATGGAAAGGAGCTAAGAAAATCATGGGATGAACTTCTCCTATCCTCTGTCGCGGTTTCTGAGTTTGAATAGTTCCCTCCAAGATTCGGGGCTCTCTTGAAGTCCATGATTCAGTATACATTAATCTCTCACCATGGACGTAATCTTTGGACTCGCAGTCTAGCATAGACTGATGGCGATATACCTTGATCGGAATGATTGTCATGCCCTCCGCATGAGGATTATCAAACTTCATAATACCTTCGACAACTCGTACTGAGTCCCACGAGTTCTGAAGCCTCTTCTTCTTATGTTCCTTGATCTTTTCTGCAAATTCTTTCGCCTTATTGCGATGAATTTTCTTTGGGCGAGAAGCAGGAGGAGTATCTTCACGGAGAGGTGCTCTCTCACTGTCAGTTCGAATATGAGCAGCGGTGGTCTTCAACCATTCATCCCAGTCATACTCTCTGCCATGCTTAGGCGGACATTTGATGTCTCCCAAGATATAGATCTGTGAATGGGGGAAGGTAAAGATCTAATACGGTCAGAAAAGTCGAAAGTGGGAAGAACAGGTTCTTTGAAGTAAGCGGGATTTCTGGAAGTGGTCTTTGTCCGCTTAGCAGGAGGCTGATCAGAAGGAGGAGAGTCAGAAGGAGTTACAAGACGAGCCGTTTGTTTAACACGAGCCATGAAAGTAAGATAAAAAAGAAAGCAAGAAGAAAATGGCTAAGTGTTGGAGACAGTTCAAAAAAAAAAATTGGCTAAGTACAGAGTACTTTGCGCGGGGTCGCGCAAAGTATACAGTTTGCGCGGAAAACTTCAAGTTCAAAAGAAAATCGCGCAAAGTGAAACAGTTTGCGCGGGTCGCGCAAAGTAGGAGGTTTGCGCGGAAGAAAATCGCCAGAGCAGAGTTTCAGCAGAGAACGGTTCGTAAAAATGACTAAGTAGTTGGACTATTTATAGCCTTTATGGCCGAGTACGGTACTCGACCAGAGCTTTGCGCGGGGTCGCGCAAACCCTGTAGAAGATAACTGGTTGATCCTTTTTCTTTGATTTTCGGAAAAAAACAAAGAACGGATCAAGGGGGCATCTGTTGAAGCATAAAATAAGCAAGGAAGTGAAGACGAGAGAAAGATCAAGAAATCAATTGGAAAGATCAAGAAATCAGCTTCAAGACCACTTTGCGCGGGTACGCGCAAAGTGAAATGGTTGCGCCAGACCGCGCAAAGTGAACGGTTTGCGCGGGAGATTATGAAGACAGTTTGCGCGGGGATTGATAGTTTGCGCGGAACCGCGCAAAGCATATCGTTTGCGCGTGTCCGCGCAAAGTATATGACGGTGGGATCAAAAAGGTTGGTTGATTATTTTGTCCCACATCGACCAGAACAGAGATTTCCATTGAAGAAAATGTCTATAAATACCCCGTTCCTCCTCTCAAAAGGGGTTGGAAGATTTCAGAAGTGAAAGAAAGACGGAAGAGAAGACAGAAGGTGCGGAGTATTGGACTCCTGCACTTTGCGCGACGTCGCACAAAGGAGTATTGGACTCCTGAAGTTTGCGCGGAACAGCGCAAAGCGTCATTGGGTTAATATAGTTTGCGCGGACCCGCGCAAAGCATATTGTTTGCGCGGACCCGCGCAAACCGACTGCTGAACAGTCTATAACAGCAATGGGCTGTTATGCTGTTAGAATGGCTAGAGTCTTCAAGTCTTCAGGTTCTTCTTGTTCAGGAGAAAAGGAAGAATCATCGACGAAAAGGCGTGTTCCTCCTAAGTTTCAGGAGATGACTGAAATAACGCTGTTATGCTGCGGAATCTCCGTCCTCTTGAAGGCTATTGGTCAATTTATCCATTCCTCCTAAGTCATAGGAGATGATTGAGATCAGCGCTGTTATGCTGCCGAAATTTATATTTAACTGCGATAACTGTAACTTGTAATGAATTCTTTGTAAACTATCTTAGAATCAAGGGATACCTGAGGATGTAAATGAATTCAGAATCAATGAAGTGTGATGATTGTTTCTGTAATTATTTCATTGTTATGATTGAATAAGATAATTCCAAATCAAATACTTTTGTTTTCTTGTCGAAAACACCATTGAATAGTTTTATCCATGCGGTTAATCTTTTTTTTTCTGCTCATTTAATAAATGATAAAAAAAAATGAGGCACATCCAAATCTCAGGTGGACCACGCCACAAGAAACCATGGTGATTGAACGCTTACCAATTAAAGCTTCTTAAGGCCCACTGTAATATTTATTTGCCATGCAATTGTTGATTATGTCATGAGACATGGACGAAGGGAAAACATTAAGGGTCTGTTTGGCCTGCTGTATTGGGTGGGATTAAGGTGGATGGAATTGCAAAAGTTATAATAAATGCATGTATAAGGTATTGTCCCTGGATTGGGTTTATCTCATGTTTTCTAATACTATGTTTGGAATGTATGCATAAAAAAAATGCTAATATTAACTTTCAAATTGCATTTGGATTGAACATGGATGGAGCAAAAATCCATCATATGTGGGATTAGTAATCCCATCTCAAACTTTCCAACACAAGGCTCATTTTCCAAAGCCTACAAAGTTAATTTTAATCCCATCTCACACTCCTTCCAAACATGCCATCCCGAATTTCAAAGTGTGAATGGTAATGCGATCCCATTTAATACAAGTTAATACCACTGTCCAAACAGGCCCTAATATCAACAATAGTAGGCGTTCAATCATCACTATTTCATATGTTGTGGTGTACTTGAAATTTGGATCCGACTTATTTTTTTGGGCTCATGCCTTAGAATAAGTTGGCAAAATGGATGGATGAAGTGGATAAAACACAGACATTATAGAGGGGCCCATAAAGATTTTCCAGCACCAACCTATATGGAGGTGGGTACTGAGCATTTAGTAACAAATCACAACCCTGCATTCAATATAGGACCATAAAAGGACAATCTTATCAATTTAAATGGGACGGATCTTTTTTTGTACTGAATGGCTTCACGTTTGGTTTAGGCAAGGTTTGACAGCTCTGAGGCCTCCCTCGCCTATGGTCCCTTCATTTTATTGCTGCAGCGAGTCAGAAATAGGGTTGTTAAGAGTCAGGCCTTGTGTTTGGCTTTGCCCCTTGAATTATTCAATTAGCTTGATGGGTGGGCCCATTCAAAATTTTATTTTTTATCCAGCCTTGATAACCCTAAAAATGGTGTAACCTCCCCCATTAATTCACAAAATTGATTGGATCTATCTAGCCTTTTCATCACTTGTTGGCTCTACTCTCTTTTAGTAATTCGAAATGTAATGTATTTGAATCCAATTCACACTAAAATGAAGTGACTTGGCATCCTTACTGTATTTTGCAGCCTATGATTTGAATACTCTAAAATCCATATATTTTATTTGGCACTCTAGATTTGTGATATATTAAAATTATATATAATATTCATAGGAACCTAAATTCGATTAAGTAAATCATCTAAAAATCTCCAAAAATGATACACACGTATAGCATTTTAGATATTCATTATAATAAGCCACTAAAATAAATATTTTGGCTTAAAATGTAGTAATTTTGAGATTCAAGTGTCCACAAAAGTGAGCCCATTAATTTTTATAATACGGGAAAATGATCTTATATTTAGGATGATGGAAGATATTCATTCCCTGCTATATATTTATGGTCCTATTAGACATTCGTAAGAACCACGGCAGGTGCCACTCCTTATGAGCTAACATATGAAATAGAAGTGGTTCTAGTAGTCGAATATGAAATTCCATAATTACGAATACTAATGCAGAGTGAAGGCGAGCAACAACAAGCTTGGTATGGTCAATTGCATTTGACAGATGAGAAAGGCATGCATGCCTTAAGTCACTCACCGTACTACCAGAAAATGATCGTCCAAGCTTACAACAAGTGGATCCATAAGAGAAGCTTTATAGATGGAGACATGGTGATGATATGCATTGTGCCACCGCATTTTTCATATCTAATGGGCAAAACCCACTTATTGTCCAAAAAGTGCTTTTAAGAAGCATCCTCCATCTCACTAGCAATAAGGCACAAGGATCTTCATAACCTAACCATCGTTGATCATGTGAAATTAAACATAGGTAACCTGTGATTGGGGTTACCATAGGTGGTAGACTCCCAAAAGTTTTAACATGGGTTATGGGGTTCGATACTCGTAGGTGGTGAAATCCTACTACGGCGTGAGTGCGGGGGTGTGTGTGCGTGGGTGGGTGTGGGGTATGTGTGTTTAAAAAAAATCATAGGTAGCCTGTAACACCCCAGATTTTGAACAACTCAGATTCTAAAAAAAATTAAAAAAAATAAAATTACTGGAATTATTTTATTTTATCACTTAGTGATCTTTAATACTCGATCCTAACAAATACACAGGTGTTGCCATTAAAAGAATCGTACAAATTTGATTAGATAACCGTATGAAGCTAACGAATACGCCCGATCACCAAAAACATGAGTCTAATCTTGTGATCTATTCATCTAGGGCCTAGATCTAGATGACTCACCACTGACTAATCAATATAACCGTAACTTAATGAAGATATGTCTAAAGCCAAGATAACTAGTGAATCACCTATGGATTATCTCATATACATGAACTGATTTGACTGAATTACCCTCATGGCCTTCAAATCAATAACATTGAGTAATTAGGGCTAAATCATTGTTTTTCACTAATCTCGTGGAGACCCAACGATGAACCTAGATGATCTAGACATTGCCCATCATGCATAAGAAATCCCACCACTCAAAACACTTTAGAAATGGTCGAATTAACCAAACAAGCTCTACACCGCTCGTCAGTGGGCCATTGAACTTGAAGCTATAGAAAGACGTCCAGTTTAGCGAGCTTGACATCCCTCACAGACCAAACAGTTGAGACCACATGCTGAATCGTTCAACTTGGAGCCATCAGGGAGCACATGGGGTTCGTGAAGTCTCCTATAAATTGCCAAAAAGGTAAGTTAATGCAATCATTCGAATTTATCCAATGTTGACGCATTCAGACCATTAGTTTACGTTCAAATTAAGAGTACCGACCTTAATTACCATTATACGAATATTCTTATAGTCACGACCCTAATTGACGATCGGCAACCGTCGAACTGATCTCTTAACTATATCCATCAATTGTAAGTCCAAATGGCAGGGCAAGCATATCCTTGCATTGATCACCACTCGGGGTAGCCATTCCATGGCTTGGATTGATCTGTGCACTCCATAGTGGGCCCCAAAATCTAAAACTAACCTACCATAGGGTTAACTAACCCTTAGCCTTGTTTTTAGGGCAACCCAACACTTATATGAGGCTATAAATACTCATTTTTGGGCAACCCCCTCTCCCATACGAATTTTCCCATAATTAGTAGAGGATAGAGAGGGTTAGAGGAGAATAGTTGTGTTGGGAAAGAGGAGTGAGGCCTAGAATTTGGGGGGATTTTGCTGGAATTCTTTCAAATGAGCCACATAATTCATCATTTAAGTAGCTTATACCAGGAATCAAAGGTAAAATCTACATTCTACAATGCAATTGAGTTATTGATTTGCTAGTTTCCCTGTTCTTACTTGAATTTCCTTGAAATTTGATCAGGGAGTTAAGGTTTTCCCCAAATTCCCTATCCTTAGGTGCAAGTAGATTAACTAATCTCCTTATAAGGTGAGGAATATTCCTTCTAAAGTATCTTTTTATCAACCCTTGATCTTCTCAGTTAGGAATTTCATAATTTTGTGAGATTGCCTATTTTACAAGTGATGGAATTGCTCTATTATCGTAAGTCTTATGTTAATTGCTACTGAGTTGATCACGTGTTTGATGAAATGTATGAATAGAATGGAATCCTATTATTAGAACCTCTCTATGATAATGTTATGCTGAAATTATATGAATTATATTGAGTTGTTGATCAAGTGTTTGTGCATACACCTAGTTGACTAATCATGATATTATATTAGACTGTTTTGTGCTTCAAACCGTGTACATGGTGATCATTATTGTACTAATTCGTGCACCTATTTATCAATCGCGTATGTTTGTGTGTCAGTGAGACGGTTGAGCCCTTTGAAGCTGGAGTTCGAAGACACAGGAAAACTTTGAGTGTCAAGGAACTAAAAAACAGGTAAATTAAAGTACATTGGTGACCCTATGTAACACCCCGAACTTTTCAATACTCGGGCATCGAAAGTCCTCGAGCGTTACCATAAGATTCAACGTGACATATACATGTGTACGATACCAATTCAACTATTCTAGCCTTACATCCTTGCCCTGTCACTAACTTAACCGTTGGAAATGATCTTCATTCATAAATTAAGCCATCTAACCGTTGAAAGTAATTCTCAACCATAAATCAAGCTTTCCATCCGATCTTATTTGAGATGAGCGGTAACATGGTTAGAAGAACCCATTTTAGGATTCTAGTCGCATTGGTAGAAAAATCTAACCAACCATCTAAGATTTAGAACCCTAACTCACGAGATCCACCGATCAACATGTCCACAATATCTTGTAGAGTGATTAACCACCTGACGTGCTAATATGTCAATCTAGGGGTTAAATCAAGCATTAGAGTCCTCTTAGATGGATGTTATGGCTACTAGGACCACTAATAAAGCGTTTTAAATGAATCCGACCACGGATTTACAGAGTAAACATTGTAGTTAAGCGTACAACCCCAAAGATGCACATTTGCTCAAGGATAACTTAATAAAACGAATGGGGGGAATATACACCATAATTGTAAACTAAATTACTTAAAAATCGGGGGGAATCATTCGAATTAGCGTCTAAAGCCTACCTGACCAGTCGATTGTTAAAGATTGACAGAAATCATTGATTAAAGGCCAAGCATCGCTTGGTGAGGCCCACTTGAACGATGGATCCACCTCATCTTTGGTGGGATGGCCCAATGAACTTATTCAAGATAAATGGATGGAGTGGATTTCACTAATCAACTTCATGGACCATTAGTGCCCTTAATAAACAAACTAAAACCGATCCAATCGTCAGATCGATGATTATTGGGCTTAACAGCCACATTTTAGTCATTATGGCCCACCTAAACTATGGATCTGCCTCATCTTCAACCCTCTGCCCTAATATGGTCTCGAAAGATGAACTGATGGATTGGATTTGTCAAAGACACCCATATGGACCCCACACAAGTGTTGTGTGCACAATGGCGTGTGCACCTGCAGGACACCAAACCGGTCAACAGCGCAGACCGGGCGCTGACCCGATAAAAAGGAGAATTTCTCTCCTTTTCCTTCCATTTTCTCCCGCCTACTCGCGTTTTAAACGGAGACCGTCCGTTTGTTTAGATCGTGGCCCACCATCAGAGACCGAAAGAGTAATTCGAGCCGTCCAACTTGTAGGAGGGCCAATGATGATAAAACCTTGGAAATTGTATACATATCCATACACGAGTGTGCGCACAAAGAATAACACAAGTAAACCTACACGTATGACATTTTGCCGAAAATGGAATATCTCGGTTTTAGCTGTCAACCTGGCAATCCTCGTGCGAGATTCCCTTTCATCATAACCCTCCGTGCAAACCAATCCTATCCATCCATTCCTTTCCGCACTTTAGGGCTTCTGTCGCAACGGAAGAGCCGCCGCATGTGGAAACCAAAGCTTATAAAGGGAGAAGCTAATGACAACGCATCTAGCGGGTCCCACGAGCTCTTTAGAACAGATCAAGACCCTTCAAAAGCCTAAGATCGTGGGTTCAGTCCTTCGATCGAAAATTGCCAGGATCATGGCCATCATCTTCCTCATCCATTCGAAAAACCCACCACCTGTGCGTGGATCCCACCTGCTGATCTAGACCATCCTTTAGGTGTGTCAGGGTCCTAGAAGCCCATCCAAGTATTCCGATCTGACCATATAAGCTTGATTCAACTATAATGTCGTTAAAACTTATTGAATAAAACCACTAAAATCATAACTAATCTTCTGATTAGTTACTACCGAATGTTCTGGAGAGGCTTCCGAGAGCTATAAAAGCTCTCTTTCTATTTTGGGTAGCCGACCCTAAAAATTCGAAAGGAGAGAGAGAGAGAGTGAGAGCATGGTGCGGCTCGGAGCCTTCCGCAGCCACCCGTTCGAGTCATGGCCGAGTCATAGTAGATCCGAGCTCTGCCTGGATGCAGGAATGACGATCAGAAGTAAAGAAAGGAGGGAGAGAAGAAGTAGGAGAAGAAGAAAAGGGAGATAAAAGAGAACGTCGGGTGCGGGCTTGAGCGAGTGTCGCACTACCCGAGGCAAGTCGAGTCACGACTACAACTCAGACCTCAGCTGAGTTTCTCCGAGTCATCTTGATGAACTCCATCTCTATTTGGGAGTAGAATGACAAAGACAAGTTCATCCCAGGTCGATCCAGGCCATCCCGTTCGATGATACTTTGCCAGCGGGTTCGACTGGTGAGTCGACTCAGTCGACTTCTGAGTCACCCAGAACAGTTGGGTCTTGTCCTACTGAGTCTCAGTAGCTCAGAAACTCCCCAAACTCACCGAAGAAACTCTAGAATCAGATCCGATCCATCAGTCTGATCAGATTCGCTGGGCGGGTTGAAGTATGAATCGACTCGGTCTTAACTAGTGCGCCTTGTAACCAAACCAACTCATCACATCACTGAGTTGACCCAAGCCATGCTCATCCTAATGGATGGTAAGGTATGTGTACTTTCGACCCTCTTGATCTATCATATGTACTAGAATCGGTAGTATGTGGTTGAGCCATGGGAAATCGATTTTAGCTAACTCACTATAGCCAACTCAATAATCCTCGGGAACCAGTTAATCCTAGGGGCTGTGCTCGACTCTTGAATGAATGACAACCATTGATCCTCCTAAGATTAAATTGAGATTTGAGGATTTGGGCCTTGTTGCACAATTCAGCCAAAGTGAGTCTTGATGCTTGGGCAACTCAGTTTGGATTACCTAGTCAACTCATTGACTTGCTGAGTTTGGATTGGCCTGGTTCAAGTGAATACTCGGATTGATGCAATTTGATCTTGGTAAAGGTTGACCGAGTGTAGCTAACTCAGTTGGACAATGTATCCCTCGTTTGGACCGAATTGAAGCTAAGTGGGGTTGATCGAGTCGAATCGTGGTTCAACTGACTGGTAGGTGAGCCGACTCATTAGTATATTCTAGTTGGCGAGTAAATAAAACTAATTTAGTGTATCAAGTTCCTAATTTGATTAATTGTAGGATTTTCCAATTTTTCTTAGCTAAATCTACCCTGTGGAATACAATCAGGAACGCATTCAAAGAAATAAAAGAAGTTGGAGATTGGATTTGAGTTGAGTCGAGAGGTTTAGATCTCCTTATTTAAGGTGGGAGTGATTGGGGACTTGATTAGATTTTGGGTGAAATTAAAGCAATTGGTGGAGAGGCTAACCTTAAAGTGTACATACAAGTATCTGGAACATTGTAAGCCAATTCGATTCTTGATAGGTGAGGATCACCCTTCAATCTTTTCTACATCATAATAATTAGCTTGTTTATCCATTCTTGTTCATTTATCTTTTTATTTGCTTAATGTGTCTCATCACTCTTGTTAAGTTTGGTTACTTATATTCGATTGATGAATTGGATTTAAATGCATATTTCTGAATATGCTATGGATCTTAAATACCCCTATCTTGTCTTAAAATGAATATTTTACATGTGCAAGTGTCATTGGTATTGTTCGTGGCTTGTTTGACCACTTGGGATTTCTTTATGGTGCATTTGGAGGTCCTCAAACTAGTGGCCATTCTATCTAATAAATTAAATTAAAGTTTGTTGTGGACTTACCATCTAAGGGATTGTTGTGACTTTGTGGCTTTTGGAGTCAATTCCTTTCACCGCATCCTGGAATGAACTATATGCCCCATGTGGCTTCAATTGGCTATTTGCCCTTTGTGGCTTTGACTGTATGTTCGCCCCTAGTGGCTTGATGGAATAATTGCCCTAAGTGGCTTTTATGAATGATTTCTTATGACCTCACGATGGTAAGTTCCACTTGTTTACTTAGTTTTGGCCACTAGTTGTGTAGGTTACCTTTAAATATCTTATTTACTAACCTCATGAGCCCAAGATGGTGGAATGAGACACTATGCTTGAGCTGTCGGCCTATGCTGGGTGACAAACCCCCCATAGTGACCTTTAAGCTTCCTTAAAATGATGGTTTGAAATTGGAATAATAATGGTGGGGCTAAACATGCATTTTCATGGCATATATTATTATGGTCTTTTCCGGGTAACTAGTTCTCCTTAGGCATACCTTGAGTACTTTTCCGAGTGGCTAGATCTCCTTGGGTGATTTATATATTATTGCGGTCTTTTCTGGGCAGTTAGTTTGCCTTAGGTGTACCTTGGTGCACTTTTTCAGGTAACTAATTCTCCTTGGGCGATCTATATATTATTTTGGTCTTTTCCGGGTGGTTAGTTCGCCTTGGGTGTACCTTTATGTACTTTTCCGGGTGGCTAATTCTCCTTGGGCGATTTATATATCATAGTCTTTTCCTGGTGGCTAGTTCTCCTTGGGCGTACCTTTGAGTATTTTTTCGGGTGGCTAGTTCTTCTTGGATGACTTTTTACCAGCTGGATGTGCATCCCCAGGTCTGTGAGCATGTGCATGCATCCATGCATTTAAACAAGATCATCTTTGTGAAATTTATTTAATGAATGTGTATATGATGAACCTTATTTGATTTCCATGATAATCATTGTGTAATATTGTTATACATTGTCCTTGTTAACTATGCTTAGTTATTTGATGTTACGATAAATCTTGAGGGGTATACCTCACTGGATAGCCATTGACACTATCGAACCGCATTAGTGTGCAGGAGACACAGATAATGCACATACTGGTGTTCATGTGGTTCATATTAATTTGTACTGTATGTTTTGTAATGAGTTAAGACATTGATTTGTATAAGTTTTTGGGTAACCACTTGAAACATTGGTTATATATTTGGACTCCCTCTAATATTTGATTTATTTACATCCCGCTATATTATTAACTCTGATAAAAGAAAAAAAATGTACGCGGAATTTAGGTGTTTTCAAAGGTTAACGCTCGGGTTTTTGGAAAACGAGTAGTATACTCGGGTTCTGAGGACCGGGATGTTACACCCTAACTTCAAATCCAAAACATAGCCTCTAAATGATCCCAACTTTGATAGGTAAACCTCATTTGATCATCATTTAGCCTTATGAGCCAAATTAGAACATGATAAGTTGGACTAGAGGAGGCACGAAGTTGTTATAAATGTATCTGCCCAAAACAACAGTTTTCAAGTGGTCCTCGATCCCATCGACAAGCTGTCAATGGGTTTTGATGGAATCAAATGACTGCTCGATGCGATCAAATAAATAGTCCAACAAACATACAAAAAATTCCTGAATTTTCTCAATGGAATCGAAGGACAGTTCGATCCTATCAAGGGGTCTTTCGATCGTATCGATAAAGCCATTAATCAGCTGTTTTATAGTCGTTGGAATTTTGTTCTATAAAATAAGCATTTGGCTCTTAGGTATTTTGATGGATTTTTTGTATAATATAAGCCGAGGTGATTCTCCACTCATATTTTTCATCCTAACATTATAAACCTATGAGATTTTACTCATCTTCTTAAACTTTACCACTCTAACGAGGACTTCAACCTCCATATTAAAGACGAATTCAATCTCCACCTTGTTTTAGAGATTATACCAAAGCTTATTAGCCAAATCCTTATTTAAACACATCCAGGTGAATCCCGTATGAAATTAACTATCCATTAGTTGTACGAGATTCTACCATCCTCCATTGTCTTGGTTACCTCATTGGAATATTAAATGCAGGGCGAATGATCGTAGGAGCTGGAGCACTGGCGTCAACAATCGGGGGAGCACAATGAGAGTTGATTGAAGCACGAGAGAGTATCGATCAAGCAACCCAAGCAAGACACTTCAACGTGGCTCAATCCGATAAGTAAGGTTATCAATTTAGAGTCCACACACTCTTTTCTTGTGTAGGATTGAGTTTAGAGTTTATGACCCAAACTTGAATGGGTTCTTATGTAGGACCTAGGCTCTTGTGTAGGGCTGAATTCACCGAATACGGGTGTGTGCGTGTTAGTCTTTATGGGGAGCCTCCAACGGGAGTGTACGTATGGTCTTGGATTATAACCACTAGTGGTTGTTGGTTGTTTGATAGAAAATTAACTAAAGTCTATTGCAGGAGCCACTGACAAGGGTGAAAACGTGTTCCTCCGACACGAGTGTACGTATAGGTTAATAGTTAGCCTAGGAAAAATCATTGTAGCAGTTAGGGGTGAACCTATTTTTAAAATCCTAAGATAGTGAAGACCGATACAATCGAGTAGGGTGTGTTCGTTGGAAGTAGAGTAGGGAAATCGAACCACTATACGTGCTTGTGTTTGTGATTATCACTTAAGAATAATTCTATTTATGCTTATGTGTTTGATTAGTTAAATCATATAAATTCTTAAATTGAATTATATGTTAGGCACTTAACTGGTAAGCACACACAAACTCACTATCTCTTATACACTAGTTGCTTAATTAGTATATCATTTGTAGTTTATGTGATTGGACCCACTTTAGCTTGGAAGCCTTAGTGCTAATTTTTCGCATTAGTTGTAATTGAAATATTATATTAATTAGGCAAAGAATTTTTAAGTGGTCTTATTCACCCATCCCCTCCTGGACTTGGTCATAATTATAAGCTCTGTCAAGCTTTTGCACACGCTGTGGTAGACAATCCATGCAGTTTCAATTGGAATCAGAGTGGGTTGCTCTTCGAAGACTTAACCTCTAAAGTAAGATCCGAAAACAAACTTTAGAATTATGTTTACTCATAAGGGGAGTGTCATCACATGACTAACTTATTTCGATGGGTCTAATTACACCTATTGGAAGGCTATGATGAGGGTATTCTTGAGATCCCTTGACCCTATGGTTTAGGCGATTGTCGAACAATGAAACAAGTCATAGTTGATGGTAGAACTATTAACACTCCCAAAGATCAATCCAAATGGAGTGTTGATGAGATAGCTTGATATACCTATGATGTCAAAGCTCTCAATACAATTTAATGTGTGGTTTCCCTTGATGAATTTAAACGCATATGTACATGTAACATGGGTAAGGAAATATGTGACATATTGGAAACCACCCACGAGGGAACTAGCCTAGTAAATAGCTCAAATATTTAGCTCTAAATAACCAAATTTGAAAATATAAAAATGAAAGAGTCTGAAACTTTTATGGAGTTTTATCTTAAATTGAACAATATTTGCAACTCCGTGTGGGGTTTATGCGAGAAACTCCTAGATGGATATATATGTAGGAAAATACTTAGATCCATTCCAGATAGATTTACTCTCAGAGTAACTATAGACACTGAAAATCGGTGCCCACGCTGATTTTATTTGATATGTTTTGGTGGGGGGGGGGGGGGTGATTAGGCTGATTCGTGGATGTTGGAGTCGCCACTAGCCAATTAATATCAAAATCCCACAGTCGGGTAGAACCTGCAAAATATGTAAGGTTGGAGAAATCTGAAGACTCTCCTACCTTAGATTAACTCCTGGTCTGTGATCCGAGATTCTGAGTAAGGGACCTCGGTTACAAAGAGGGAAGGGGTTAGACACCCTATTTGCCCATACAAATGTATGATCTCTACTTAGTGTGGTAAAACAATCTCAAGGGATGATGGATGCTGTGGTCGAGATGGGACTAGGCACACACGCGGATTTCTGATGTAGCAAGATCCGAGATTTCGACAAACCACAGAGCATCTGTCCAACAGTGTGTCTAGAAGGCGGATGTGATGATGCTTATGTAAAAAGGTAAAGAAGAGTGGACTAGATCACTAGAAATTTTTGATGTGACAGGATTCGGTGTACAACAAGTCAAAAGGCATACGTTCACTAGAGATCTAGAGAAGCAGGGGTTGAGAATGGAATAGATGTCATAATGAATGCTTGTATGTAAAATGAATGTATCTTTGGCTCGATCTGAAGTAGGCTAAGACATGGACTGCACCATAATCAATCCGGGCTAGGCTTATGGGGTTAGGAAGGTCGGGATGAGGCTAAGGGGGAGCTAAAAATTTTGAACTTTGAAGCTTAGGTGCACCTCCTCACCCTCACTCTCTTCATTTATCTCTCCCTCTTCCTCACTTGGATTTTAGGTTCTCTTCATTGTGTGTCTTAAAATGAGAAGAGGAGAGGACTATTTATAGCATTCTCCAATGGCATTGCTGTAATTATTGGGTTTGAGAGGGTTGAAAGGTGAGGTGGCAGGTGGTGGTTGGTGGAAGGAAGAGAGATGCCACATGGCACACTCTCATTGGTTCTTGAGGCCGGTAAAACTGTAAATAGTGGAGATATGAGGGGTAAATCCAGGGAAAAGTTGACTTTTGGAAGCTGAGACAGCTGTCCACACGCGGGCCGCGAGCGGCGGCATTCAGAGTACTGCAGGCGGTAGTCAAACTACCGCCCGCGGTAGTCAGACTACCTCCTGGGCCGCGTTCGGGCCGGGCCCGAGTCGTGTGGGCTTTATGTGACGCACTGCTTTGTCCGATGGTCCTTTATGGGGTTTTTGCGGATCGGATAGGTGGGTTTAGGTTCGGGTAAAGGGTTCTAACCAGGGTGTAGGGTAAAGGTGGGGTTGTATGTGGATTGAACGGTTTGGATTATGGTTTCTGGCTGTGGAGTGGAAGTTTGAGAATTTTGGCCCAGGGTTTTAAGTTTAGGATGGGATTAGGATATGATCATGGTTCATGAGCTGTCTTAGCCTTCTCAAGGTGTTAGCTTGGGTGGGGTGTCTACAGTAACATATATGGAAGAGAGTATAAATATAAATGAGATAAAAGTAGAACTCTTGGGTTCCCTACAAACACATAAACTACAGTGTACGGCAAGTCACAGAGCATAAGTTCACTAGAGATCTAGAGGAGCAGGGGGATTGAGAATGGAATAGATGTCATGATGAATGCTTGTATGTAAAATGAATGTATCTTTGGCTCAATCTGAAGTAGGCTAAGACATGAACTACACCATGATTAATCCGGGCAAGGCTTATGGGGTTAGGAAGGTCGGGATGAGGCTAAGGGGGAGCTAAAAAATCTGAATTTTGAGGCTTAGGAGCACCTCCTCACCCTCACTCTCTTCCTTTATCTCTCCCTCTCCCTCACTTGGATTTTAGGCTCTCTTGGTTGTGCGTCTTGAAATGAGAAGAGGAGAGGGCTATTTATAGCCTTCTCCAATGGTATTGCTGTAATTATTGGATTTGAGAGGGTTGAAAGGCGAGGTGGCAAGTGGTGGTTAGTGGAGGGGAGAGAGATGTCACATGGCACACTCCCATTGGTTCTTGAGGCCGGTAAAACTGTAAATAGTGGAGATGAGAGGGGTAAATCTAGGGGAAGGTTGACTTTTGGACGTTAGGACAGCTGTCTACACGCGGACCGCGAGCGGCGGCATTCGGAGTACCGCAAGCGGTAGTCAGACTACCTCCTGGGCCACATTCGGGCCGGGCTCGAATCGTGTGGGCTTTATATGACGCGCTGCTTCGTCCGATGGTCCTTTCTGGTTTTTTTGCGGCTTGGATAGGTGGGTTTAGGTTCGGATAAAGGGTTCTAACCAGGGTGTAAGGTAAAGGTGGGGTTGTTTATGGATTGAACGGTTTGGATTACGGTTTCTGGTTGCGGATTGGAAGTTTGAGAATTTTGGCCCAGGGTTTTAGGTTTAGGATGGGATTAGGATATGATCATGGTTCATGAGTTGTCTTAGCCTTCTCAAGGTGTTAGCCTAGGTGGGGTGTCTACAGATGCCCCTCTTTGGCCAAGGTTGCTAGCAACAGAAGGCCAAAGCGAGTGGACACCCCACCCTTTTGGTCATAAAGGGTAGTGATTCGAATCTGTCGTATGTTATTGTATCATTGTCAGTTGATTGTTTGGAAAAAGATGACTTGCACATATCACGAGGGTTAAGGAAAACGTTATGATTGTCCCCCGCGCATTCGTCGTGGCTATACGGGTCACCAATCACAAGCCTTTCACATTAGATTGTTGATAGCATTGGAAAGTAAGTCTGAAAAGTAAGGGCCTCTGTGCATTCATCGCGGCTTTACGAGGATTTTCATACTGTTTGGTCTGTCATTTCCTACGTAATCACCCTAGGAGTATTTATTCCTTTTGATCGTAAAAATTGTTAGTTGTCCTGCGCGTTGGTGCGGCCTTACGGGGAACTCACTACGCTGACTTGGACTCGATCAAATTTTCGGAACATCCTGGACTAGGTATGTGCGGGTAATCTTTTGTCATGCAGTCTTCTGATTCTGATACTTTGGTTACAATGGATTGCTGTCACTTTGAGTTTGATTATTCTTTCCAGAGGTAGATCCACTCACTTCTACTAGCATTCGTACAACTGTCCAGATATAGAGGTCGGGTCAATCGTACATTTATCATGCACGGATTCGATCATCCTCCGGGGAAACTGGAAAAGATCGAATCTTATTTAGCTGTTTGCACTGACCGCAATTAGAGAATATGGAAGATTCCTCAGTGTACTGCGCGCCGCGTGCGTTTTTGAAAATTTTGTTTGAAAGTTATTCCCTTTGGAACTAGACTCCTCGGGGATTTTATTTGAAAGTATTTTTGGATTTTAGAAAATATTCGTTCGATCTCGCGGGTGAGCGTTGTCGTTCGGTTTTTATTTGTGAAAATTAACAGTCGCGTTGCCTCTGCAAATGAGCTGGCGAGGCTAACAGTTTTTATTCGAAATAATTTTTTTTTTGAATCATCCGTCCGATCTCGCGGGAGGGCGTCGTCGTCCGACTTTTATTATACGGTCTGGATCGAATAGCCAGATGGCCTCCACTAATGAATTAATGGGCCAACTGAGGAACATGGGCCTGATTTGGACATGTGGGCCTAGGACCATGGGCCTTGAAATCGAGCCTATGAAGTGGGCCTTGCTTTGGATATGTGGGCCTAGGAAATGGGCTTGAAAACATGGGCCTTGAACCATGGGGCTTGTAAGCTTTGAAATGTGGGTCTTTAGGGCTTTGAACTTTGGCTTTGTGGATCCCTAACTTTGTTGGTTGCTTGTCCTGTATATGCATGTATATTTTTATTTTTGTTCTTATAAATGAAGGAAAACAATGTACTTTAAAAAAGATGTATTAAAGAAATTTTTTTGTGCCAAATTTGTCAATGTTTGCTTGCGTTTGAGCTTGTGCCTGGATGGTGGAATCAGAATATTGAACTTAGCCCATGCCAAATCCGATATTCTGAGTTGTTTACAAGGGATTCCGGTTCCCTGAGAGTAGAGCATACTAGGATCATGCCCCTTTGATTTGGGTAAAGTCTGACAGAATTCTGATCCAGGACTTATCTTTTCCTTGTGCTTCTTTACTTTGCTTGTTGCCTTGGCTTCTCTTGTTCCTGCACTTTTTGTTTTTTTTTCTAGCTATTTTTGCTCATAGCGCCTTTTCAAGTTTTCACCACGACCAACTTTCTCGTTATTTTTGTTCATGACGTCCTTTCAGATTTTCACCATGTCCCAAGTTTTTGCTCTTGCCTGTCCCTTGGCAGTTGTACTCTTTTTACCCTTGGTGCCTTTTCAGGTTTTCACCAAGTCCGCTACATGCCCGCTGTTTTTACTCGAGGCGCCCTTTCAGGTTTTCACCTCGCCCGTTTTGCTTAGGCACGCTACTTTTCTTTTGATTTCTCTTTTTCTTGTACAGAGGCAGGAGGCTAGACTACATTCATTGTCGGCCGATTGGTGAGCTGTCTGACTTTGTTTTCAATCACGATCGTGAAGCTGTTGATGACATTGGGTTAAACTATCCTGAGGGAAAATGGGTTGGTGACTTATGTTCTCACTTATTGGGTTCGACTCTTCTTTTCTTTTCTTTCTTTTTTTTGGACTGCTCGCTCTATTCGTCCATTTTTTTAAACTTTTTTTTTGGAACCCTTTATTTTTTTTTGAAACACTTATTGAAAGGAAGGAATGATGATGAAATGTACCTCATGATGCTAACCTCTTGTCGTTTGACTTTAACTTTACGATTGTGGTTGTTGACATAGTCAGGTAGGATTACTCATGATAGATATTCACGCTGTTGGCGTTGATGGGCTCTGGAAGATCTTTGCCCCTAATGATGGTGAGACGAAGGGCACCTCCTGGAAGAACCTCACGGATGATAAGTGGACCGTCTAAGGATGGTCTGGAGTTGCCCCCTGGATATAGTAGGCGCAATGATAAGATGTGCATGATTACCATGTTGTTAAACTTTCTTTCAGACTTACTTGTCATTGGTTCTAGCGATCGCCATGCGCTTATGTCTGCGAGATGTAGTTGGTTGCATCGAGCTTACCACCAATCATTTTCCTTGACTTCTTTCTTCATTTGTACCGATGATGTAGGATGTTGTTGGTGCCTGCTTTTGTCTGCCATGAGAATATACTCATGACCATTGGATGCCTTTGGGTTCATTCTTTCAATGATGTTCGCGCCCCATAATGAACAAGGGTTAAAGTGTTGTCAGGTTATAAAGACTCGAAGCATGCGCATGGATCCGTTATGCAAGCTTTGAATACTTAAAGCACTTCCTGACATGCTACAATAGCTTATCTCCATCGTTCATCAGTAGGACTCCATCGTAGACTTCAAGCATGATCTTGACAACTTTGCTTGATGGGCTTAACTTCAAGCTTCATAGCAGATGGTGTATGACTAGTTCTTCATTCGATCTGAGTAAGGCTTCATAGAGAACCCCAAAGTTAGATAGCCTCGGGTCTCAGGAATTTTGTCATTGTCTGTTTATATTCAGGAGGCGAGGATCTCTTGATGTGTATTGTTCTAGGGAGCTCAAAGGATCCTAAGTTCACATCTTCAAAATCATCCATGACAACATTGGCCTTTGTTTTGAGCTTTCTGAGGGAATCCTCTAGCTTGAGAATTGGATCATCATTTTCCCCATCCTAGGCTTCGTTCAAACCCATGAGTTTGAAGTCTGACTCTAAATCGAAATCATATAAGTCGACTTTAAACTCGGGTGTTGTAACAGACGCATTTGACACATTATTGCTTGTGAGTTTTGAAAGATTTTCAATTATTTTTGTGTTTCGAGAAATTTCTGTTGTTTTTTTGTTTTGACAAGTATCTGAATTTTTTGGCATTTCAAAAATATATAATTTTTTTGGCTTTTTGAAAAAAAAAATTATTTTTTTTATTTTGACAAGTATATGATTGTTTTTGGTGTTTCAGAAATATCCAGTGTTTTTGGCTTTTTGAGAATTTTCTTTTTTTTTTTTAATTTTTATTTTAGAAAGACGGCGATGTGAATCAGGGATTGCCTGATTTTGTTTGAGGAGTTAAACATTATTTTCTTTTATTGTGTCGTCTTGGGGACTGCGAACCAGCTATTGCCCTACGCTCCCTCCCCTTAGGAGGCAGGGCCAGACGGATCAGTAGGTGGGCCCTCATTGTCGTGCCCAAATGTCGTGATGAGTTTGGGATTGGGCTCTTAGTTGGTGTTGGATGTCACTTTCCTCAGCTCATCCCCGATGCATTGTGAATCTTTGGATTCTTCCTGCTCAGGTGAGATCCAAACTGTGGTCCAGTCAATCAGGGGCAATTCTTGCCCCTTGCCCAAGTCATTTTCAAATAGCTCAGTTAGGCTCATTTGATCCTCCACTGTGGATATCGGCCTGCCAACCGGATGGATGATCCCTTTCTTGATGGATTTGATTGATGTGTGGATGAAGGGATCATCCTCCTCTTGCCGATTTTGCCCTCCTCCGGTCCATTTGTGCTTTGGTACCTCACCCTTAGGAGGCTGATATCTCAGTCATCTCATGCCTGCATTCTCTTGATATTCGAGCTGATAATAAAAATGTTAGTGCCCGACTGAAGGGAAGACATAGTTTAATCCGATGGGACATGCAAGAGGCATGCAATTTACAATCTCGACCTCGAGATTATGGTATGGGATGTCCTCATCGGAGCATTGTATGTCTATGATTGAGATATTTAGCTCTTGACGGTTGACTGCTTCAATCGGAAAGATTTGTTCGGGATCATCCAGAACGGTCAGCGCCTTGTCTTTGAAGATGTATTTGGCCTTTTGGTGAAGAGTCGAAGAGAGAGCCTTGACTCTATGGATCCAAGACCGATCAGGGAGGAGATGAAATGAAGTTGTGATGTAAAAGACCTGAAAAGTGATGATTGATATTTTGGGACTAATCAAAATCTTGACTTTAATCTCTTCCTTGACTTGTTTCCTAGAGGCGGGGACCAACCGTCCTAGACTCTTCCCTTAAAGGATCGAAGACTGAGTAGAGCTAGGAAAATCTCTTTAAGTAGTAGAATGTCCTTCTTGGTAAGTCACCACATGATTGAAGCTAGGTCCTAATTTTGTTAGAACATGTGGTATGTTGATTGAGGAAGGGCCATTTTCTTGGAGCGTGACAGTTGGAGCAAGGGTCGGATAGGCAGATGGTGCCCCTTGCGAGACAAAAGATGTATGGATTGGATTGATTGGTGGTGGCTCCTGTAGACTTGGGGGCATGGAGATTGGACTGGATGGAGATGCCCATTGTATATTTGAGAGTGAAGAGATTGGACTGGTAGGGTGTACCCCTTGTAGACTTGGGGGCATAGAGACTGGACCGACTGGAGATGCCCGTTTCATATTTGAGAGCGAAAAGATTGGACTGGAAGGGTGTGCCCCTTGTATACTTGGGGGAATCGAGATTGACCGGCTGGAGATGCCCCTTGCGTATTTGAGAGCGAATAGATTGGACTGGTAGGGTGTATCCCTTGTAGACTTGGGGGAGTGGAGACTGGACCGGCTGGAGATGCCCCTTGCGTATTTGAGAGCGAATAGATTCGACTGGTAGGGTGTGCCCCTTGTAGACTTGGGGGTATTGTTGTTGGGCTAGCAGTGATTGAATGGATATATTGGACTGGATTGACCGGGGGTGGCTCTCCTTGACTGATATTGTTAGTATGGGTTCTTGATGAACTGGGGCATAGTTGATACGATGACAGAGAATTTTGGAGGATGTAGCCGGTGGTGGCGACAGCAAGAGGGGTAACCACAATCCTTTGGTTATCAATCAGATATTGGATTGCATGTTTCAGAGTGAAACAATTGTCCGTTGTGTGACCTCAGGATTGGTGGTATGCACAGTACTCATTCTCATTATAGTTTGGTGGCAGAGGGTTTGGTGGGGGCCTAGGTAGTAGCGGAGTAAGTATTTGCCTTTGGACTAGCATGACTAGTATCTCACTGTAAGTTTGGGCTATCGGTGTAAATTGCCTAGGTTCCCAGTTGTGTGACCTCAGGATTGGTGGTATGCACAGTACTCATTCTCATTATAGTTTGGTGGCAGAGGGTTTGGTGGGGGCCTAGGTAGTAGCGGAGTAAGTATTTGCCTTTGGACTAGCATGACTAGTATCTCACTGTAAGTTTGGGCTATCGGTGTAAACTGCCTAGGTTCCCAGGTCATCCTCATTTGCTGACCATGATTGGGGTACTGAGGAATCTCCCTTTGCTATTGTTGTTGTCATTGTCCCTCTTGAGAGGCGAATTGAGCACCTTGGGTAGAGGCGATAAGATCGTCTTTTTCCATTAGATGGAGGTCAGGAAAACTTCCGTTACTATTCTCGTATTCAACATGCCTTCCTTCCACTATTCGTTGTACCGGGGAGGCCTGATGAGGCCACCAGAAGGAGATTGTCCCAGTCCTCATTCTAGCTTCAACTCGTTCCCCAGCACGGATGAGTTGGGTAAAGTTGACATATGGATACGAGACGAGGTATCCAGAGATACTCGGGTTTGCCGAGTGGATGATCATGTATATTTGCTCCTCGTCATCAATGAGTGTTTTCCTTCTAGCGGCCATTGCCCGCCACCGTCCAATGTAAGTTGACAATGACTCATCATTCCTCTACTTTGAGGCAACAAGATCCGCCCTTTTGGGCGCTACACTAAGATTGTATACGAAACGATCAATGAAAGCTTGGGAAAGTTGTTCCCAAGTTTTAATTTGATGGTAATCTAATGACGTGTACCAATCTAACGCATCTCCTTTTAAGGATTTTTGAAACAATCGGATCAACGCTCCGTTATTACCTGCCAGAGTATTAAGCTCTCCACAAAATGCTCTTAAATGTTCCATAGGACACCCCATACCATCATACCTTTTGAATTTCAGTACCTCAAAGTTTTGAGGTACCATTGCATCAGGGAAAGGACAAAGATCCCTAAATTTGGTGGATGTGAGATCCACCCCTTGCCGCTTCCGTAACTTCCTTTGCACCTCTCGTAATTGCTCACGGAGTTCTTCAATTTCGGAGGGATCATATGAGGGGGGTTTTGCCCCATGAGATTGACTGGATCTCTTACTAGGAAGAGGATGTTGGAATTGGATATGATTCCTGGCTGTGGGAAGTTGATTTTGATAGCCGTTCTCATTAGGGAGAGGCTGCTAAAAAGGATTCTCGGCCGAGGAAAATTGGCTTTGGAGGTAACTCCCATTGCAGGGAGGATGCTGGAAGTTTGAGATGACTGGGGCACTAGGAGATGACACTTGTATAGTTTGGACAGGCACTCTTTGAATACATTGAGCAAAAAGGTTCTGCAAAGCTTTGAAATTTTGGGCTATTTCGTCCATGGATATAGTGATTACGGTATTACTAGCCATGAGCTCAGGTGATCTAGGGGGTGCCTTTTAGGTGCAATGGTTTCTCCTTCTTGGTTTGTCATGGTATCTTTGGATTGGGTAAGCATGGGGTGAGCGAAAGCCTTAAATCGGTGCAAGCCAAGATCGATGCTCATCTTTCTTTTATATATATATATATATATATATATATATATATATATATATATATATATATATATATATACAGGTATGAATGTAAATGTTTATATGTAAAATATCCCATAAAATTATATTACCACACTATTTCGAGTCGAGTCTCAGCTAGTACGAGCTAACAAAATCCCCAGCGGAGTCACCATTCTGTAGACACTGTAAATCAGCACCCACGCTGATTTTATATGTTATGTTTTGGTGGTAGGGGTGATTAGACTGATTTGTGGATATTGGAGTCGCCAATAACCAATTAATATCAAAACCCGCAGTCGGCTAGAACCTGCAGAATATGTAAGGTTGGAGAAATCCGAAGACTCTCCTGCCTTAGATTGACTCCTGGTCTGCGATCCGGGATTCCAGGTAAGGAACCTCGGTTACAAAGAGGAAAGGGGTTAGGCATCCTCTCTGCCCATACAAATGTACGATCTCTACTTAGTGTGGTAAAACAATCTTAAGGGATGATGGATGTTATGGTCGAGATGGGACTAGGCACACAAGCGGATTTCTGATGTAACAAGATCCGAGATTTCGGCAAGCCACAGAGTATACATCCAACGGTGTGTCTAGAAGGCGGATGTGATGATGCTTATGTAAAAAGGTAAAGAAGAGTGGATTAGATCACTAGGAATTTTTGATGTGACAAGATCCGGTGTACGACAAGTCACAAGGCATACGTTCACTAGAGATCTAGAGAAGCAGGGGGGTTGAGAATGGAATAGATGTCATGATGAATGCTTGTATGTAAAATGAATGTATCTTTGGCTCGATCTGAAGTAAGCTAAGACATGGACTGCACCATGATTAATCTGGGCTAGGCTTATGGGGTTAGGAAGGTCGGGATGAGGCTAAGGGGGAGCTAAAAATTTTGAACTTTGAAGCTTAGGAGCACTTCCTCACCCTCACTCTCTTCATTTATCTCTCCCTCTTCCTCACTTAGATTTTAGGTTCTCTTGGTTGTGTGTCTTGAAATGAGAAGAGGAGAGGGCTATTTATAGCATTCTCCAATGACATTGCTGTAATTATTGGGTTTGAGAGGGCTGAAAGGTGAGGTGGCAAGTGGTGGTTGGTGGAGGGGAGAGAGATGCCACATGGCACACTCTCATTGGTTCTTGAGGCCGGTAAACCTGTAAATAGTGGAGATAAGAGGGGTAAATCCATGGAAAAGTTAACTTTTGGACGCTGGGACAGCTGTCCACAAGCGGGCCGCGAGCGGCGGCATTCAGAGTACTGCAGGCGGTAGTTAGACTACCGTCCGCGGTAGTCAGACTAACGTTCGGGCCGGGCCCAAATCGTGTGGGCTTTATAGACGCACTGCTTCGTCCGATGGTCCTTTATGGGTTTTTTGGCTGATCGAATAGGTGGGTTTAGGTTTGGGTAAAGGGTTCTAACCAGGGTGTAGGGTAAAGGTGGGGTTGTATGTGGATTGAACGGTTTGGATTACGGTTTCTGGCTGCGTAGTGGAAGTTTGAGAATTTTGGCCCAGGGTTTTAAGTTTAGGATATGATCATGGTTCATAAGTTGTCTTAGCCTTCTCAAGGTGTTAGCCTGGGTGGGGTGTCTATAGTAACATATATGGAACAGAGTATAAATATAAATGAGATAAAAGTAGAACTCTTAGGTTCCTTATAAACACATAAAATACAGTCTAATAAAAATAAACTCAATGCCTTGAAGTCTCCACATAGGCACTTACATATAAAATTTAAGTTTGAAAATGATAGTGAAGAGGGGGCTGAGGAATTGGAAATGACTTTAAAATTTTACTCAAGTTTAGTATAGGGGAAAAGTTGTGACAAAAAGGGCAAAACGGCTGAAAAGCTCTTTGGTAAACCCTCAAAGAAGACTAGAGATATCCAATGTCACAACTATGAGGGTTATTGACATGTTGATCCTGAATACACTAGCAGAGTAAATCTAAAGGCAAGATTATGTCAGCAATACAGAATGATACAGAGAAGTCTAAATCAAAATTAGGAAACCCCTCTAGTGATGAAGACCCTAAACACTTATGTGTTATAATAACCTCCGCCACAGTTTCCCTCCTTGGAGATTCGGGAGACCATAAAACCTCATATAGGTGATATAAGGTCCCTAAGGGCTTTATATGCAAAATATGATGATTAGAGTCTCATTATGTGCTTTATAGGTAAATTCGAAGATTATAACTTCATTTCCTTTGGATTATTTATCTTTAAAGTTGCTTAATTTTAATTATCATATGTTTATCAATAGACTACCATTAGTCATTGATACTTATAATGGTATCTTTTTAGATGGCCATAATAAGAATGCTCTATATTTTAATGATATAAACACCTTATTCCAATGTTAGTATGTGCTTATTGGTAAATCCATGACTTAGAAAACTTTTCAGTTTTTATGATTAATTGTTATATCTATGAAATTGTCTCTTTATCAAATACTGACAAAAAGGGAGAGAAATATCAAGTCACATAAAAACAAGTTGAATTTTATTCTGTATGTTCTGTTTGTTGTTGCAGGGAATTGATGGAAATATGGGGGAGAGTTTGAGGGGGAACAATGCATTAGTTTACATGTCATTGTGTATTCAAGTTGTAAATCATTTGTAATTGACGTGTAATATTTGTAATTGTTTTGATTTGTTATTAGTATGGACCATGACAAGGCCTAGGTTAGGTTTTTTGTTACGTAATTGACAAAGGGAGAGATTGTAAGTGCACTTATTTATTAATTATGCGTGTCTATGTGTAAGTGAGTCAGTTGAGCCCTTAGAAGCTGAAGACCGAAGACACGTGAAGACTTGAAGCATCAAGGCAGTGAAGAACAAGTAAATTGTGTCGTAGTGACTATAACGTTAGATTCAAAATAACTTAGCCTCCAGATGATTCTAACCTTAATAGGTAAACCTTATTTGATCGTCCCTTGTCCTTATCAGCCAAATTAGAACATGGTAAGTTAGGTTAATAGAAGTGCAAAGTTATTGTAAATGTATTTACTAAAAACAACAAATTTTGAGTGGTCATCGTTCCCATCAATAGGTTGTCGATAGGTTTCAATGGAATCGAATGACCACTCAATGCGATTGAAGAAACAGTCCAGCAACCTACTGAAATTTTCTGAATTTTCTCAATGGGATCGAAGGACTCCTTCGATCCCATCGAATGGCTTTCGATCCTATCAAGGGACCTTTCGATCTTATCGACTGAGCTATAACTAGTTGTTGGAAATCTTTTTCTATAAAATGGGCATTCAGTTCTTGGTCATTTTGATAGATTTCAGGCACAATAGAAGCCTAAGTAATTCCTCACTCATATCCTTCATCATAAGCTTTTAAACGTATGAGATTTGATTCATCTTCTTGAGCTTTATTACTCTAATGAAGATTTCAACCTCCATATTGAAGGTGAACTCAATCTCCACCTTATTTTATAGATTATATCAAAGCTTATTGGCAAAATTCTTGTCTAAACCCTCTAGAACACACATTTAGGTAAATCCCATAGGAAAATAATTATCCATTAGTTGTAGGAGATTTCACCATCCTCAATTGCCTTAGTCACCTCACTGGAATATTAAATGCAAGATGAATGATTGTAGGAGTTGAATCATTGGCGTCAACGATCAGGGGAGTACAAGGGGAATTAATTGAAGTACAAGAGAGCATCGATCAAGCAACCAAAACAAGACACATCAACGTAGCTCAATCCGACAAGTAATGTTGTCTATTTATAGTCTATACTCTTTCATTGTGTATAATTGAACATAGAGTTTGTAACCCAAACTCGAATAGATTCTTATGTAGGACATAGGCTCTTGTGTAGGGTCAGATATACCGGATGAGTATGTATGTGTTAATTTCCATCAGGAGCCTCGGACGGGAGTGTACGTAGGGCCTTGAATTAGGACTATTAGTGGTTATTGGTTTGCCGATAAAAAACCAACTAATGTTTATTATGGGAGACACCAACACGGGTAGAAACATGTTCATACAACACAGGAGTATATGTGTAGGTTAGTGGTTAGCCCACGGAACACCTCGTAGAGGTTAGGGGTGAATCTATTTGAAAACTCCGATGATAGTCAATACTGGTACACTCGAGGAGAGTGCGTCCGTCGGGAGTGGTGTAGGAAAACTGAACCATTGTACATGCTTGTGTTTGCGATTCTCATTTGAGCACAATTCTATCAATGCTTATATGTTTGATTAGTTAAATCATGCGAGTGCTTAAATTAGATTGTATGCTAGACACTTAACTAGTAAGCACACACAAACTCACTATCCCTTATAGACTAATTGCTTGATTGGTGTATCATTTGTAGTCTATGTGATTGGACTCACTTTGGCTTGGAAGCCTTAGTATTAGTTTGCCTTATTAATTGTAGTTGGAAAATTTATACTAATTAGGCAAATAACTTTTAAGTGGTCCTATTCACCCCCTATAAGACTTAGCCATAATTTTAAGCTTTGACAAGCTTCTGCATGCATCGTGGTAGAGAATCCGCGCAATATCAATGATATGTCTTTGAATTGTTATGGATCAAGCTTTGACAACATGCCTGAAAAGTGGACTATTTACCTTTGGTTGGCCATCTTGTCCAGTCGACCGAGGCTGAACACGGTCGATCGATAGTAGTTATAATTACACGGCCTATTTTGCATCCAATGCTAATTTCATCAGAGTTTCATTTTGTCCATTGTATAGTTAAATTCAGAGCTGGTCATTCATGCATTTTATTGCTATACAATACCTTATTGAATATGGGATATCATGATTTTCATTTAGGTCTAGTCCCTCCTTACCGGTAACATCTCTCCTCACTCCCTCTACTTGCTTTCCATATTGCTATAGGAGTTTATTTTTTTTATAGGATTTTGATTTAAATATTTAGGTTTAGGTTTAGAATTGGGGTTTTATCATATTCATGCTGAAGTGGATACGAGAATACTCTAATCAACTTCTAAGAGACGAAACATTAGTTGAAAGGCTGTCATATCACTATGTTAGGAAAATGACCTATATCTCATAAATTACTTGGAACTATAACTGAGAACCGATCGGGTTATGATGATAATGAAGTATATGATAATCCACTGATTAAAAAAATAATGCATGATTATTATATGGGTGAGAACACTTATCAATAATCATTAAATGCACACACACACACACACACACACACACACACACACACACACACACACACTATATATATAACACGTACGAATTTAATTAGAAGAGTTATCAAAAATTAAGTTGGAGAGATGGATCAACATGAATGCTAACAACTATTCACAAGGGCCCTCTACTTATAAGTTCTTACCGACAAAAACTCTTAAGAATACATTGCAAGCATTTATGCAATACATATGACATAAAATGATGACGTTGCCCATTCTAGTAGGTTCTATATTTGAGGGGTGCAGGTGGTGTTTTTCATTCGGCCATATTATTATTAGAGTTTTTTCCGATTGTATGCCTCACTTTTAAACCACCGTCCTTTCTCTGCCCCTCCAAACTTACTTTACCAAACTATTCCCCTTTTGTATGGGTGCATTTTTTCTGGACCAAAATGCCCCTGCTTTATAATTTGCATTCCTTTCACGGCGACATTGCTGCCTGGTCGACGGTAGTGCCGCGACCCCCTTATCCTTTTGCATTCTAAAATGTTGGGTGGGTCCCATCTAAAATTGGTTTTGATAGAGGACGTGGATTAGGTGGTGTTGCTAACGTACACCACCCTCGGTCGTGGTGTGTTGATGTCTTGGGCGCTGTAAGGCCCAACTTGATGTATGTATTTTATATCCATGCCGTCCATACGTTTTCTCAGCTCATTGTAGGATAAGAAATAAAAAATGAAACAGATAAGAAGATCAAGTGGACCTCACCACAAGAAAAAGTAGGGATAATGACACGCACCGTTGAAACCTTTATAGTGCAAGCCGTAATAAATTTATTTGTCATCTAAACCGTTGATAAGGTCACTGAGACGTGGATGAATGGAAAACGCAAATATCAAACTTATCCAAAACTTTTGTTGCTTTTAACGGTGGCATTCAATCACCACTCTTTCCTGTGGTGTGGTCCACTTGAGCCTCGTATCTGCTTCATTTTTTGGTTCAATCCCTCAAATCAGGGGGGAAAACGGATGGACGACATGAATTTAAAATATACATTACACTAGACCCCGGAGAGCCCAACACAACTGAGGATGGTGTTGACAACACCACATGATCCGCGTCTTTAGATAGAATGCATGACATGCATCCCATCTACCACTACGGGCTGTTTCCCGTGGGACAGTGCACGTGTCGTCTATCCAGGCCATTAGTTAGGTACTGAATGTCATGAATCACATACAAACCTTGAATCTGCATTCGATGGTTGCATTTTTCCGCTTCTTACTGTCCATTTTTCAGTTCCCCATGAATGAATGGTCCACATCTCTAACATTCACATAATTAAAGGCGACTCACAAACTCTCATAAATGAAATAAATGCAAGATTTCATTCTCGTTGAGAAATATGTAACATCATATGTAACTGTGAGGCCCTTATCAGAGGATTCTCCGAACTTAGGCAAGGGAAGCTAGCGAGGTTGCTGATTTGATTGGACATGAAACGTTGTCCACTTACAATACGGAGTTATTTCATAATATGATAAAAGTATGATGCTGATATGCTGGAACTGAAATTTTTTTAACATGCATTAAGTTATAAAACTAGAGGATTAACTTAAGGTTCTGATAACGAATTATTATGACCTATGATACATAATTATCATGAGTTACATAATCTTGATAACGAATGATTATGACCTCTAATACATAATTATCATGAGATGAACTCATTCTTAAGCATCCACCAAACAGGCACTTTTAAATTAAATTGACTAATTCGTAGATCAAGCACCATTAAGTCAAAGTTCTAAAATCAAGACGCTTGTTGGTTGAAATAGAGGCAATGCATATTTTTCAATCCACCAAATGTGCCCCTAAAAAATAGGGCAGTGTCCCCTTAAAGTGGTGAATATAGATTTAAAGTGAATTTATTGGACGTGATATAGTGTTTATGTAAGATCTTCAACGATTAGATGCATAATCCAACGTTAGGCTTAGGTTCAAAAAGAAAAAAGAGAGTAGACTTCAATCAAGTTACACCAAAAGAAATAGTTGGAAGGGAGACAACCACCCTTTATTTTAGTAAAGCCCACCACAACGATTATACGAAATTCACGCCAAACATTTTAATATAAAACAAAATTCAAGCTTAGGGGACCAAACATCGTGCTTATCAATGATTCATCTAAGCTATATAAGGGAAATAGTTTGGAGACTGAAGGTTGTCTTCTACAATATTTTAAATGCGTGGTCCACTTAAATTATGGATTAGACTGATTTTTAGCCCTAGGCCTAACATATGCTAAGGCACCTTGTTGTCTGGGTGGATTTCATGTAAACATCATGAGTGAACCTGACCGCAAAGTGAGTGAAATTCACCGCGAAATGAGTGAGCTTAACCACGAAGTGAGTGAAATTCATTGCAAAGTGAGTGAACTTGACCGCGAAGTGAGTGAAATTGACAGCGAAGTGAGTGAACTTGACCACGAAGTGAGTGAAATTCACCGCAAAGTGAGTGAACTTGACCACGAAGTGATTGAAATTCACTCTGAAGTGAGTGAAATTGACCGTGAAGTGAGTGAAATTGACCGTGAAGTGAGTAAAATTCATTGCGAAGTGAGTGAACTTGAAATTCACCGCGAAGTGAGTGAAATTAACCGCGAAGTGATTGAAATTCACCGCGAAGTGAGTTAACTTGTCTACGAAGTGATTGAAATTAACCGCAAAGTGATTAAATTGACTGCGAAGTGAGTGAACTTGACCACGAAGTGATTGAAATTGACCACGAGTGAGTGAACATAACAGTGAAGTGAGTGAATTTCACCGCGAAGTGAGTGAATTTCACCGTGAAGTGAATGAAATTCACCATGAAGTGAGTGAAGTTCACCGTGAAGTGAGTGAAATTCACTACGAAGTGAGTGAACTTTGACCGCGAAGTGATTGAAATTGACCACGAAGTGAGTGACATTATCGTGATGCGAGTGAACTTGATCGCAAAGTGATTGAAATTGACCACAAAGTGAGTGAAATTAACCGCGAAGTGAGTGAAATTGACCGCGAAGTGAGAGAAATTGTCCGAGAAGTGAGAGAAATTGACCGCGAAGTGAGAGAACTTGACCGTGAAGTGATTGAAATTGATCGCAAAGTGAGTGAACTTGACCGAGAAGTGAGTGAAATTCACCGTGAAGTGAGTGAACTTGACCGCGAAGTGAGTGAAATTGATCGATACCAATTCACAAACAAATCACCATTCACAATGAAATCACTATTCACAAATAAAATAACTAACAATTCGCAAGTAAGCCTTTATTCACCTTGAATTTTATACAAGACATCATTCACAACAAATAACAACATTTCACAAAATTTCTCCATTCCTCTCATGCCTAGGACAACTATCATCTATCGTGGACACTCAAGCAATCATAAGCTATTGAATTCCTAAAAATGGCAAGTCTTCGATCTGTTCCCTGTATCGACTGATTGCCCTCGAATATAAGTTATCGAGAAGAATAATCTCTCGTTCTTCAGGGTGGATGATCATCAAGTACCAATGACCGTTGTTGTGGTTCACTGGTACATATGCCTGTCCGTGTTTGACAAATATAATATATCATTAAAGAAATGATAGATATGGGTACACCCAACATTGATAAGTTGCAACGACAGCATTACCCGTTCATACTGCCACATGGATGAATCTCTTATGTGAAGACTTGCCAACTACAAGCATTACCTGTTCTTCTGCAAACCACTCTTCACAGTATCAAAACACCACGTTAGTGAACATCTGCAGGACAGGTTCGGGATTCCAGCATCAAATCCCTTACGCGAAGACTTGCCAACTACAAGGATGAATTGGAAAATATATCGACAATAAAGTTCAAATTTGATGAAGCATAGCGTGAAAGTTGACTTGTTGTGGTGAAAAATCATAAAGTATAGTGTCAGTTTCCCAAGTCGGCGTTCAATTTTGGTGAATTCCAAGTCAAAATGCCCGACTTATAGGTGAATTCTATCATTTAAGTTTATAGAAGCTTTCTTTCATCTACTTTTTGAGAGATACATAGGTGATCTTGTATTTGAGATATGGTGGTCACGTTTGAAATTTACTGAGATGAACTTCACCCTTATAATAAGGCTGAAGACTGGAGACCTCCGTATACCTAAAATTCACCATACGAAGAAGTCAATAAGAGAGAATTACTTCAAAGAATATCATGTCTTAAAGAAACACGTACAAGACGTTGCGAAAATTGACATCGTGTTGACAGAGAACTTGGCATCGTGTTGACTGAGAACTTGCAAAAATTTTTGACAACTTCATGAGCAAGTTCTCGATCAAATTCATTCACTTATCGGTCAATTTCACTTAGTTTGCGATCTATTTAACTCAATTCGCGGTCAATTTATCATAGTTCGCGGTCAATTTCAGTTAGTCCTCGGTTAATTTCACCAACTTAAGCGAGTTCTCGGTCAATTTCACTCAGTTATCGGTCAGTTTCACGATGTTCGCGGTCAATTTCATGATGTTCGCGATCAATTTAACTGAGTCCTCCATCAATTTCACAATGTTTGTGGTCAATTTAACTTAGTTGAAGACGTCAATTTCGAGTAGTTATCGGTCAATTTCACTTCGTCTTTGATCAATTTCACGATGTTTGTGGTCATTTCACTCAGTTCGCGGTCAATTTTCCGAGTTACGTGTTGCATATTTGACCGAGAACATCATGAAATTGACCATAAACTAAGTGAAATTGGTCACGAACAAATTAAAATTGACTGCGAAGTGAGTGAACTTGACCGTGAAGTGAGTGAAATTCACTGCGAAGTGAGTGAACTTGATCGCGAAGTGATTGAAATTCACCGCGAAGTGAGTGAACTTGACTGCGAACTAACTGAAATTGACTGCGAACATTGTGAAATTGACCGACGACGAAGTGAAATTGACCGATAAATACTTAAAATTGACGTCTTCAACTGAGTTAAATTGACGGCAAAATTGTGAAATTGACCGAGGACTCAGTTAAATTGACCGCGAACATTGTGAAACTGACCGATAACTTAGTGAAACTGACCGAGAACTCGCTCAAGTTCGTGAAATAGATCGAGGACTGACTGAAATTGACCGCCAACTGAATTAAATTGACCGTGAACTGAGTTAAATTGACCAATAAGTGAGTGAAATTGATCAAGAACTCGCTCATGAAATTGTTGGTCAATTTTCGCAAGTTCTCGGTCAACACGATGTCAATTTCAAGCAGTTATTGGTCAATTTGACTCAGTTCTTGGTCAATTTTACACAGTTTTCAGTTAAGATGTTAATTTCAAGCAGTCCTCAGTCAATTTCACTCAGTTCGCGGTCAATTTAGCTCATTTTGCGATCAATTTCACTCATTTTGCGGTCAATTTAGTTTAGTTCGCGGTCAATTTCACTCAGTTCGCGGTCAATTTAGTTCACTTCACGGTTAATTTAACTTAATTCGCGGTTAATTTAACTCAGTTCGTGGTTAATTTAGTTCAGTTCGCTGTCAATTTAACTTAGTTCGCGGTTAATTTAACTTAGTTCGCGGTCAATTTCAATAAGTCCTCGGTATATTTCACTTGGTCTTCTTCGTTCATTTCATTTCAATCTTCGTTCATTGATAAAGAAAAAACCTCAATGTGAGCCACTTGAACATTGAATTTGCATAATTTTTCGGCTCATGCCATAAAATGTATAAATAAAATAGTTGGACTGTGGACGGTGCAGATATATCATACAAAATATGGTGAGGATCCACATAATGAAGTCAATGCTTTGAAATATACCTGCCAGTCGTAGTTTCTTTGATGGGGGCACCATTTTCGTCTTATCTGGAGTTGACAAAACTCGAAAATGACGTATGTAACAAGTGTATTATCGACCAAAAGAAGAAATAGAAAGAAAATGAGGGTTTTACTGTTAGGGTGGACAATCACGAAGAGGAGAGAAGAAATCAGAAAATGAGAGTTTTTCTATTAAGGTAAACAATTATAAAAAGAAAAGAAGAAATCAGAAAAAGGAGGTTTTACTACTAGGGTTAAACTGTAGAAGAAGAGTAATAATTTTCAGAAAATGCGTTTCTAATAAGTAGGGGCATTTCGGTCTGGTAAAAATGCGCCCATACGGAAGGGCTATAGTTTGGTAAAATAAGTTTGGAGGGGCAAGAGAAAGATGGGTAGCTTAAAAGTGAGGCACACAGCCGGAAAAAGCTCTCATTGTTACATAGGGTTCAATTAACCCCCCTGCACACAATAAAGGCTGGCAATAGGCTAGACCTCGCCTGCGAAATCAAAATTTTAAACCGGGCAAGCACAAAGCTCTGACCCGACCAGTTCAAAATCCAAACCTGGGTCCTGCCCACTGCAAGTGCTACTCGCAATCCGCGTCCCAGCCCGAGTGGATAGCGCGACTTTCATCGGACGGCCACGATTCATCCCGAGCTTCTCTTCTAAATATCTCACTCGGATCACATCATTTCGTAAACCCTCGCCCCGATAAAACCCGGGGGTTTCTGGCGGAGGAAAGAAGGAAAGAGAGCTGCTGGAGCAGCCTTCCTATTTTTAAGAACCCTCTCTCGAAGGTGCGTTTTTTTTTTTCATCTCCTTCCAAAACCCTACATTCCGATCCCTAGGGTTTCTCTTCCTCCTTCCATCAGATTTACGATCGATGCGATTCTTTTGCCTGAAGATTGCCGGAATTTTGAAATCTTTTTTTATATTATTATTATTATTATTATTATTATTATTATTATTATTATTATTATTATTATTATTATTATTATTTTTGAGTTTCTGATGCTGATTTCCTGTTTCTGAGATGATTCCAGAGCTGTTTTAGGCGCTTTGGTTGCATGGAAATCGATTCGACTGCTAGGTTTTCACTTGAGTTGCATGATCCTCAGCTCGAGGACATGCAAAGTATACTCGGTTTTCTGCTCAGTTTCTACAGTTGGGGCCCATGTTTCTGGGATCCAGACAACCCTTGGTTGAAAAGGTCTTAACAATCTCCGAGGCTGGGAAATCCGAACTGCCTACGCCAGGCCATTTTGTGTGGACCGTTCTGGCATTTCTCTCCTTAACCGATTCTTTGCAGGTGAAAATTTTAGCTTAGGATTGTGTTACTAGGGAAATCTTTTGATGATGTGGTCCATCCACTGTGGGTCCCAACTCGCCAATGGTCTGAATCACTGAACCATGGGCCACACTTGTAGAAGGTGAAACCCGATTATATGGTTTGTATCCTTGGGTCAAGGGTGATATTATTCGTCTCTGCATTTTATAGTTTCTTGGTGATGAATGATGGTCAGTTGTATACTGATGTTTAGGGAAATATTTCAAAAAAAAAGTGGATCTCTCCTGGTTGGATTTGAAACAAACCATTCAAAACTTTGAAAACTGTCCAAACTGCTCCATTTGAATGGTTGCAGGGCATGAATTAATTGAAAGATTTAACATTGTTGTACTGTGCATACCTTTCACATGTGACTGTTTTTATTTAAGGCACCATCAATGTTGCCATGGCATATATTTTTTTTAAAAAAAAAAAAAAAAATCTAAAAATTCTAAAAAAAAAGGGAAAAACATTAGTACAAATGATTGGATTGGGTTATTTTACTTATTTCATTATAGTTTGTGTGTTTCATTAAGCGATATATTTAATTACTTATATTATATAAATTTTAACAAAACAATCAACAAGCTACATTAAAAGATAACTAATTATTATAAACTTCGAAGAAAGAAATTTTAATGATAAATGGATAACTTGAAACAACTTACAAGTTATAACTTACAACTCAATTTACAAAAAGTAAGCACAACTTATAAAATACAAAAAATAAACATAATTGAAATAATTGTAGAGAGATTATAGTAAGAAAGAAAGAGGTGTAAGAGAGAAAGAGTAAGAGATTTAGAGCTTTGGAGTAAAGAATAGTGAAAATGGAGGGGATATGAGTTTCTCTAATTTGAAAAAATAAAAATCTTCCGCTCTTGGCTATTGGGAAACATGCGATCGTATATTTATTGCATACAAAAGTATGCCATGGCATACTTGCCAGGATCGCATATGCCATGATGGCATATGCGATTTGATCAAAAGTATGTGCATATGCGATTTGATCAAAAGTATGCGCATTTGATAACAATGGGCACCATCTCGTGGGTCCCAGCAGACATAATCTAGATAACTGAACCATTGTTGAAATTGGAACCTGATTGTACTGTGCATATCCTCTGGTCAAGGATTTTCTAGTAGGCTCTGTTTGGATGCTTGTAAGTTTTTTTAAGTTATAAGTTACCTGTAACTTACAAGTAATCCCGTTTTGATGTAAGTTGTAACTTACTTACAAGTAACTTAGTTTTTGTGTTTGGATAATCTGTAATTAGTTACAACCTTACATGTAATAAGTTGTATATTTACACCAACTAGAGCTTGTAGTAGGAATTGTTGAAAAATCAGATTGATACATAAAAAAAGCTTGGATAAAAGTATTTCATTTTATTGAGCCCATGTAAATGAATAGTTTGGCCGATTCTTAGGGTAAACTAATCAACAAGAGGGCCATAAAAGTGGGCCCATGTTTTCAAAATGCTTGTAATGTGGAAAAAACTTAAGGTAGCATATCCAAGCAAAAATTTCCATTATATCACCACCGTTTCATGTGGTGTGGTCCACATGAGAGTTGGATGTTCCTAATTTTTGGGCTAATCCCTAAAATAATAATAAGAAATGGATGAGCGACATGAATATAACACAAATCATGGTGGGGCCCATAGCACCATCATTAGCAGTCACTTATAGCTTAATACTGTGGTGTGGTCCACTTGAGATTTAGATATGCCTCATTTTTGGAATCAAGCCCAAAAACGATTAAAAAAAATGGATGGATGGCATGTATACAACATATACAAGATGGTGAGCCCCACAGACCACCAACCATTACGCACACCTCGCAGCCAAACAATGTCTGTCAACAAGGAAAACAAACAAAAAAAAGAAAGAAAGGATTTTTCTTAAGGCAATTTTGCTGGAGCTCGGTGGGAGAGGGAGAAGGAGACTGAGCGAGAGGGAGAAGGAGACAGAGAGAGGGAGATAGAGACGCTGGAGGGGGAGAAGCTTTTCAATGGCCGCTCAGCCTTCACTCTGTTTGAATGTAGGTAGACCTCTTCAATGCAAGCCGCGATTCTTCCTAGAAATTTTGATTTCAAAAATTCCAACTGTTACCTGTATAACTTAAAAAACAACTCAACTCCCTGTATCGTTTTCACCTCAATTCTCCTGTAAGAAAGTCACAGGTTGAGAGAAAGGGAGAAGGAGACAGAGAGAGGGAGACAGAGACACTGGAGGGGGAGAAGCTTTTCAATGGCCACTCCTTCACTTTGTCTAAATGTAGGTAGGCCTCTTCAATGCAAGCTGCGATTCTTCCTAGAAATCTTGATTTCAAAAATTCCAACTGTTACCTATATAACTTGAAAAACAACTGAACTCCCTGTATCGTTTTCACCTCATTCTCCTATAAGAAAGTCAAAAGTTGAGAGAAAGTTACCGTCCTCCCTTAAACACCAATTGCAACAATCTCACCTATAACTTTGTTACATTTTAGAAATGCTACAAGCATCCAAACGGCCCCGTAGTGTTTCTGGTGACGGGTCAGTAGATAGTGATGTTGTGGGCAATCTTTTGGGCAACGTTTTGAAAGCCCCCCAAACTCCAACCTGTGCACTTTGAATGGGCTGACATTACTCAAGTGGTTCCTAGCAAACTGCCAGGTTTAAATCATTTTTGCAAATAAAGATTTTGGGTTGCTAACATCTGTTTGTTAATAGAAGATCTTAAAAGATGATAGAAACTTGTTATTAATATGCGCTCACACGCGCGCATAGAATGAGAGAGAGAGAGAGGGCATATCTTATTATTTACCACAAAACCCCCTGATTCTACGGTAAAACACCTATTATTTACCACAAAAACCCTAATTCTACGGTAAAACTCCTATTATTTACCACACAAAACCCTGATTTTACCTCTCATTTTACAGTAAAACCTCCTATTTACAATTAAAAAAAAGCCTGTGATTTCAACTTTTAAAAGATGGGCTGACATCACTCAAGTGGTTTGTAGCAAACTGCCAGGTTTAAATCATTTTTGCAAATAAAGATTTTGGGTTGCTAACATCTGTTTGTTAATAGAAGATCTTAAAAGATGATAAAAGTTGTTATTAATATGGGCTTACACGCCCGCACAGAGAATGAGAGAGAGAGAGAGGGTGTATCTTATTATTTACCACAAAACCCCCTGATTCTACGGTAAAACACCTATTATTTACCACAAAAACCCTAATTCTACGGTAAAACTCCTATTATTTACCACACAAAACCCTGATTTTACCTCTCATTTTACAGTAAAACCTCCTATTTACAATTAAAAAAAAGCCTGTGATTTCAACTTTTAAACAAGGTTTAAAATATTGTTTGAATTGGCCCAGTATGTACCAGTTTTGGTAGCTGTTAGAGTGATTGTATGGGTGTATCTTATTGGGTGGTCTTTAGACTACCTTTTTCTTTTCTTCTTATTTTTTCAAATATTATGATCAAAGGAGACCAGGAGGGGAAAATAACTCTATTTTTATTCCCCAAAACATGGTATGGGAGTTGTGATGTTGATTGGGCTGGGGCCATTACAAAGGAAAAGCGTAAGGATGCCGACCATATAATAATCAGATCGTGTATGGGGTCCGCCATAATGTTTATATGCCATCCAACCTGTTCATAAGGTGTGCCCGACCAGGATAAAGGGATGCCCCAAAAAATCGAACATATCCAAAAAATAGGTGGGCCACACCAATTGAATTTGGTGGTTTTGGCACATTTTACATTGTTTCCAATGGTATGGCCCACTTAAGTTTTGGATTAGCTGAATTTTGGCTGTATTGTCTACTTTTGATGTCCACCGTCCATCATGTGGGGTGCACCTTTGATGTGGACCATCCATCATGTTGGGCCACCTTGGATATGGGCCGTCTATCATGTGAGACCTTGGATGTGGACCATTCATTAGGTGGGGTCTACTTGATGTAGACCATCCATCATTTGGTGCCACACTTTGATGTAGGTTATCCATCATGTGTATGGGGCTCGTCATAACATTTATATGCCATCCGACCTGTTCATAAGGTGTGCCCAACTGGGATAAAGGGATGCGCCCAAAAATTGAACAAATCCAAAAAACAGGTGGGCCATACCAATTGAATTTGGTGGTTTTGGCACATTTTACAGTTTCCAATGGTATGGTCCACTTGAGTTTTGGATTAGCCTGATTTTGGGCGTCTCGTCTACTTTTGATGTCCACCGTCCATCATCTGGGATGTGCCTTTGATGTAGACCATCCATCATGTTGGGCCACCTTGGATATGGGCCGTCCATCATCCGAGGCCACACTTTGATGTAGGTCATCCATGATCCATCATGTGTTTGGGGTTCATCGTAACGTTTATATGCCTTCCAACTTGTTCATAAGGTGCGCCCAACCAAGATGCCTCGAAAATCGAACAAATCCAAAAACAGGGGGGCACACCAATTGAATTTCACATTTTACACTGTTTCCAATGGTATGGCCCACTTGAGTTTTGGATTAGCGTGAATTTTGGGCGTCGTCTTTTCATGTCCATCGTCCATCATGTGGGGTGCACCTTTGATATGGATAATCCATCATATTGGGCTACATTGGATATGGGCAGTCCATCATGCGAGAACTTGGATGTGGACTGTTCATTAGGCAGTGCCCACTTGATGTAGACTATCAATCATCCAAGGCCACACTTTGATGTAGGTCATCCATCATATGGGGCCCATCTTTGATTTGAATGTTCCATTATGTGGGCCCACTCAGACCATCTATTGTATAGGACCCACCTTCAATATGGGTCAATATCATGTAGCACACCTTCGATGTCAACCGTCTATCGTGTGTGTCCCATGTTCCATGTGGGTTGTTCATCATGTGGGCCCACCTTCGATGTCAATTGTCCATCATCTGGGTCCCGCCTTCACTGTCCACCATCCATCATGCGGCTTTCACCTTTGATGTGGACCATCTATTGTGTTTGGCTTACCTTCAATATGGGTTGTTCATCATGTGGGACCACCTTCGATGTCAATTGTCCTTCAATGTCCATCATTCATCATGTGGGTCCCACCTTTGATGTGGACCATCTATCTTGTGTGGCCTGCTTCATTATGGGTTGTTCATCATGTGGGGCCCACCTTTGATGCGATGGGAGAGATTGTAAAGAGAAGAGAATGAGAAGTTCTTAAAAAGTTTAGGGACAAACTTGTTCCAAAAAAATCCCTAAAATGTCAACCCACTTTAGCAAAATCAGATCTTAAAAAAGGTACACCCTTTCATACCTAAAGAATTAAGAGGTAAAATCTCTTATGTCTAAATTAGTAGGATGTAAAATTAGACCATTACCAAACAACCTAATTTTGGAAATAGATTTATCTTTTAAGAAATAAGCAAATAAGTTCTCATTTGTAGAGAATGCCAAATGGCTCCTTAGACTTGGAGCCCTTGACTATAATGCCTAGCCTATCGTGCTTCGATTGAAACAACGTGTAGACTATAGTGCCTCTCTCGCCCCACTGTTTTTTTAATCAATAAAAACATTTGAAATTGTGTTAGAGCATGATGAATGATACTTAGGCACTTGGAAGTTGCATGTGGATACAAGCAATTGAAATTAAACTGCCTACATTATGGGTCCATGTCATGAACTAACAAATTATGCTTATTTGATAATATGATTGTTGGGCATTTATTGGATGGTTGAAAATGAAAAGTATCCAACGATCCTATTTCAACAAAGTGTCCATGAATCAAAGGTTAGTATTGTTCAACCAATCTGATACTGGGACTGTGACTCAACGACATTACATTCTAGAATTTACTTGGTTTAATTTATGTTAATATATAATTTCTCAGTACATGTACAATTTATCAATTGTCACAAGCTACAAGAGTATTAAATAACTCCCTCAAATCTGATATTAAGTGAAAGTGTAGTGTTTTCCAATGAAGTCTATTATCTAAAAGGAGAAAAACATACCATGTTGCCAACACCATTCACTGTCTGATCTCCAACAGCCTCATAAGCTTTAGGAGTGCAAGGTTTATAAGCTTTAGGAGTGCAATGATAAACCTGACGACATGGAGGGGTAGGGAATGATGGGTGATGAGAACATGATTGTATGAGAGATGTAGAATTTAACAAATTTGTTATCAAATTTTAAAAATTAATATCCATAACAAAAAGAAAAGAGTTTTTTTAGAGGCAAATAACACTTCATTGAGCTTTTATCGTAAATTTAGGTCAAAGATATGACATGCTATGCATGTAGAGATTGGTATGGATCCCATGAAACTCCACACTCTACTACCAGGAAGGTGTCATATAATGGCCGTTATGTAACGGTAATGGCATGTCCTGTTACCCTTTACGAGGTCGTAATGGCCCCCCCTTAAAAAATTGGACTGTAATGGGCCGCTATGCATAGGATATTTGAAAATCTTTTTTTTTTTTTTTTTTTCAGAAGAAGAATAGACTTTCTTCTTCTTGTTCTTTCTTCTTTCTCCTCCTCCTCTTGCATGCAACGTCTCTCTCTCTCACACTGCCCTCCCTCTCTAGGCTCTTCTCCTCTTACGTCTCTCTCTCTCTCTCTCTCTCTCTCTCTCTCTCGGGTCTCTATTCGCTCTCCTCTCCTCCTCCTCCTCTCTCTCTCTCTCTCACACACACACACACACACTTTTTAAAAAGGGGAGTGATATAGATCATATGGTACTTTAGTGGTGCATGACACTTGATATACTTGTACTCACAAAATTGTATACATGGCATATCGTAACTCAAAATAATCCAATAAAATTGTGGGACACACTGTTGCTAAGTCACAGTCCCAAAATTAGCGTGTTTGAAATAGGGCCACTGGATATTTTTAAAACTTCACCATCCAATAAATGTCCATAGATCTCATAGTCGGATGATGAAATGAGCATAATTTAGGGCTGATTGCATTAGTGGTATGTGTGCCATTGATTCCGTGAATTTTGGGCCGATTTAGGGGGCATTCGAGTGGCCCTCAAATTGGCGACATTATTATTCCGAATTTAATTTTAATTTTTCTTATAATTTTTAAGATGTCAAATGCCTAGGGATATGCATTAGTGGGATGGGTGCCATAGATTGCTTGAATTTGGGACCAATTTGGGGGCGGTCAAGTGGTCCCCTAAGTTGGTGACACTATTCATCCAAATTTAATTCCATTTTTTCTCATAATTACTTAGGGAGATGATATCAAATCCCGAAGGACGTGCATTAGTGGAATGAGTACCATAGCCTTCATGAATTTTGGGCCAATTTAGGGGCATTCAAGTGGTCTCCCATACTAGGGACACTATTCATCTGAATTTACTTTCTATTTTTTCTTAAAATTACTTAGGGGGAACTATGATGTCAAATGCTTAGAGATGTGTATTGATGATTATCATAGCTCGCATTAATTTTGTGCCAATTTGGGGTCAATATAAGCTTGCCAAGTTAATAAAATCATCAGACAGGCCGGGACAACATTCTTACCAAAGAGTGGATCATTACACCATCATAAACATTTTTAAAACCACACAAGAATACATATTTGGAATCCTCTCAATATTCTGGATTTTTTCCAACATTTTTTGGAAAAAAAAAATAGTAATGGTCCAGGCTGTTGCTCCCAATGTTACCGTTACAGCACACTTGACCACTAGACTATTATATGAAACTTTGGTATCCATAAAGATGAGTTATTCTATGCTGTTAAGTATGCAAATCATCATTCATGCACATAGGAGCCATAAACATGGCATACCTTTACCTCAATCCAAATTGCCAAACCATTATCTCCGCTGTAGAAGGATCATAAGCCAAAATTAGATTGATTGGGCATTCATAGTCTTCACCTAATAGACATTTGTTTCCTGAATTTGGACTTCCACATTTTTCGTTATTACTGTTTATTTTGCAGCTGCTAATTGGAGAGTCAAGATCATCAGCTTAGCGTGACTCTTCAGTTATGATCCATTTATATGGTCCGACGATTTGTATGGTTTTGATTGATTTACATATATTGCTATCTGGCGTTTGGTGGCTTTATGTGTGTATGGATCATCTTACTTTGCTAGATTGTCATCAGTTTTTATTTTTTATTTTTTCAAGATAATAAAAGCCAAGGGCTTGTTTGGATTTGTGGAAAGAGTGGGAAAAGAAACATTGTTTCTTGGGAAACCTTATTTCCGGGAAACTATGGGAAAGGAAACTTTTTTTTCCATGTTTGTTTTTATAAAATAAGATTTGCCTAAAAAAATTGAGGGGTGTTTCTCAATTCATTGATTGGTCAAATAAAAAAAATCCTGGTGGTTATTAGCATGTGACAGATTAACACATGATATGGAATGCTCGAAGATAGACTATGACACTCGTGGGTGCTTAAGCTTTATGGCGTCGTGTCACACATGATAAACGAGGGCACTTGAAGTTGTATGATGGCACGTGTGACACAAGCGACACATTAGCACATTTGACACGTGGACATTTGAAGGTAGATGGTGGCACATGTGCACATAGGCACATTGGCACATTGGCACATGCATCACATGTAGAGTGATTGAAGATGGGCAATGATACATGTGGCACAGTGGCACATGCGGGAGCTTTGCACTTGTGGGCTGCAAACGAAAGATGGATAGTGGCACATGTACCATACAACTGAAGATGGACAATGGAAAGTTGGCACATACGGCACATGTAAGGTGCTTTGTACATGTTGGGTCCGACTTCCGAGTGAGATGGATGGTGGCACATGTGTGACAAAATAGAAGATGGACGGTGGAATATTTGCATATGACACATGTGAGGCGATTGGAGATGGGCGGTGGCACATATGTGTTTAACTCTTGAGAAATTCATTTTCCACGACCGTGGGAAAAATGCCTTTCTTAGGGGTAGAGGTGGGAAAATAAATTCGTTGATTTTTCAACAAAAACCGGACGTGAGAAATGGTGTTTCCCACCAATTCTCAGACAAAAGTCTTCACAAACAATAGAAAATGTGTTTCATGGGAAACAATTGATTTTGACTGTAAGCGAAAGATTTCTAGTGATACAAAACATTGGACTCTAACCTGAGTGCTATGGACTAGCTTCCTTATCTGATGCACTACACTCAAATTAGGGACATGACGCAGCAGAACATGATCAAGACCACTCATTGGATGGGTTCCTCACTTCCACCGTGGATGAACTGCTGTCCATTCACAAATCACATGGATTTGATGAGCATTTGCCTGTTTCTCCAATTTGGTGTGTTGACCTGTTTTCAAAACATTGGTTTTAGGGGTCTTTATTTGTGCAATGATCAATTTTGGCTGTAATGAAAGATTCCTAGTGATAGGAATTGGAATCGTGAGAGCAATCGACCAGCTTCCTTATTTGGTGCACTGCACTCAAATTAGTGTAAGGCTATGTTTCTGTTAAGATGGATTGCATTTGTTAACCGGAGTTTTTGCTGTTGATCTTTGTTTTTTGGGTCTTTTAATCTTATGATTGGTTTTGTTTTTGGAAATCAGTTCCCAATGACATACTGGGTTTAATTCACTTATAAATGTTAAATATGTGTTGTATTTGTTTCCCATCTTTGTTTTGTACTTCCATTTTAGTTAATTTTAGGGATTTTCATCAAGAGATTAATCCTTTTTATTTTGCTCAGCCAGTTAATTATGATATTAATATATTTTTTTTGTTGTCTTATTGGTAAAGGTGCCGAGTATATAATTTTTTGTCAAATTTTCTTGTGGTATCATAATCATCTCGAGGTCATGTTCTATATTTGTTTCCCATCTCTGTTTTGCACTTCCATTTTAATTGATTTAAAGGAATTTTTATGAAGAGATTAGTCCATTTTATTTTGATCAGCCAGTTAATTATGATGTTAATTTTTTTTTTTGTCTGATTGGTGAGGGTGCTGAGTAGATAATTTTTTGTCGATTTTAGTTGTGGTGTCATAATTATCTCGAGATCATTGTTGGCTCTTGATAAAAGAACATCGTCGGCGTCGGCGTCGTTGTTATCATCAATATCATCACCATCACTCAGGATGTCATTAGTATAGGATAATCCAGGTTGTCATTATCATCATTACACCATGAAAGAACCTTGGAGTATAAGAACTATTTCTTAATCGAATAATTGGAATGTATACAAAGTTATGGTGTTTATAGACCTCTTAAGTGTACCTTGAAGATTCTAGAGATTTTCTCAAGCTCATCTAGATAGATCCTGGAAATCTTCTCAATCCTATCTAAAAGATCTACGGAGATTACTACATAGATTACAAGAATGCTCTCATAGTAGATGGAAATTACAAAGAATATCGTCATACAAATCACACAAAAATTTAACATGTATACTACTATTTCTTAACAGGGAAAAGGTACTATGCGCTCGAGCTCACAATAAGCTTATTGTGAGGTCGAGCTGTGTGGGCCCCACCGTGATGCATGTCGACCATCAACACCGTGCATTTGATGGGTACCCTTTAAATTATGGGATATCCCAAAAATCAGCCGTATACGGAACTCAGGTGGGCCATACCATCTAAAATTATGTGAAGACACTGTTAAAACATATAAAAGCACTTGGTGGGGCCCACCTGAGTTTTGCATGCGCCTGAAACTTGGTCTGAACCCTCATTCAAGTGGGACACACATAATGGATGGGCTGGATTTGCAAAGCACATCTCGGTGGGCCCTCAAAAGTGGTTATGAATGTTTTAATGGTGTATGGCCCCTCTCCACTTCTGTATGTGGTGTGGCCCACACAAGTCATGGATTGACTTGATTTTTGGGACCTAGGCCCACGATGGAATGGTGCATCTGATTGATGGGGTAGATGTTCGAAACGCATCACGGTGGGGCCCACACAGCTCGACCTCATGGGACGGACCCGTGAGCTTGAGCACATAGTACCTTTTCCCTTCTTAACAATGTTTATTTTGTTTTCAAGCTGAGAGTTGTTATAAAAGTTTCAACGACATCTTACTCGGGACTCTTGAGTTTCTCTTTTCTTTTCCAACAATCCAAACAAGCCCTAGAAATGGAATCCATGTTTCAAGGGTGCTCATGGAAATACTCATCATTATCATCATCATCATCTAAACCTTGTCCCGATTAATTAGGGTCAGAAACATGAATCCTGTTTTGCCATTCCACTTTATCATGGGCACTAGGAAGTTTTTAATTATGGGCGTTTAGTAACCACTGTTTTGTCGTGGTGTGGTCCACCTTGAATTTGGATCTACCTAATTTTTGGGCTAATGCCTTAAAAGGAATTTCATCATTGAAATTTGGGTTTACTAACTCTGTTTGTAGGCTATGGGCCTCTCCAAAATTTGAGGAGAGAGAGACCATCATATTTCATCCCCCTTTTCAAAATTTTGAGGAGAGAGAGACCATTATATTTCATCCCCCTTTTCATGTAATAAACTAAGTTTTTCCATCAGTAGATGATAATGGCCCATCATTGTTATTTGTTTGTCGAACGAGGATCATTCAAGGGTGGATTTCATATGATTGCACTCCATATACATTTATGTTCTATATTATGCATATGATAGTAACTGTGGTATGATTTTTTTATTTTTTTGCAATTGGATAAAAGTTTGTTACTAATAGTACTAACTCGCGAAACTATTCTTTATCTATATAATTTTATTCTATTTAGTTGAAAATTTTATGCGGAGAGAAGAAGAAGAAGATGGATAACTTACGATAAAGTTGATAAAAGTTCATAAACGTTAGTTTTTATTTTTTAATTTTTTATTTTTAAATTTTGTGTTAAAAAATGTTGTTGCTGTTTTTTTATTTTTTATTTTTAAATTTGACTGCTTCCCTCAAAATAATTTCTTTGCATGTGTACCACTTTAAATGCAGTAAAAATATTCAATAGAGATGGACCAAATTGAAAATTAGAGTGCTAATAGAATGTTCTTTTTTCCCCCCCCTTTGTATGTTTGTTTTTGTTATCCCATCTTTCTTATAAAGATATTTTTGGCTTTTTCAACAGATGTGCGGGTGAATGTAAAAATCCAATGGATTACAGTGTAAATGAAATGTAAAAATGCAATGGGTCCCTAATAATGTTTTTTTTTTTTTTCCAGATTGGTCTAGATTAGCGGTGCAAAGAAATTGGCCATTTTGGGCTTCTAAACGTATGTGGACTGCACCAATCATCTAACTGTTCATGTGGGTCTTTTTGGGGATCATTAACACATGATCTTTAGGACTGGGATGTGCATCTTAAGTGGAGAATTTAGACCTCAAAGATAACTCAAAACATCAATGAGAAAGAATGACCACAACAGTCCAACAAGTACTTTGAGCATCAAAACTGATAATGGTCACTTCAGTGGTCGACGAATTGAAGTATAGTTACTACCAATTAAAACTGATGATAATCGGTGATTATGCTTCAATTTGTCGACTGCTAAAGTGGCCACAATCAGTTTTGATGCTCCAAGTAGCCAACTTATTGGACTATTGTGGTCGTTCTTTCTTACCGATGTTTTGAGTGGTATTTTATGTATAAATTCCCCACTTATGATGTCCATCCCGGCCCTAAAGATCGTATGTTAATAATTCTAAAAAAGGCCCACGTGAACGGTTAGATGATTAGTGTGATTTCACATTGCGAAATTGCAATGTGAAATAAGTGACCCGAGCTCTTTGAACCAACATGTGGAGCAAGCTAAATCCATTACTACCCTTATAAGTGGAAAGACAATTGACAAAACCATTCCGACGAGGGCTGAGAAGCCTAAGGACTTGGAAGAATCCAAGGGGAATAATGGAATTAGTGACGTCCACATGAGCAAGAACCAGACACACTACAAGCCTGTTGCACCAGTCCCAGAACGGTTGATTCACGTAAGCCTTTGGCCAACACTCGGGACATCTTAGAGGTGTTTAAACAGGTGAAGGTCAATATCCCTATATTGGATGCCATTAAGCAAATTCCCTCATATGCCAAGTTTCTAAAAGATCTATGCACGATCAAAAGATGACAAAACATACAAAAGAAAATCTTATTGACCGAGAAAGTGAGTGCCATCCTCAAGCAAGATGTGCCATAGAAATACAAAGATCTCGGTAGTGTTCACAACCCCAAGCGTAGGGTCGCGATGTAGTAATAATCTCGGTAAGACCAAGGTCGAATCCACAGGGACTGAACCTTGTACGTAATTTGAAAGTAACTCGAACTAGAACTAGGCGAAGATGTAATCTAAATCAGAAAGAATTAAGAGAGTAATGGTGAATTATTAACTAAAACTTGAAAAATCTAAAGGTGGGAAACTAGGGTGCCAAGGATCCACTTGTAGCAATCGGGAAGCTACCTTGCATTGATTCAAGGACACAACTGGAATCAGAGTCCTATCCTATCCAATTGGTAAGAAGAGATTTGTCAGATCTCTAAACTTCTCATGGATCTAATCATCAATAGATAAAAGTGGTGAAGATTTGGAAGTGATTCTGTCACCTAACCATGCCCAGGAGACTATGGCAAACAACAACAATTTACCAATCTCACAACCAATCATAGGAGAATCGTGAAAGTTAGGAAGGATTCCGTCACCCTACCATGCCCATGGGACGATGGTGAACAACAGGTCTTACTAATTTCACAATCTCAATAATGGAAAGAGCATACTTAAAGCTATCGCAGATCCATTGTAATTTAAGTCACAACAAACCATTAAAAACTAAAAGTATACATTCATAATTAAATTAGAATCCAAAAGAGTTCAACAAAACATGAATCAAAACGAAGCAAACATCCCAATCACGCTAGAAGCTTCACCTCTTAGCCTTAGCTAAGAGGTTTAGCTTATAATAAACATGCTAAAATCTCAGAAACGGAAAGAAATAAGCAAAGAAAAAAAGAAGAAAGGAACTTCTGGAAACTGGCTTCCAGATTTGCCTCCACGGCTGCCCTCCACGTCCTAGCTCTCCTCTCTCTATTTCTTCTTCACGTGCGTAAGATGATCCCATCACTCTCTCTCTTCTCCTTTTATAACAGTAGATGATGGCGGTGGGTGGACGTCGGTGGTGCGTAAGCTAGTTACGTAGAAGGAATTACACAGCAACGTTTGCGTTTGTTTTAACTTTGGGAAGTCAGATTTCTAAGAGAATGAAATCCGACCACATGAATGTGGTCGAAATCATCTTCTCCTTTGGTTGGACGGTCTGGATCAGTGATCCGACCCTGACCGTGATCGCCGGATCGTCCAGATCCTCCGGTTTTTACTTTTTACGGACGTGCGCAGCCTGCGCAATTCATCTTGCGTTGATTTTTGGTGGGGCTCATGATCGAAGTTGGACAAGAAATCCACTCCGTCCATCAGATTTGCAAGGTCATGCCCAGCAATGGCGTCAAATATGAGACAAATCTGAGTCTCAGGTGAGCCACAACACATTCGATAATCCAACCGTATCAACGCTCTAACGTGCCTGTTTAGGCAATGTAACAGTGGCACATATTGGTCGTAGCATCAGATGGGGTCCACTAATCACTATGATGTTTGGTAAGCAATCCACTCCGTTCACCGTCTTTGTCCCACTATTTTATGACATGGGGTAAAAGATGAGGAAGTTTCGTAAATCAGGTGGGCCGCACCATCTAAATAAGTGGAAATTGACACTCACCGTTAAATTTGGTATTGGTTGCACAGTGCCATGCATGGTGCTAGTTTTATTTACAAAATTGCCATCAATTCCTCAATCACCTTCCGGCGTCAGTTATGTTACAGTACACCGTCCAAACGCCTTGAAATTTGGCGGATATCCATCGTTTTTCATGTTCTTTCCATCGGTTTAGTTTGGGTCCCGATCTCCTAAGGATGTCCAAGATGCTTTCTTAACGGTTATTGTCTGATCTTGCCCATCGGGTCACTTATACACTGATCCAAGGGTTGAATTTTGACGTGTACGGTTAATTTATGGTCCTCATGCTAGATATAAAGTTTCGAGCCGAACGGATGGTGGGAACCCTGTGATCTTGCATTCTGGACGACTTTCAGGCCCGTTTAAACCCAATCACTTGATTTTCTCGCATCTTTGGCTTGTAAATTCCTCGATCTTGGTCCCCTGGGGTCCGTTCCTTGCCTTGGTGATTTTAGAGCGTTAAATCCATGCTTTTAATACCCTTTTCAGTCCAAGCTCTTTAAATTCACCTTGCAACAAAAATACGATTAAAATAGGACGTTAAACATTATCGTGTTCGTAAAATCAGGTAATAATTGGGGTCTAATATGCAATATTTGACTCTCAACAGGTAGCCCAACTATCACTTGTGTAATTGGGAATCACCGGATTGAGCATGCACTTCTTGACTTGGGGGGCAAGTGTAAATCTGATCCCTTACTCAGTATATAAACAACTTGGCCTTGGTGAATTAAAAACCACCAGGACCACACTACAACTTGCTGACCGTTCAGTTTATGTATCGAGATGGATAATCGAGGACGTGCTAGTGCAAGTCGATAAATTCTACTATCCAATAGATTTTATTGTTCTAGACACTCAGCCTGTCATTGAAGCAAGCACTCATATTCCTGTCATCCTTGGTCGCCCATTATTTGCTACATCAAATGCAATTATCAATTGTAGGAATGGAGTGATGAAATACCAATTAAAACTGATGATAATCAACAATTATGCTTCAATTCGTTGACTACTAAAGTGACCACAATCGGTTTTGATGCTTCAAGTGGCCAACTTATTGGACTGTTGTAGCCATTCTTCTCACTGATGTTTTGAGTGGTCTTTGATGTCTAAATTCTCCACTTATGATACCCATCTCGGCCTTAAAGATCGTATGTTAATAATTCTAAAAAGACCCATGTGAACGATTAGATGATTGGTGTGATCCACATTTTTAGAGATCCAAAATGGTCCCTTTTTTTGTGCGGGCTAATTTGGATCAATTTGGAAGAAAAAAAAAACCATTGTTAGGGATCGTTGTAATTCATTAGATTTTTAAATTCACTTGCATATCTGTTGAAAAAGCCAAAAGATTCTTTACAAGAAAGATGAAATAATATAGACAAAAGTTAAACAAGGAAAAAAAGAGAGGAAAAGAACGTTCTATTACCACTTCAATTTGGTCACTCTCTATTGAATCTTTTTACTGTATTTAAATTGGTACATATACAATGAAAATATATAGAGGGAATGAGCAAAAAAAAAGGAGCGACAGTAACATTCTTTAAAACAAAATTGCGTAAAAAAAGCTTAACTTTTATTGTAAGATATCTATCTTCTTCAATTTCTTCTTGTTCTCGTTCTTCTTCTCTTTGCATAAAATTTTGAAATAAGTATAATAAAATTATATAGATAAAATGATAGTTTCGCAAGTACGATTAGTATCAAACTTTTATCCAATTGTAAAAAAGAAAAAAGAAAAAAAGAAAACCATACCACGATTACTATCATATGCGTAATATATAACATTAATGTATATGGTGTGCAATTATATGAAATCCAACCATTGAATGGTCTTCATAAGACAAACAAATGACAATGATGAGCCATTGTCATGTGCCGATGAAAAAACTTAGTTTATTACATGAAAATAAGGATGAAATATGATGGTCTATCTCCTCAAAATTTGGAGAGACCCATAGCATACAGGCAGAGTTGGTATATCTGAATTTCAATGATGAAGTTCCTTTTGGGTCATGAGCCCAAAAAGTAGGTAGATCCAAATCTCATGTGGTCAACATGACAGGTAAACAATGGTTATTGAACACCCTCCATTAAAAACTTATGAGGGCCCATTGTGATGTTGATTTTCCATCCAACCTGTTGATTAGCTTACACAGACCTGGATGAAGGGAAATCGCAAATATCAGCTTGATCCAAAACTTTTGTGGCCCCCAAGAAGGTTTTTATGGTGGGTGTTCAATCTCCATAGTTTCATGTGGTGTGGTCCACCTGAGATTTGGATCTGCCTCAATTTTGGGCTCATGCCATAAAATAAGATGCAAAAATGGATGAACAACGTGGATAAAACACATACATCATGGTGGGGCCCACATTGAACCGTCCATCGTCCAATAGGTGTTAGTATGCAATCCTTGTCCAATGAAAACGATGGAAACATTTTGAAATTTTAACTTTGAAGGTGAACTTGTACAGAGACGTTATGACTCTGCCTTAGCGTCGAGGATGCCCATAATGGGCCCCATCTTGATGTATGTGAGAAATCAACCTTGTTCAGCTGTTTTGCCATCTCATTTTAGGGCATGAGCCCAAAAACGAGGCCGATCCAAAGCCTTCAGTTAGACCAACATGAGGCTGATCCAAAGCCTTCAGTTAGACCGTAGGTCATTAAGCCTTGTCTTACTACCTCCATCCGCATCCTTTCGGACCTTCTCCTTGCCCTTTTAGAACCTTCAAATTGTACCCACTCACTCCTAATCGACGCGATTCTTGATCTCTGTTGCAAATCCCCAAACCATTTAAGTCTACTTTCCCTCATCTTTGGTACCTATTGGTGCTACTCTTAAGATCCCTCGAATGCATTCATTTCTAATTCCATCCTTGTCTTGCCACTAATCCATCTCAGCATCCTCATTTTAGCTATACTCGTCCTATAACCTATGAACATGTTTTTACTTAAATGCCCAACATTATGTCCCGTAAAGCTTGGCTAGCATCTTTCAAAAAAGATAAAGCATGGCTAGTCTTATAACTATTCTGTAAAATTTCCTTTTTAGTTTTAGTGGCACACAATGATCACATAAAACTCCAGAGACATCTCCATTTCTTCCACCTAACTTGAATCTATGGGCAACATCCTTCTCAATCCCTACACTATCATTAATAATCGACCCAAGGTATCGAAATTGGTCATTTTGGGAAACTTTTTGGTCAATAATCCTAACTAATTTCTCATTTTTCACTGCTATTGTTACTGAAATTGCACTCCATATACTCTGTTGGACTCCAACGAATTTTAAATCCTTTAGATTCTATAGCATCCCTCCATAAATCTAGCTTTGTGTTTATGCCCTTCCTTGTCTTGTTAATCAAAACCATGTCATTTACAAACAACATACACCATGGGATCTCACCCCACAAATGCGTCATTAACTTGTCCATAACCAATGCAAAAAGGTACTGGCTCAATGTCGACCCCTCGTGCAAGCCTAAAGTAATTGGGAACCCACCTGTTTCTCTGCTAGTGGTCCTCACATTTGTTACCACTCTTACATATCCTTATTATTTTTTTTTTACTAACTACATTATGAGTTGATACATATCCTTAATTACATCAATATATCCTCTTGAAATTCCTTTCTTTCCAAACACCCACCAGATTAACTCTCTATGAACCTTATTGAATGCCTTCTTGTGGCCAATAAAGACCATGTGGAGATCCTTCCCCCACTTCATCTCCATCAATTGTCCAAGTAGTACCTTTATTCTTACAAATAGGTATCATGGTACTTTTCTTTCATTCATTTGCATTTCCTTTGATCTTACAATCTTGTTGAATAACTTTGTCTACCAAAATAACCCAGTATCTCCCATACACTTCTAGACCTCTATTGGTACGCAACTGGTTCGAGGGCCTTTCCTGTTTTCATATTTCTGTAAGCTTCTTTCACTTTTAGATACCCTAATTGATGCAGGACCGATCCATGAACTGAGTAACATGTAAGATCAAATAGCCGAATTAAGATATTTAATAAAAAAACACAAACATCGCTATAATCTCATGAAAATCAAAAGAAAGCCATGCATAATCCTAGCCTAAGCTACCAACATCGTAACTCAAGATCATTAAAATAAAAAGAAACTAGGATTTAATGGATGTAGGGACATCCAATTAGCATAGGATATAGTTTATTTCAAAATAGGAAACCTAATACAACCTAGGGTGAAAATTAGGGTTTTGGTAATTTGGGAAAGTAGGAAATTTAGGTTTAGGGTTAGGGTTTCAGGGATGGAAGAAATGAGTTTTGATATAATGATGGTGGGAAACCAAAATGGGCAGGTGGGTTTCACACGTGTGGCCGTACGGTCACACGTGTGGCGTAGGAGGATGAGTTTAGGTCGGTTAGGGTTTGGATTGAGGATGAGTATGGAAAAGTTGGGTATGGGAGAAGACGGAGATTTGTGATGAGATAATTAAGAATCTGAAGAAAATATCCGGATGAGGAAGAAAAGAGAAGATGGTGTGGGGATAGATGGAGATCTCGCACATCCGTTGATGAAGATTAGCATCGCACCAATCTTCCTTCCAAATCATATGGAAGTATCTTCAAATCGCATGAAGATGGGAAAATAAAGCAAGAGCTTTTCTCTCTTTAAAAAAAATAAAAAATCACAAAATTCAATGAGGGAGGTCAAACGCCCTCCTCTTTTTATAGGATTCAAGAAGTTTTTAAAATTACAAAAATCCTTGTCTTGTGAACTTTAATGAAAATAGACCTAGTCTAAATAAAATCAACTAAAACACTCATAATGTGTCCAAATATAAAATAATCAAAAACTAAATTCTAAAATATGATAAAGTCTAAAATTGATGTTGACGATCAACGATCAATGACCCAATCATGTGATCCATGCGATCCAATGGTCCGATCATCGCGTCCCTCCAACGGTCTGGATCACTCCATAAAGCAGCCCATGTGCATCTTCCCAGTGTGGGGTCTTCCAGATGCTCGCACATGCACATGGGGTATTTAGCACGATTATAGGTATTTGTCTAGCCACAGGGAAATCGGCACGGCCCGCCTCCTCCTCTGATACGTACGTAAGGGTGTACGTGACGTGATGTCCTCATCACTAATCCTATGAAACTATCCATCTCCGACGTCAATTGAATTCATGGTTCTTTCTATCCCTATGCTCTCATAGTGGTTGTCAATTAACTAGTTTCGAAAATATCTTCTCCACCTTTCCTTGATTTCATTGTCTTTTATTAGTACCCTCTAGTTATTGCTCTTAATGGATCTAACATGATCTAGGTCCCCACGCTTCTCCCACTCATTATTGCAGTTTGAAGACATCTTGCTTGCATTTTCTTGTCCCCAATCTATTGTACGTGTATGCTTATCCTCACTTATAACTTTCTTAGCAATCTTTTTGGAAGTGCTCATTTGGATAATTACTACATTTTCTTTTCTTTTCCCTTGGATCCCAAATATCGAAACATTCTTTCAGCAAGCACAAAATATTAGCTCATTTTTGTTACATGATTCATCATTTTAGTGCACTCATCTTGTGCATGTGGCAGTTTGACGTTGGAGAATGTTTCTTGCATTGGCGATTTTGGGAATTCTGAAGCCATCAGATTTTAAAATTCTAATTGCCTCCCTCTTTCTCTCTGAGGTTTTTGGCTTTCCTATGGGTGCAAATTTTTGTGCAGCTGGCTAACAAACCCGTGGGTGTTTTCATGGGCTATGGTTGGCTATTTTCCACATACAAGCACACCCCTTCCTCTTCAGAGAAGTTTGCTGTTGAGTGTTGGTGACTTTGTATACAGTCCCACATGAGTGTTGGTGACTTCTTTTTAAATTCATGTGAGAAGTTTGCTGTTGAGGTTGAGTGTTGGTGACTTTGTATACAGTCCAACATGGGTGTTGGTGAGTTTGTATACAGCCCCACAGATTTGTCTCCTTCACGTTTTGTGATTGTAGCTGCTTTATTTTTTTCCAGTTTTATGGTTACTTCTATGCGTTACTTTGTTCAATATACACATGATGAGGGTTCATGGCGTATTGATGGTTGCATTTATGTTTTCAACTACATAAAACCATTATGACCTTTTCTGACTCCTTAACGGTGCATGTTATGTTCTCGACTTGATGTATGATCTTTGTGATCGTTTTCTACTCTTTAAGCATGTAGGCTGGGTCTCCTTATGCTATATCTGATTGAGTTGCCCTATGTCTGTGATCTGCCAATTAAATTGTTGAAATTGTTGGGTCTATATATCGAGATTCATCGAAATTTTAGCCATCTCAGTTAAATGCTTTTTTCTTTTTCATTTTTATCAGGTAAGTTTATTTGGAATGTGTTTTCATCTATATGGTTCCTTATACAGGGTCTTGCTAATCAACTGTCACAATATGTTTTCATAAATATGGTTGATTATTGCCTTTCTCTTGAGCATATTATTTGCAAGAACTGTAAATGGTTTAGAAGATGCATCTCATTGTTTTCATAAAAAAGACCAATCTATTTTGTCATTATCATGGTTTTGGTTGGATCTTGAAAAATGAGAAGTAATGTTTCTGCTGTTACCATGTTCATATTTAGGTTCTGAACAATGGCTTTCGCCAATAGAGTTGGAAATTTACTCAAACAAGTTGTGAGCAAGAACATTAGACCGGAGCTGTCTGCATCAAACCCATCGATATTCCAAGCAATACGCTGCATGTCATCTTCCAAGCTCTTCATTGGAGGTGTGTTTGATCTTTCTACTGTTGATAATGGTGAATATTCTAATTTTTTATTGCCTTTTTTGATACCTTTACGATCTGTCTCAGGGCTCTCGTATAGCACTGACGACACAAGTCTTAGAGAAGCATTTACTAACTATGGAGAAATCATTGATGGTATGTCGCCATTTACATTTCTGGGTGCATAGTCATAATGTCTTCTAGCAAACCTGATTAGGATGATGGTTCCTTGCAGCGAGAGTTATCATGGATCGTGAGACAGGCAGATCTAGAGGCTTTGGGTTTATTACTTTCACATCTAGTGAGGAGGCCTCTGCAGCCATTTCTGCCATGGATGGGAAGGTATGACTTCAACTTGTACACTCAAATACTTGATGTGTGTGTGTGTGTGAGAGAGAGAGAGTTTGATGTGTGTCGGGGTGTGATGCATGTGCACACGGGTGTGCGCATGTGTGTGTGCACGTGCGTCTGTCTGGATAAATATACATGCATGAAAAAGAACAAGAAAATACAGGGTCAGAGTTGTGCCATTGAAAGGCCACTCCCTGCTTCAATGCAGATCCCTACACATGGCCCATGTCTATGGGATTGGGACTGTTGTTGGGCCAGCACCCAAAAACCATATTGGTTGGATGCCATGTCATCAGAAGTATTTTGCCAATTAAATGTGGATTGTTGCTATTATTTTCTAACTTCCCATGTCTACGCCAGTAAATGGGGGTGGTAAGGAAGTTCCTGTCTTGCTAATCTCGGGCCATGCCCTGTCAGACGGTCTGGATCTTATACTTGTGTAATGGTCATGGTTCTATGTCAAGGAAACATTGTGAACTAGATCAACTCCCTTTACATTTTTTGTTCTGAATCACGCGATCTGGATTATGATCATTCGTGATCCGGTCGCTATTTTCATGGTTTCATGGTTTTATGTCAAGGAAACATTGTGAACTAGATCAACTCCCTTTACATTTTTTTTTTGTTCAGAATCAAGCAATCTGGATTATGATCATTTGTGATCCGGTCACTATTTTCACCAATCTGAAGTTGTGATTCTCTACTTTTATTGCTGATCAGGTCCCAATGTAATACAGATTCATCCTTTGGTTTAAGCAAATTAGGCGGACAACATAAAAATATTCAGGCAGGATATACAGTAAGGGCCCATTTGGTAACATCAAAGTCCCATACGGGCCATTCTGGATAGATCTGTCCAACTAAGGCCTGTCTGGATAGGCTATTTTGCTCTCCTGACTAACTGTTTGTCAAACACCTTGGAATAGGAGTGGATGGGCAAGCAGATGTGGTGCTTGTTCTCATCTAGCACATTGGCACATTCAGACATGCAGCACCTATGTGCCCATGGTGTATATGTTCCAACATCATGTATTGGAGCAACCCATGATCCGGGTATAACCTTGGAAGAAACTAGCTCTTTTGTATCCTTCAAGGACGGTGAATACTTTCCCAATGATATTGTTGTTGTTGCCGTCATTGTCCCTGCCTACAAACATGTTTGAGATGGAAAATTTGGAAGAACAGTGTCCAATATCTCCATGTTGCATGCATGTTATCATAGAATCATATCAGATAGTTTGTCTTAAAACTATGTTACTGATCATAGTCAGAAGCATCCCAAAGCGTAACAAAGTATTTCACAGAGAAGGAAAAGATTTTTTTTTTTTTTTGGGGTTTCGCACCAGTTGATATGAACTGCCTTTGGGGTCCTTCTATATAGATCCGTCCCATTAGGAATTCATTGGCTTGGTGTAATCTTCCTCCAGGATCTTCACGGCAGGATGGTTAGAGTAAACTATGCAATGGAGAGGACAGGAGGGTTCCGTGGTGGCGGTGGCGGTGGCTATGGCGGCGGCGGCTATGGTGGTGGTGGATACAGTGGCGGGGGCGGCTATGGTGGAGGTGGTGGATACAGTGGTGGCGGCAGCTATGGTGGAGGTGGCTATGGCGGCACAGGTGGTGGATATAGTGGGGGTGGTAATTATGGTGGTGGGGGTGGTAATTTTGGTGGTGATGGATTTGGAAGCAGCGGTGGCGGAGGCAGCAGCTATGGTGGAAGTGGCGGTGGCGTCTATGGTGGCAGCAGCAGCGGTGGCGGAGGCAGCAGCTATGGTGGAAGTGGTGGTGGTAGTGGCATCTATGGTGGCAGCAGCAGCGGTGGCTTCGGGGATAACAGCAGCGGTGGAAGTTTCGGTGTTGCAGGTGGCAGCGGCGGGGATAACCATGCTAGCACCACCATCCCTGGAAGCGACAGCTACGCCAGTGGTGGCATCACTGGTGACTTTGGTGGGAGTGGAGGTATAGGCACTGGCAGCTCTGATCATTTCAGCAGTGAGCAAAGCCTCACGAATGATGGTCATAATCAGGACAGTCCGTTGGAAGGGAATTATAGAGATGATGATGATGAGCCCGATGACTACGCCAACAAGCGTGGTTGACAAAAAGAGCGAAAGATGGAACGAGAGACATTCTGCAGATGGAACTTTGGTATATAAACCAGTAATTAAAGAAAAAAAAGGAAGGAAAACTGCTGTGAACTGCAGTTTATGGATATATTCAGTGGTGTTTCTTTCATCTTTATTACAGTAGTCTTATTACTTTTTGGTGTTTTCTTCCCCATTCTGACTGCTGCTGCAAGTATTGACAAGCTTCCTGCTACTTTTGGTCACATTGTAAATGGACAGGCACTATATAGGTTAGTCCCAGTGTGACAACTATCACCGAGATTTTGAAAATAAACAATATGGCAATAAATCACAAAATGATATTATTGTGAGAAACCAAAATCTTGGTGGATTTTATTGTGTTTTTATTGCCATATTCTCACTATTTTATCCTGTAAAATAGTAAAACCATTAAGAAATATGTTATCTAAGTTGTGTATTTAAAAATTTAAAAAAATATATATTTTTAATAGTTCGCATGTCTATACCAGCCAGTTTGTGCAGCAGGAGCAGTTGCAGTTTCAGCTGTTGCACTAGTTGCTGCAAGATTTTCCTGTAATATCCTGAGAAAAACCTCAATTTGAAAACCTTCTTCGCCAAGAAATTGCTGAGATCTGTCACTATGATAAGTGTTGGCTATGGACAGACTTTGGGCTGGTCCAAGCTACCCGTAGGACCCCAGCCTGATCCAAGCTCCAAAAATTGGTTGGGCTTGGGCTGAGTGGACTTGAAACGGCCTAAGCGGAATATCAATAAAATCCCTTTTTTCCAGTTGAATGTTCCTAATCCATCTGTTGTTCAAGTGGGCCACACGTGTCCAAAGAAATAAAGAGTTTAAGAGGAGTGAAACTAGCGGTCTACATACAGGATGATGGATGGTCTATATTCAAGGTGGATGAGAGGATTGAAATGACATATTTATAGAATATAATGTTGGGTTTGTCCAGGTTGGGCTAAAATGCTGTGAGCCCAAGAGTGACCTGCAATATGATTGGGGCCCATGCCCGGCCCATGGACCAAGTTATATGTCAAAGCTGGGTTGGCAACCCAACCTATAGCCATCCCTACCTTTGATGTCCGTGGGTCTTGGTCAAGGTTTGGGAAGGATAAGTGAACGGGTCAAGGTTTGGGAAGGAGGATCATATTGGTAAGTGAATGAGAGGAGCTTGGGTGTGAATTCTCATTATGTTTTTTAACATCTTCATTGGTAAACTATCGTTTGGATAAAATTCTCTTAATACCAAGGGCGGAAGCCCAAGAATAAAGATTTGATGATTGGTATATCATTTTAGATATAGGGCTTGAATGATTAAATGGAAATTTGGTAGATGGTATATGAATTCCGACCATGGGCTGTCTCATTTAAACAGTTCATTCGTTGGTCATCAACAAGATGGTTATTAATGATCCATAGTGTGGGTCCCCACTATTTGATAGTTTGGATGAGGGGCTACATGAAAGATGACCATGTTTGTATATTAAAAACTTTTCAAAACATCTTTTTTGGACTCGATTGAGTCTCATTTGACTCGATGGAGTCGCCTCAGTTGAACCTGATCCAATTTGATCCAACAGTCACCCAGACACATCACCCCTGACTTGGTCGAGTTGGGCCGAATCACCCCAAACTCATATGAGTGCCAAGTGCATAAACCGTAATATATAGGTAATTATTTAATTCATCGTTGTTACTGATACTTGCATTCTGTGAGTTTTTTTTTTAAAATTTTTAAAATTGATTAATTAATTTATTTATATAACTTCAATTTGGTAACTATTAATAATGATGAAAATCCATGTAAAAAATACTGCAAAATTCTCTTCCATTCCATGGGAAGAGCATAAACCCTTTTATTCTCCTACATATGAAATATATCACAAAATAATTTCAATACCATCTTCTACGCAAGATTATTATTATTATTTTTAATTAATAATGTCTACTTTTAAATTGTCCTATCATATACCAGACTAATCTATAAATGTTATTTAGAAAACATTGCATATATATAAATAATATCAATATTGCACATACTAGATTAATAAAGATTTTACACATTGCTTTATATAAAAATTTTACTATTTTACTACGTGTTTTTTTTTTTTTTTCCTATCATTAAAGTTAGGCATTATTTCAAAATAATATTAACAAAATGGAGTAAGATACTTAGTAAAATAAGTTCGACTATAACCAAAATGATTATAATGACTAACAGGATTCAAATCATTAACACAACAGATCTGAGAAACCTTGGGTAAGGCCCTGAGGGTCAACCAAGAAGATGGGTGCTAATGATACTACTAGAATAAATTCACAGTTAGTCGATTACTCAAATTTTCTCAGATGGGCTCGTTGATTATTATTATTATTATTATTTAAAATTAAAGCTATGCCGAAAAGATAACATAAAACTAAAATAATGAAAATGATACATCCAATAATGGTGATAATATCGTAAAAATGCAATGACATAATAGAAATATGATATCTTTATTAAACTATTTGATAAAACTTACAAATATTCTTGAAAATCATCTCGAAAATTATAAACATGATTGGGGATTTTGTTTTACAAGGAAGGGTTTCTTGAGGAGGTTTGTTGAGAACTAAAATTCCACTCTGCCTAGTGAATAGGTGGAAGGTCTATTTATAGATGAGATACTGATGACGTACTTGAATATTGAATATGGAGTCTATTTGAGAAAAATGAGAGGTAGCTTCGTCCGTTGTCATTTAGCGAAATATTCAAGATCTGATGTGCGTCTTTTCTGATAATGGCTACAGTGCTAGCTGAGGTGGAAGATTCCTATATAATAATTATGATAATGGTGACTGATGTCATGGATGACGTAAGGTGGCTTCTAGATTGCTGATGCTACATTGTTATTACTGTTGGTGCAGATAGTTGTCTAAACAATAATTTGTTTCTTCATTAGCTTGTGGATAATGTGTTGATGAAATTTTGTCTGATGCTTATAATGAAATTAGCCGTGATGATGCTTCTCGGAGTAATCTTAACCATTCTTCTTTAGTATCTGCTGCTGCTAACTTGGCTTGAAATGATGATTATGAACTAATAATTCTTGAGTTTTAACTGGTGATTTGTCTTCCTTGGAGAGATGTGTATGAGTTTTGAAAAATTGTTGGAGAGCGGGTGAAAGACCCTTAACCTCAGTGTCCGTTTTGTTCCGTCAGGTCCCTCGGTCCTACCGGTCAAATTCCGGCGACCCGCAGCTTGTAGATTGTATTTGCTATCATCCTTAAGTTTCATCTTGTAAACCCGATCCGATCCGACCTGAAACTTGAGCCATAGTGACCGCATCGTCGCCGCGGTTCCACCACCGCGTCTCGTGCGTCAATCCGATGTGTACATCAAAAGTTGTAGGCCGCGCATCATTTGGACCATTTATCATGATGTGAGGCCCACCTTGTGTATGTACACGTTTTCCTAGGTGGACCCACCCTAGTTGCATCAATTCCCATGAGAGAGCTTTAGTCAACTCTCTCTTACAAGCCATCATGGGTTTTCTTTCCAAAAAGAGCCATCATGGGTTTTCTTCCCAAAAAGGCATGATTACCTTACATTGCTATCATTTCCTTCCTACAACACTCCATCTTCTTCTCATTTCCTTCATTTCTCTTCCCTAGCGATCTAAGAGAAAGCTCTTGGACGTCCATGAGAGAGCTTTCTCTCCAGCCCCTTTCACCCTAAAACCCTCCAAATCTAACCCTCCAAATCCCATCCTAGCCATAAAAACCTCTCCTATGGTGCTATAGATCCCTAGTGTGGAGAGAGAAAGAGAAGTCTTGAGGTGGGTGATTCATAGGAATAGTTTCTTTCCTTTCTTCTTGCATGAACCTTTTTCATTTATTTGGAAGTGTGTAGGACCCACCAATCAATGGTGGAGGTCCTACATAACTCCATGAGTGTGGCCAACGGCCCACTTTATGCATGCATGATTGCCATGATGGGGCCATTCTCCATTGACCCCATCATGAGATTTCCCTTTGATTTATAGGTTTGGGGGTCATCTAGACCCTAGATCCATGGTGGGGATGGTATCCCCACCTCAGATTTCTGATTTTGTAAGGGTCCATGCTTGTATGGGACCCATGATCATGTAAATGTGGTTGTGATTGTTATGGAGGACTCATAGTGGCGGAGTCCTCCCTATGGCCGCGATTCTCTCTCTCTCTCTCTCCCTCCTTCCCTCTTTTGCTCCCGATGTATGTGGCCCAACTAATGTGTCCATAAATTCCAGACCGTCTAGATTTTTGGGACGTCTAGGCCTACCTGCTGGATGTCCAGGCCCATCCTGTTTGCATGGGTTGGATGGCCACTAAGGCCTGATTTCTTGGATGATTTTGTAAGGGGCTTGGGTCTGGAGTATATGTGGCCCATCTAGGTGGACCTCGCATTGTTGAATCTAAGCTTTAATCCCTCCATTTATTTTACAATGGGCTGGAAATGGACAGCAACATGTTGCTGTCTAGATTTCAGGCCCATTGTTGTATGGTTTTTTATGTTGTTGCAAGGCCTGTTTACAATGCCTTTCTTCCAGATTTTTTTTTTGGTATTCTCTGAGGTGTGGACCCCACCTTGATGTAGGATGGAGCCCACACCATCCGCCCTTGATTTGAGCTCCATGGAGTGGGCCCAAGAGGGCTGGACGGTCCAAATTTTCTGGACTGTCCAGCAGTCCTACATGCAGAAAATACACGTGTCAGCTTAGTTTTGGGGATAGTGGGCCACTCTGGTGGACCCCCTTTGTTGTTCATATATGGGTGCATGAAATTCACCCATTTCCCCTTTGATTTGGCAAGCCTGGGCCCACCCTATTGGGTGTGCAAGATGGGGCCAACAACATTTATCCAGCAATAGAATTTTATTTACAACCTTGCTGTCCATTTGTATAAAAATTATTTGGAAGTGTTTATGGCCTTACTCTTTCCCCCATTTTGTGGCCCACTTGTGGGGACCCACCTCAGGTGCATGTGGGCCACCCGAATCATCAAAATTTTGGGGTTTTTGGGGCTGGGACGACAGCACCATGTTGGACATCCAGCTGGGCTGACGTCCAGCCATGGGCTGGCTTGGCCGTCCAACCCTGTGGCCCACTTTGATGTATGTGTTTTCCCTTGTGTGGCCCATTGAAGTGTGGACCGTCCCTTGGTGGGACATCCACCTGTGGAGCCCACCTTGATGTGTTTTATGTTGGCCGTCCAGGCCCTTGGGACGCCCAGGCCCACCTAGGACGTCCAAGCATTTCTGGGTGCTGCTGGACTTGCGGTCCATCAGCAGGCCCACTTGAGTTTATCTGTTGTGTCCACATTCTCCATCTGTTGGGGCCCACAATGATAACCATGGACCACTATAAAATTTATATTTCCCCAAAATAATTATCTGGTGGACCTCAGCAGGCCCAGGAAGCTGGGTGGGCTGAAAGTCCAGCAAGGTATTAAGAAAGAAATTGTGTATGTGGCTGAATATTTAAAGGATGTGGGGCCCACCAAATGGAGAAACATTGTGTGCATATACTATATTTTGATTTTAAGGCTTTTTAGGCTTAATTAGTGCCAAGTAAGGCCCACCCTTTTTTTTTTTGTTGTTTGAGTCCAAAATAGATGGACCGGATTTTTTTTGGGATGTCTAGCAGGCCCAGATGGGCTGGGATGTCAAAGCTTGGCCCAATTGTATATATGGGCTGCTTCCACCATTATGCTGGACTCATAGGGTTGAAATATAGATGTGATTGGGTCCTCGATTGCCCACCTAATTTACTAGTTTTTGGGCTGATGTTGTAAGGCCCATTTGGCCTAACTTGGATATGATTTTTTACCTATGTGCTTGGGCTTATGGGCTGCCCACTAAGTCCAATATAATGTATGGATTTGGTGGCATTGTTCTTGGGCCATAATCTCCCCTTTGGGCCCATATTGTATGTAGGTTTGGGCCTATATATATATATATATATATATATAATACACGAAAAAGGTACTATGCGCTCGAGCTGATGGGAACGTCCCATGAGGTCGAGCTGTGTGGGCCCCACCGTGATGAGTTTCGAACATCTACCCCATCAGTTAGATGCACCATTCCATCATGGGCCTAGGTCTCAAAAATCAAGACAATCCATGACTTGTGTGGGCCACACCACATACAGAAGTGGAGAGGGGCCGTGCACCATTAAAACATTCATGGGACATTTTTTGGGTCCACCGAGATGTGGTTTGTAAATCCAGCCCATCCATTATGTGTGTCCCACTTGGATGAGGGTTCAGACCAAGTTTCAGCAGCATTCAAAACTCAGGTGGGCCCCACCAAGTGCTTTTATATATTTTTGGCATGTCTTCACATGATTTTAGATGGTATGGCCCACCTGAGTTCCGTATACGGCTGATTTTTGGGATATCTCATAATTTAAAGGGGACCCATCAAATGCACGGTGCTGATGGTGGACACGCATCACGGTGGGGCCCACATAGCTCGACCTCAAAGGAGCTTATCGTGAGCTCGAGCGCATAGTTCCTAAACCCACACACACACACACACACACACACACACACACACACACACACACACACACCACACACCACACACACACACCACACACACACACAACACACATATAATATATATATATATAATATATATATATATATATTATATATATATATATATATATGGCTGCCCATTTTTCCTTATGGTGGTATTTGGGCCTTGGGCCTTGCTTCTGGGTAGATTATTGTTGGGCCGCCTTGTTAGGGGACAATGGTGGTTAATGTCCCCATTGAGGACCCCTCTAGGCCCATTCTCATCTATTGGTGGTTGAATGTTCACTTTAGACCCTTTGCTAGGCTCATTCTCATCATTTAGGCCCATGACATTGTCTACTTAGTCTCGTGGGCTACCCCAAGCTATTGGGCCCCCACTAGTGGTTGTGTTCCTTCATTTCCATGAAAAAATTTGTCTAAGTACCTAGACCCTTTCTTGATTGAGAGAAGAGTACAACTTCATGATGTACTTAGTTATTTCATGTTTCGTCCCCATGTACACCTAGACGCGAGGAGAGTACATAATCTCATTACACACTTAGTCATTTTCATGACTAATGAGCATCGTTTGTGCGCTTGGTGGTTAGTTGATTGGTCATGGCATTATGCGGTTGGGCAGGCTATTATGGGACTCCCTGAGTGATGGAGTTGCCCCTCTTGAGCGCGCTGTATGCGCAGGACTGATGCATGGTTGATTTGTGTGATTCATGCATCCAGCATTGCATAACACGGTTGATAATCGCCCTAGCTTCATTAGGGCCGTATCCTCCACAGGTATATCGTGGATGACCAGATTTGGACACCGAAAATATTAGTTTGAGCACTGTGGGTACATAGGATGTCATTGGGTGAAAGTCTTAGAACCTTCATGGTACCAGGAGATGCTCCAACATCGAGACCGAGTGGAAAACATGAGCGCCGGTGCCTTTACCATTAGGCCGCGTCTCCCACTGTATCGTGGTCGGTTGGGAGGGGGTGTGACTTTACCCGCCTGAATGAGGGAGAAATAGCTAGGCTGAGTCTAACCAGCTTGTAAATGGGTCCGCTACCATCGTGCCTTGTTGGTGTTGACTGTGCACAGGTGGGCAGTGAGGTCTCTTACGCTCGCTGGGCTGTGCGGCTAGGAGAGCGGCAGTCAGCAGGTAGTGCATTTGACCCCCGTGATTCCCTAGAGAGGAACTGTACTGATATGTCGAATTGATATGTGGATGAGCTTGATCGTATTGCATATTGCACGAGGCATTGGCCCCATAGGCCCTGCTTTGTATTGTTTAGCCTTGGGATGACTGTTGGCACTCTTGCATCGCATTTCATAGCCTTGTTATGGCTGGTGGTGTTCATGGTCCTTGCCGCATATTCTGCATACTTTGATATTGCATTCACGATACTTGTCCTACACACACTTACACCGCCCTCTAAGCTTTATACAAGCTTATGCACGATTGATGTGTGCAGGTGATTCTAGGCCAGTGAGTGGAGCAGGAGCTGGAGCGTGTCGCTGATCCTTTTGGAGTTGTTCTTATAGAGTCTTTGTATTTCTCCCCTTTGAGCCTTGTACTTGTAAAAGTTTAAATTCTTGGTGGATTTTGTAATGTTGTTCCTTTGGTTATTTATCTGTGGTTATGATGTTATGATCTTGGGTATGCTCATTATGAATCAGACTTATGTTATAGAAATCCTTCTTGTAGGATCCCAGGATCGGAACCTGGTGAATGGGTGCTAGGAGCTGAGATGGGGTACTACGGAGGCTGTCAGCATCGGAATCGGCGATCGGGAATTTTGTGAGCCCGATTTCTAAGTCTGGGGCGTGACAGCGGGTCTAGTAATGTGATTGAATTTGAATGGTTTCCACCATCTACTTTTGAATTGTCATACCAAATGCGGTATTGGTGTTGATGGTATTGATTCTACTTGATATTCCCATGCTGAGATCCATGCTAATGCAAATTGAGATAAGAATACTAATGATTTTAAAAACTGATCTTGGTTTGGGTTGAATTTGAAATGTTTTAAAAAATAGGAGTAGCCTTCATGAGCTTCGGGTGGAAGGATTTTGAGATCGTGACTAAAGTATTTCCAAAATTTGTAGAACCAAAATGGAAAATCTAATTTTTGCCTTTTGAGATCGGGACCAAAGTATTTCCAAAATTTATAGAACCAGTTATCCATAGAAGATGGTATCAGAGCCCATTATCCATATAAGTAAAAAAGTTATCTATGATCATTGTTGTATATTATCAGATTAAGCATTGCTGAAAGACGGACAAGTAGGCTTTATGCAAAAAGGAGAATGCCCCTTACGCTGACCGGTTCTGACAATCAGTATAATATATGAGAAGATTACAATAATACGATGGATAAGCTTTTTCGTACTTATGGTTCTTTTAGACAAGGTGATATGGCTAGTATATCATCTTCTTCTGAGAATATAGTTAATACACTGCAACATACTTATGAAAATATTAGAGAAGAAGACACTACAAGAAATTGGCCTTTTATCGACGAACTTATTTCCGACGAAATCAATTTCATCGATAAACATGACTTTCCCCGATGAAATAAATATTTTTGTCTCGGCCAAAAGATACAAATCCTTCCCGCCACGACCAAATATGTTCCCACCACCATTTACAATGACGGCCTGGAAACTTTTCTTGACGATATTATGTATCATCGGTGAAAACTATTTTCCCGACGATTATTTCATCGGTAAATATAAATTTTCCCGACGAATCAAATAGTTCGTCGGCAAAAGGTCCCTTGGTGTCCTTTGCGATGACGGAGAGACTATTTTTACCGACGTTATACAAATCTGTCGGTAAAAAGTCTTTGCTGACTAAAAAAATCGTCGGTAAAGAAACTTTTTACCGACGAAATAGATACATCTCAGACAAAATGAATGGTGGACATATTATTTCACTTTGTGTGGTTGATCATGGATGTTGATTTATAATTTTTGTTTTTGGTGTAGCTAATAAGTATATTTAAAAACATATGTACAGAGTGGACGGGGCTGATAGAGCACGGGCGGGCCCAAATATTTTTGAATCTTTTTACCGACGAGTTGTTAAAACTATAATTTTTGTCGGTAATAATGTTTTATTTTAAGTCGAAACGACTTTAACGTTCATCCATCTCTCTCACCGTCGCTCTCTCTCTCTCTCTCTCTCTCTCTCTCTCTCTCTCTGCCGTTACCGCCGTTATCGCCATCCGACCGTCACTGCCTTACACCGTCTGGCCGCCACCCAAGTCAAGTCTGGCTGTCATTGACTTACGCCACATGCCGCACGTCCGGCCGTCATCACCTCCGGTAACCCCCCTTTCTCTCTCTCTCTCTCTCGTTGTCCATTGCTTGTGGAGCTCACCGCCGAAATCCATTACCTGTGTGTCCCACCGTCGCTGTCCATTGCGTGTGGGGCCCACCGTCGATGTCCAGTGCTTGTGGGGCCCACTGTCGATATACAGTGCTAGTGGGGCCCACCGTAGCTGTCCACTGTTTGGTGGGTTCCACTGATTTAGTAAATCACTAATTAGGGATTTCAAAATTAAAATCCTTAATTAGGGATTTTAATTTTGAAATCCGTAATTTGGGATTCTCAATTTAAAGGGCTAAAATACCTAATTGTGGGGCCAACCGTTGATGTCCACTGTTTGGTGGGGCCCACTATTTTGTAAATCCCTAATTAGGGGTTTCAAATTTTTAGAAATTAAAATCTATAATTTGGGATTTTCAATTAAAATCCCTAATTGTGGGGCCCGCCGTCGATGTACACTGCTTGTGGGGCCCCCCATCGTTGTCCAATGTTTGGTACGGCCCACTGTTTTGTAAATCCCTAATTAAGGGTTTCCATTTTTTTGAAATTAAATTCCCTAATTTTGGATTTTCAATTAAAATCACTAATTGTGAGGCCCACCGTCGCTGTCCACTGCATGTGGGGCCTACCGATGTTCACTGCTTGTAGGGTCCACCGTCGATGTCCACTGTTTGGTGGGGCCCACTGTTTTAGTTAATTTGTGGGTCGTACAATGATGTATGTATGTGCTGTACACCTTCCATCCACTTTACCATCTCATTACAGGGCATGAGCCATGATGGGGTGCACAAAACAACCCGAATTCGTCCATCCATTTTGACAGATCGTTTTAGGTCATGGTCCCAAAACTTAAGCAGATCTGCATCTTAGGTAGTGTACCATACCACAAAAAACAGAGGTTATTGACCATTAAAAACTTCTTGTGGGCCACCAAAGTTTTGGATCAAGCTGATATTTGTTTGGTCCCTTCATCTAGGTATCAACAGGTTGGATGGTAAATAAACATTCCTGTGGACCCCAAGGAGTTTTTAATGGTGAGTTTTCAATCACCACTGGTTCCTGTGGTGTGGTCCACCTAAGATTTAGATATGCTTCATTTTTTTTGGGACCATGACCTACAATGAGCTGTTGAAACGGGCGTGGATGTAAGGAAAATACATCATGGTGGGCCCCACACTTAATTGTTCACAATATAGTCTCTCAAGTTTACAAACATCTAATTAGGTAAGTGGTTAGACTTGATTCATGATCTCGATGATTCTTCCATTTTCATGTGCTTGTGTATTTGGAATTGTTAGAACAGACTCGGATGTGCGTCGGAGCTATCCGGTTGATTTCTGTGGATGTATGTGGATGTATGTGTGGATGTATGTGGCTTATTATTAATAGTTTTTTTTTGTCCACGAATGGTGGTATAATACAATCGGTTAGCCCATTTCGAGATTTCTATATTGCCGAGTATAGATAAAGTGTGTTTTGGAGGTATAGACGGTGTGGATACAACACATACATCATGGTGGGGCCCGCATAAGTTGGTGACGTCACATCAATAGCCAATAGCCACTCAACTTGCCAGTAGCTAATTCGCGTCCAGATACAGCTAGTTGCGACCCTGACCTACACCTTAACCTAACCCTAAACCTACACTTTAACCTAACCCTAAACCTACACCTTAACCTAAACCTTTAACCCTACACCTAAACCTAAACTCAATAAACTAAACCTATAACCTAAACCTAAACCTATAACCCGAACTCGAACCCGAACCTGAAACCCGAAACCTAAACCTACACCTAAACCTAAACATGAAAACCTAAACCTAAACTCGATCCCGAACCCGAACCCGAATTCCTAAACCTATCCCTAAACTTAAACTCAATTCACTTAACCTAAACCTACACCTAAACCTAAACCTATAACCCTAACCTAATCTTAAACCTAAACCCAAAAACCTAAGCCGAAACCCGTTCCCGAACCCGAATCCAAATCCTAAACCCTAAACCTAAACCTATAACCTAATCTCAAATCCCTAAACCTAAACCTACACCTAAACCTAAACCTATAACCTTAACCTAAACTTAAACCTAAACCCGAAAACCTAAGCCGAAACCCGATCCCGAACCCGAACCTGAATCTGAATCCCTAAACCTTAAGCCTAAACTTAAACCTATTCTCAAATCCCTAAACCTAAACCTACGCCTACACCTAAACCTAAACCTATAACCCTAACCTAAAGCTAAACCTAAACTCGAAAACCTAAACCGGAGCTATCCGGATGTTGAGCGGGGGTCCCTGGATGGTGGGAACCACTGTTATGACCATGATGAAGCTGTCCATTTCCTATGGACAACAATATGGGTGGCTTGGCCATTTGGACAGACCCGTGTTTATGTATTAGCTCCCGGATGTGCGTCGGAGCTATTTGGATGTTGAGCGGGGGTCCTTGGAAGGCGGGAACCGCTGATATTTATTTATTTTTCCTTCATCAATGTCTGTGTGATCTTGTGAATAGGTTGTATGATAAATAAACATCACTACAGGCCCTAGAAAGGTTTCAATGATGGAAATCATTATACCCATTGCTTCTTGTGGTATGTCTACCTGAGTTTTGGATATGATTCAATTTTGGTTTCAACCCCTTAAATGATCTGGAAAAGCAGATGGACGGTGTAGATAAACTACATATATTTACAGTTGGCCCAACTGAGCGAACTTAGTAACTCAGGACGCAATCCGATTTCAGGCATAAATAGCTTAGTGGGTTAGGCCTTGACTATGGGACCCAACTCGATCTGTGTTGTACATCTACGTTGTCCATTTGCATTTGCAGCAGCTCATTTTAGAGGATGTCCCAAATTGCGGCACATCCAAAAATCAAGTGTGGATCACACCACAGGAAAATAATGGTGATTGAATGCCCATCGTTAAAACTTTGTCGGACCCACTATAATGTTTATTTGGCATCAAACATGTTGATAAGGTCAAACAGATCCCTAACCTAAACCTAAACCTAAACTCGAAAACCAAAACCTAAACCCGAACCCGAACCCGAATTCTTAAACCTAAACCTAAATCGAAACTCAAATCCCTAAACCTAAACCTAAACCTATAACCCTAACCTAAACCTAAACTCGAAAACCTAAACTTAACCCGATCCTGAACCCGAACTCGAATTCCTAAACCTAAACTGAAACTCAAATCCCTAAACTTAAACCTACACCTAATCCTAATCTCAACTCCTTAACCTAAACCTAAACCTAAACCCGATCCTGAACCCGAACCCGAACCCGAATCCGAATCCGAATCCCTAAACCCTAAGCCTAAACCTAAACCTAAACCTATTCTCAAATCCCTAAACCTAACCTAAACTACACCTAACACCTAAACAAACCTTATAACCTAACCTAAACTTAAACTCGAAAACCTAAACCTAAACACCCGATCCTAAACCCGAATGCCTAAACCTAAACCTAACCTAAGCTCAAATCCCTAAACCTAAACCTACACCTAAACTAAACCTATAACCCTAACCTAAACCTAAACCTAAACCTATAACCTTAACCCTAAACATAAACCTAAACTTAATTCACTTAACTTAAACCTACACTCAAAAACCCTAACCTAAACCCTAACCTAAACTTGAACAAACTAAACCTAAACCCAATCCCGAACCCGAAACGAACCAACCATTTAGACCTAAACTTCCTACCTAAATTTAAACCTAAACCTAAACTCAAATCTCTAAACCTAAACCTACACCTAATCCTAAACCTATAACCCTAACCTAAACCTAACCTAAACTTGAAAACCTAATCCTAAACCCGATCCCGAACCCGAATCCCTAAACCTAAACTTAAACCTAACCTAAACCTACACATCTCCTAACCTATACCCTAACCTAATCTTAAACATATTTCTGTAATCTGACTCTAATATTTTCATGTAGAGATGGATAAGAGTTGGATGATGCGAGCTAAGAACAGTTTGGCCCAGAGCGTGAGAAGTATAGGACCACACAAAATAGCGGGGTGGTTGTGAAGGGAACACATGAGAGGTAGAAATTGACTTTTATGGTGTTTTGACGGATATTATTGAGCTGAGTTATTGTATGAGAAAGCGGGTGTACTTATTTAAATGTGATTGGTGGGACATTGAAAATAAGAGGTTGGGAATACAGACTGACGACTACTTTACGAGCGTAAATTTATCTCGTAAGTGGTTTAAGGACGACCCATTTGTCATCGCCAGCCAAGCCGAACAAGTATTTTACCTCGCTGACACCAAGTTAGGCGGCTTTTGGCACGTGGTGAAGAAAATAAAGCCTAGGAACGTATTTGATGTTCTCGAACTAGACGTTGAAGATAGCGAGGATGGGGGAAATGAAGCATCTAGGGTTGAACAAGCATATCAAGAAGACATGCCATCTGGGAATAGAGGGACTGATCCAAATGTTGATATTGATGTGGTGTAATTGGATAGAGATGATGTGCCACTTGATCATGTTGATGCCTCAATAATACATGACATTGTTAGAGATGATAACGATTTCATTGATGACGACGTTGCAGACGATGAAGAGGAAATACTGATCAACGATAGTAATGGTGAAGAAGAAATAGTTCTAAGCGATAGTGATACAGACGACAATTATTAAATGTACATATGATTTACATTCATTTTTTAATTTAAATAATTTGATTATTACATGTATACATGTTTTACAAGTCATGATTTATTCCTTTAATTGACTTGTTTATAATCCACATTTGTAGTTGAGTCAATTTCTGATCATGTCCTCCTCAAACTAGAGCGTAGCGGAAGCACGCATCATACTTCATCAGCTGTTGCGGATGGACTTTTCGATCCTATCTTCCTCTGGTAGGGACAAAGAGATACTCGGTCTGGTCGATGAGTGTAGGGAGGAATATATCGACGATGACTAAGATGAAAGATTATACAATCTTAAAGAAATTTTGGACCTGATGGAGGAATATAACCGCGGGAAATTTCATATGAATGAACTCCTGAGAGACTAGATTTCTCCTATTATGACTTGCATGTTGGCTGTAGCAATATCGAGTGCTTCACACAACTTGACATATACTTTTGCAGTGTACGATAACTTACGCAGGGAGTACTTTGGATAGTTGATCCGAAGTTGTTTCGTATTACAATGAAATACATGTATTTAATATAGAATGACAATGTGTAATGAAATTTCTAAAATTTACTAGAATGTTTATGGTTTTATTATATTTTACTTGCATTATAGTGTAATGGTCTAATCATCTCTCTAAGAATAAGCACAAATTCATTCTACCATCGACACTACTTGTATAATGTTTTAGTATATTCCACTTGCACTGTAACATTTAATGTGTTTATTATATTGATGTTCATACACTTATAATGACATTATTTAAATTTATAAGTTTGTAGTTTGCACATATTCAGTCATGACACCAGGTGGGAGATCAGGTCGTTCGCGCAGTGGATCTACCCCTTCCACCCGTGATGCGACGGAGACAGCATCGACGTCGCATGCTGCATCACAGGCATCTGAGCCCTCGGTTGAGCATACACTGGGCACTACATGTAAATTTCGACATATATTTTTTTAGTGACTTCTGTTTATGTTTAGACTTACATATTTCTTTTACGACAACATCGTCGACCAGCCGACTAGGACGTGGACCTACACGTGGGTTAGTTTTAGAGCGACTTATGCGTGAGGGTAGGGTGACGGTAGAGTTCCCACAGGACTGCCTTAGACCTGTTGGAGACAATGCCAGGTTATTTACGTCGAAGGTCGGTGTCCTATGCCGATCTCTGATCCCCGCCACCATCCGCCGTTGGGCAGATGTGATAAATAATATGCGACAGCTCATCCGTCAGTGCCTTCAGATAAATTTTAGTAAATTAAATTTTCTTTTGTAAAAGTTCATTTACGGTTAAGTTATTTTCTTAATAAGTTTATTGCCTTAATTTATTATTTACGAAACTTCAGGATAAATTTGTCTTAGATTTGAGTGTTCCTTACATTTTCCATGCCGTCGACGATATGGTCAGGGAGCAGTTCATGGAGTACCGTAGAGAGTTACACCAGCGGTACTGAAATGGCGGTAAAGACCGCACTAGTTGAAGAAGGAATATGTCCATATGTCCTAGAGGGGGGTGAATAGGACTTTTTAAAGTTTTTTATGATTTATTTAAAAATCCTACTTCACTAATGTTTTTATTTAAACCAATCTGATTTAAAACGATTTTAAACTAGCAAGTATACGAATCAGATGTAGATATGGTACGTATTACGAGATCGTTCCCACGAGGACTGATTGTCACAATTCGAAATTAAGACCTCTTCTTAACTAATCCAACAAAGATGTGCAAGCAATTAAGAAAAAATAATCTAAAAGGATAACCAAGAGCTATGAGTAAAATCCAATCAAGGAGAAGATTAGGACTTTCGAATCCACCCCTAATTATCCTAACCCTTGCTTTACCTGTTGATTTACCGTATTCAGATTTGATATAAATAAAATAAAAAGCACACACCCTATGTCCTTGGTCGGGCATACAAATGTATAATCCTTTAAAGCATATGGATCACATCTTTCCATCCATGGTCAGGCATGGGGAGATGTAGATTCCGGTTTCTTCCTCTATAGGAAACTTGTTCATGGTCAGACACAAGCACTTAAATAATATTCCAAACAACATCCACATCTAGACTTTGGTCAAGCTCATAGAATGGAGAAGCATGAAAATCGCAGTTAAGCACACTAAAGAGAGAAACAAATCAATCAGATTAAGATAATATCAACATAAACAAGAGTTATTCAAAATAAGGGCTTCATCTTAGCCCTAGACAAAGGATTTAGAAATCCATGTGATCAATTATAATGAAGGAAAAATAAAACATAAACACTAGAAACATCCTCTCTCTTCTCTTTCTTCTCGTTCTTCTCTTTCTCTTCTCCCTGGCTTTCCCCCAAGCTCTGGTTTCCCAAAAGATCCCTATCTCCACGTTTTGCATCTCTTTTTATAGCTGCTGAAGTGGCTGGAGTGGTAAAAATCGGATTTGGAAAGCTATCGCACGCGCAGCGAAAGCTTTTTCGCAGCCAAGTTCGGGGTCTCGAAACCTTTTTTTTTTTCTTGCCTTTTGTCTGAAATATTAGCGTCCCTTTGGACGATTTTGAAAGGCCTACCCGATGGACGGCTTGGATCTTCAATCAGATCAACGTCGAGATCACACAACAGCCCCAAAACGGGTCAGTTTCCGAACGTGAACAGGGATGCAGATTACTTCCGCTGTGGCGTTAGTTGGCCCATTATCGATGTTTTTCGATAAATCCACTCCGTCCATTATTTTATATTGAAAAACCAGTCAGAAATACGAAGTTTTGAATCATATTTGTGGTGTCCCACAAAATTTTAAACCCACCGTTCGTTCTTCCATTGAATGGTTAAAAAAAACAACAACTGGATTGTTTCAAATTCCATCAGCTAGGCGTAGATTCTAGTTGTCCCTAGGAACGGATGAACAGTTTGGATTGTCCGTTTGGACAATGGATGGGGCCCACAATGGCCACTGACTCTTGGTGCGAACGACGCTATAACGGCAGTTGCCGTTTTTGCTGAAGACAGTCGGTCAAACCGACTTTGACGGACCTGAGTGGTCCGGTGCGGCGCGGCTATACATGTGCTCAATGCACACGCCACATATACGGGGCCCACTGTGATGTTATTCAAAAATCCAATCCATTCATTCAATTAGTATCCCTATTTAAGGCGTTGACACCAAATTTTAGGCAGTTCCATATATCAGGTGGGCCCCACTTAAGGTATTAAGGGGCTGATCTGTCTGTTGGGGCACTTCCCGAGATCTTCAATGGATGAAATTTAATATGTACGATTAATTTATAGCCCCCATCACATGTATGAAGTTTCGGGTCAATCGGATGGCGGGAATGATGTGATCTTGCATTCTAGACTAATTTCGGGCCTCTTTAACGTGAACGACTTGTTTTGCTCGGATATCTGGCGTGTAAATTCATTGATCTCAGTCCTCTGGAATCCGTTCCTTGCTCTGGTACTTTGGAGCATTAAATCCACGCTTTTAATATTCTTTTTCAATTAACGCTCCTGATTACACCCTGCAATAAGAATATAATACTCTGTTAAGCCTTATCATATACATAAAATCTGGCAATAATCGGGGTCTGAGATGCAATATTCGACCCTCATCACAACCCCCAACCAGCATTTTGCTAGTCCCGAGCAAAACATGCAAAAAAATAATTTCAGAAATAAAAGACAATTCTTGTAAACCAAGTGACTTATGAACAAATAGTCGAGATGTCAGAATTCAAAGATTCATGAATGGTGAATAGAAATTTCTCTTGACTTAGGCTGATTGTAAACTTCATAATCAAGTTCAAAGTATTAATCCATTAATTAGAATAATTCTAAACATTGAGTTCCATGAGTGTATAGTGTAATCTCGGCTTACAATCATTAAAAGATCCAATTGTCAATTTCATGATATCATTAGTAATTAACAATGGAATTCATGACAACCAAAACATGCCAACAGATTAACTTTTCAGTCTACCAGCCTGTGACATTCTTTATGAACAGTAACGCCAATGAGGGGAATCAAATTCTCACCTATAGGGAGCAAATATATGGTGAAAACTAGTCGCCCAATTTTTTTTTTTTCGTATGTCAATTATGGGGGTCGAATCTACACCTATAGGGAGCAAACCTATGGTGAAGATTATGTGACTTACCCTTTCTTTCTTCTTCTTACTGTTTTTTTTTTTTTTTCAGGCTGGTTCTTTCGTGCTTAGTGATTATCAGGTTAATCATTCCATGTGTAAGTGAGATGTGATATATGAAATCATGACTCAATCAATGTTTATAACTTCTAATCATGGGTTAACAATTCAAACTTAACTGTGAAATCTACCAGACGATAGAATCCAAGAGTCATAAAATACCAACATTCAATATCTTATAATTCTAAATCCAAGATGATCGTCAAAATCACTTCACATTCACAAGAAATTCCAGAAAAAGTAAAAAAATTTCAAAATTTGTTTTGCTCAAGACCAAGAAAATACTGATTAGGTAACCTAATCTCCCACCCCCAACCTAAAATCTACATTGTCCTCAATGTAAAAGAAATAAGCATGCAATGCACATGGGACAACGAAAATAAAAGAGGAGTGATGGAAGGATAGTACCTGGACAAAAGAATCAAGAAGCTTTCCAAAGATATCAGCGTAAATGCGATTCAACACAAGAGAGAAATCATCAAAAGTAAAATAAAAAATAGCAAAAATAAATCCTAAAAAGAAGATCCTACCTATACCACTTTCGCAGGTGCTCTCGATTGCATTTAACGTATGCAACAAGCCTTTAAACCCCTAGGTTGCCCCTAGTGGATGAGTTGTAGTCTCGTGAGGGTTTGCAGCAATGTTACCCACAAACATTGAACTAACTAAGAAAATGAAATGAAATGAAAAGCTAGGTTGCCTCCCAGGAGCGCTAAGTTTAACGTCTTCAGCCAGACAAGAATGGACCATGAATTAATCAATCTTGATACCCTGGGTCCTCCAGATAAATTTCCTCAACATCTTGATTAAGCAATCCTAGACTTTGTGGGAACAACTTGAACCGTACTTTTTGAAAGGGGGTAAACATTTAACAATTTAAGCACCTCCTCTCGAATGACTGCTTTCACATCTAACAATCTAAGCACCTCCACTTGAATGATACCAACGTTTAACAGGTTAAGCATTACCCCCGAACATCCTCCTTAATGTTAGGATTAAGCCTCTTTTGCTGTTCACGTAACATTTCCGCACTTTCTTCAAGATCAGTATGATGCATACACATAGTGGGGCTTACTCTCTTCTTGTCCGCTATCGTGCACCCAATAGTTGCCTTATATTCTCTAAGAACACTAAGCAACTTGCTCTCCTGTTCATTCTCAAGGTTAGAAGCTATGATGACAGGCAGAGTCTCAGAAGGACCTAAAACGCATACTCGAGATTTTCAGGTAATTGTTTAATGTCAGGATCGGGTGGTTTTTCAACAGACGGAACTACTTTGGACTCAGAGGGTAGAAGAGGTTCCACTTTTGCTTTCCATTTTGAAGTCTCCATTATAAGAGTAGAATCGAGCAATGCATTGACTTCTTCGATGGAACTTTTTATGTCAAAATCCATTCCAAAATGTGTTAAGCAGGTCTCAAGTGCGTCTTCGGAAGATTGAATGAAAGTTTCATGCACTAGACTCTCAATCATGTCCACTTCAAATATATCATCCGAGTCTACTGGTTGTTGTCCGGCATTGAAAACATTGAGCTTTAACTTCATGTTATCGAAAGATAACTTCATGACTCCATTCCTGCAATTTATGATAGCATTGGATGTGGCTAAGAATGGACGTCCCAGGATAACCGGGATTTGACTAGTAGGATTCTGGACAGGCTGAGTATCTAGCACGATGAAATCGACTGGAAAATAAAACTTATCAACCTGAATTAGCACATCCTCAATAATACCATGGGGCACTTTGACAGATCTATCAGCTAGTTGTATTGTTATTTTGGTTGGTTTCAGCTCACCAAGTCCTAGCTGCTCATAAATAGAATATGGTAACAAATTAACACTGGTCCCTAAATCAAGCAAAGCCTTCTCAACCTTATGATCTCCTATGATGCATGAAATGGTAGGAGCTCCTGGATCCCTAAATTTCAGAGGGGTGTTGTTTTGAATCATGGAGCTGAGTTGCTCGGCAAGGAAGACCTTCTTGTGGACATTCATCTTACGCTTCTGGGTGCATAAATCTTTAAGAAACTTAGCGTAAGCAGGGACTTGTTTGATAGCATTAAGCAATGGAATGTTGACTTGCACCTTCTTAAACATGTCCAATATTTCATTAAAGTTGTTTCCTTTCTTAACTGGTGCCAGACGTTGAGGAAAAGGTGCTTTGGGCACATAGGATGGCACATGAGTGGTTCTAGGAGAGTCAAAGTGGTTTTGGACTTTAGATGCATTAGTATGTCTCTCCGCTTCATTCTGATCTTCAGATTTGGAATTCGAATCTTCCTTAGGCATCTCTAAGTTGTTCTCGATCTGTTTGCCAGACCTAAGGGTAATGATTGATTTGGCTTACTCATGATATTGTTCTTAGTTTGAATTAGAGCCAATCTCATATTGTCCCTTTGGATTTGCCACAGGTTGGCTAGGGAACTTGCCCTTCTCTCTCTCACTCAATGTAGTAGCAAGTTGACCCAACTGTACTTTCAGCTTAGCAATGGATTGCGCATTTGCATGTAAGCTTTGCTGGTTAGCTAGTAAAGTTTGTTGGGTGTCTTTTTGAAATTGAAGAGAACTCTGCATAAAAAGATTGAGTGTATCCTCAAGAGATGGTTTCCTAGATTGTGGAGGTACTTGTTGATACTGCGGAAACTGCTGAGGTTGTTGACTGCCAACTTGAGGGTAAGGTTGCATTGGAGGATTTCCAGATGGTCCTCCTTGTTGTGGTCCTTTTGCCCAAGAAAAATTTGGATGTCTAGCCCACCCTGGGTTGTAGGTGTTTGAGTAAGGATCATTCCCATTTCTCTGATAGGTGTTCATAGCATGCACTTGTTCAGAGAGAAATTCAGGAAATGTTGCACTAGATGGACAAGACTGCGTAGGATGGGCAGGACTGGAACATATAGCACATGACTCGATTTGAGTTGTTTGTGGAGGTCCATTATTCATCATCAAAGCATCCACTTTCTTTGTCGGGCTATCAATTTTGGCATAAAGATCTGGCGTGACTCCTACCTCATATATACCACCTTTCTTCTGTGGTTGGGGACTTCTGTCACCTCTATTTGAATAGTCCCATTGCTGGGAGTTTTCACATAAGGTTTCAAAGAAATCCCAAGCTTCGACATCACTTTTAGTCATGAATGACCCTCCACTTGTGGCATCAACCATGCGACAATTTTGGGGTGTCAGACCGTCATAGAAGTATTGAACCTGTTGCCACTTCTCAAAACCATGGTGTGGACATTTAAGAAGCAAGTCCTTCCATCTTTCCCAACATTCATGAAAGTGCTCTCCCTCTTTTTGTGTGAAATTAGTGATTTCTCTACGGAGAGCATTAGTTTTGTGAACCGGGAAGAACTTGTTTAAGAACTTCTTAGACAATTGGTCCCATGTACTGATAGACCCAACTCCTAGAGAATTCAACCATGCTTTTGCCTTATCCTTCAAAGAAAAAGGAAAAAGGCGCAAACGGATCGAATCATTTGAAAAGTTTTGAAACCTAAAGGTAGAACAAATGTCTAAGAATTCTTTCACATGATGATAGGGATCCTCCTTATCTACACCGTAAAAGGAGGGCAACAATTGTATGACCCCAGGTTTAAGTTCAAAGTGTGCTGCTGTGGTGGCGGGCAACACTATGCATGAAGACGCATTGAATTGGACAGGAGCTGAATAATCTCTAAGAGCTTTAGTTCCATTCTCATCCGCCATTTCAAATAGGATGTTTCTAAATCTTATACGAAAAGTTCTTTCTATTTCAGGATCAAAAGGTGCTAGTTCTATGTTCAGAGATCTACGTCCTAGCATAAACTATGTTATTGCAATGTAAGAAAGAAAACTAAACTAAGAAGCAACCTAAGAGAAATAAAACTAGAACTAGAAACTATGAGATTCTAAAACAAGTTAAAACTATGTAAACAAGAATGGGAAGAAGAACCCGGAAAAGGAGATGATTGATGTCAGAAGATTTAAGAAGCTCCTCCTTCACTGTAGCTTCCTCCTCCTCAATTCCTGTAAATAAAAACAAAAACAAATTAAGTTTCCTAAAATAATGATAGAAAAATCCTAAGCAACGGTTAATTTCTAAAAAAAAAAAAGAAAGTTTCTAATCTTAGAAATAACAAGCTAAGTTAGTTTCTAAAAAGGGAAGAATTTCTAAAACTAGAAAATAGAAAGTTACTTGAAAGAAGAATCTAAATATAAAATTAGAAACTAAAAAATTTCTAAAAAATAAAACCCTAATTCTAAAAATAGAAATTAGAAAAAGTAAAGAATTTAGAAAGGGATTACCAAATTAGAAGTTTATTTCAGGACCTTACAAAACAGGAAATAGGTTAGTTTCTAAAATAAAGAAAAGAACTCTAAGTCAGTAAAATCCTAAGCTATGAATTATGATAAGAGAGTGTAACAGCCCGGATTTTTCCCAACTTGGAATTAGACGTCCTTAGGCGATGGGTCAATCCTAACACAGGTTTAACTTCTCAAACACTCAATTAAAGCCTCAAATCCCTTTTCAAACCATTTTCTCATAAATCCCACCCTTCCCACCTTGATCTTTCAATTTTTCTAAGTACTTTCACCCTAACACTATCTTAAACTAGCTAAGTAATATAACTTGGATCACTTTATATACAAACTACAAGTGTAACGACCCTCGAAATTTGCATTTAAATGAGAATAATAAATAAATATTAAATAGTTGAATGACTAAACCGTTCAACTTCAGAACGATCAAATTCTTAGAAATCCCTAAAAATATTGGTTGTAGAAACGAAAGTGAAACGACAGTAAATCAATCCCCAGCCTAAGAAACTCCACAAACACCCTATAGGAAATAGGCAACACTAAAACCAAATCCAACTGTCCAAACATCCTAGAACTCTAAACCAAGATGTATAGGGACCTCCCCAGACTAACCAACGGTGTGAATTAACCTAGAACGTAAGGTGGACCCCACATCAAATCTGAATGTGCATGCAGAGAAACTGCACGCGCAGCACACCGGATTTGATATCGGGTCAAACAGTGTCTGACCCGATATGAAGAGAAAATTCAGAATTTCATCCGATTTTCCCGCGTACGCGGGATTCGAACGTGGCCGTTCGTCTGACCTTTGGTGGGCCATCATAGTGGGAAATTGGGACCATTCGCGCCTGATCTGGACCGTCTATCAGGTACGGCTGGTCCCATCGACCATACCCTACGTTGACAATAGGATTGCAGGGACCAGTGACAAGCTCGATCCATGGATCATCTGAGTCCATCTCGACGCAACGACTGGATGAGAACTCCCTAAAACGCGCGTTTGGCTGGCAGTCCGGACGGCCAAGTAGTCCGGAACCACGTGCTCTCGCACCACGTTGGAACTCCGTCATCGTCCTCATCCGGTAACGCCACGGCAGCATCTGGATAAGAACTGAGATTGTTCCGTTTTTGGATAACGATCCATCTCGACCATTTCTGGTTGTCTGGAAGTTTCCCTTAGGTTGATTTGGGCCGTCCAAATTAGGGCGAAGTGAGATTTTTCTCTCAGCAGCGATAATATGGAGAAAAGTTGAATCGGCTGTCAAAATTGCGGTTGTAACGTAACCTTGTAAACCTATGGACCATCGGACAGCATGAATGAACTCTACAAGCCCTATAGGCCCCATTGAACCATTTGAACGACTCCGATCATACAATCAACCGTCCAAACTAAAATCACCATTTTCGTTCAAATCATCTTCTTCAACTAACGGTGAAACCCATTCTCACGGAATCAGATCCTTTGTTAATCTGAACCGATCATCGGGTGGTCCATCACACTTGAAACCCTTTCATGAATGCCACCTGGAACCATGCACCCGTTTAGAATCCTAGTCTAAAGCTCTCGGTCGAGTGGTGTTAACTTCGTACTAATCACCATGATTATCAGAGGAGAATTCCAGAAACGGAAGGCCTATATAAGGCTAGATAATAAGGCGTCCAGAGGAGAAGAATAGGCAAAGAATGGGAATAGAGAGAAGAAAATAGAAAAAAATGGGAAAATGGGGGAACGCCGCTTGAACGGGTCACTTGCGACTCGACTCTGCTGAGTCAATCAGATCTGGAAATAGCTGAGAGGGAGAGTAAGATTGAGAGAGGGAAAAGAGATAGAATAGAGAGGGAAGGATGGTGGAAACCAGCAGTATCTGAGCAGCTGATTAGAGTATGTTTTCATCAGTTATTTCCACTCGTTTTGATTTGGCCGGCCCCCGATTCAGGTAATGCAACCTACCCCCATCACTGCTCTAAAAACATACCATCTGCTCAACTCGGTTGAGAGAATTTGCGACTCAGCACCATTCCACGACTGGAAAAACCCGACCTGCCACCACTGCAGTGGTCGGATTCCTTCCAAGAAATGGGATTAACACAGTGAGCCGTGCTTTGGTTTGCCTCTGGCTATCATTTGGATACCTTCTGTGATAACTCTAGCGAGTCAGCGAACTCGGTTTTGAAGGTGGCTACCTGACTTGGTTAGGCCTGAGTTGCGACTCACCCAGTCGAGCATGAACCCAGACTAGTTTCACCGTTGGGCCGACCCAATGCATTTCCTGGGACTAACTCAGTCAGTTGCTGACTGAGTCATAACGTCTCCATCCAGTTGAAAGTGATGGTGAAGAGTGTTAGGATCAATGAATCCATGAGTTAAACCCTTGGGTAATGCAACCTTTGAAACAAACTCCTTGGGCCATCAGTTTAGGCTCTAAGCGAGTCAACTCGACCAGGTTGCTAACTGTGTCTAACTGATTTAAATCATCTGGTAGAGCTTCAATCCCACTATACGATTAGTAAAATTGTTGGGATTGCCCAACTCATTTCAAAACGAAAGTCCCGACTGAGTTAACTCAGTTCCGACTCACTGTAATTTCATCAGGTACCATCAGCAACTATTTCACATTAGGAAGTACTCCTACGTGCTATCTGTTCAAGCAATATCATTGCACTCACATCCCACGGCAAGAGAACCTCCAAATATAGGTGAGGGATATGCCCCCATAGCTTCTTTATGACATGAATTTCTCAAATAGTGTTAAAACTTGAATGATAGAAATGTCAATGGTGCATGTGTTATAGCCTTACTTCTGTTTGAAATGATTACACTAACTATGCATAAACATTCCTATCTTGTTGTTCTTATTCATGCTCCACTCTTGGCCTTATATTTAGGCATGTTTAACTATGAATATATATTTAGACATGCTTAATGATGAATCCATGAAGAGATATAGATTATCTCTATTTGTAAGGTTAATTTATTCCATAATCCATTTTATATGTTAGAACTATTTTGATTTGAAGCTAATGAATATAATCGAGCCTCGTACTCGCATTACATTCCTTTATCCGAAATTGATTATGTTAAGACTGATTAATTACTTGAATTCCAACTGTGACCTACATATAATTGGGACTTCGTATTATACTCTCAAATTCATGATCAAAATTGGAGTTAACGACATATAATGCACTTTCAATATTATACGATGGAATCCAAGCATGACAACTCACTTTTGGGGTGAGAAGTCATGAGGTCTATACTCCATTTATGAGTTTCAGTTGACTGTTTACCAAATTTATGAAAAGAGCATTGTATATACCTGAATATCATGATACATGACATTCACGCATAACATTGGAGCTTTTCCGAGTACTTAAGGTAAGACACGCTCTGCTCGATTGACTGTTAGATCAGTAGAACGGCCAGAATTGTGCGTTTGAGTTACTTTGGGCGCTCTTATTTTATATGAGGCTATTCCAGGATTTGAGACTCCTTGGGCGTACCCTGAGTATTATTCCAGGAGTAATATTGTCTTTGGGCGCACTCACTTTCATGGCTTTTTCTTGGTAGTCTCCCTACCACGGGCGGTCTTTTATTTTAACAGCTGGATGTGCATCACCAGATCTGTGTCTTGAGCATACATTCATACATTCATGCCATTGCATATGTATTTATATTGCCTTATGAATCCTGCATGAAATGTTAACCTATTTTGGAATGATGTGTTATGAATGAATCTATGAGGGAAATTCCCACTGAGTTTTACTCACTCAATTGTGTGGTTGCACCAAATAGACACAGGCGTGAAGGCCAGGGATGATGTCTATGACGGGACTCTTAGTGTTGCCAAGAAGGAGTAAGGCGAGGAAGGCCCATATGGTGATATAGTCAAGCTGCAGAAACTTCACTAAATGTTTAGGATTTACTGCTTTCATATGTCAAATATAATATTTGCTTGCTTCTGAGTTTTGTAATTAAGTCCCCTACTGTGGGATCTTACTTTGATACAGGTTACTACTTCACATATGTTGAACTTCATTTGGATAGTCTATACAGTGGTTATGTTTTGTTATGATGGATTGTTGTGGGACATTTACTTAAATTACAATTCCATGCATAATATAACCCTCAGATTCTTGTACACGAGCGACCATCCTCTGGTTATAAGAATCAGGGTGTTACAACAAGGGACTAAGTACCACCTCAGATAGAAATCATATAGGACTAAATCCTTTAGAAATGAGACAAAGTAACTAAGTGCAAAACTAGATTAGCTACGAAATCCACTAGAATCGCTTTAAATACGATCTGCAAGACCCAAAACTTGTAGAATCATTGACGCTAGGGTACCCTAAAATCTAGGATCAATCTCATTACCCAGCTGCTCTCGGGAGCCTCTCGAAACTCCGTATCAGATCTGGACCGCACGTCGGAAGTCCATTTAACACGAAGTTATGGAATTAGAACTGCCTTGCTGGGCTTGACAACCATCTCGGAAATCAAATCCAGATAGTGTCCCAGTGTAATTCGCTTGAGTCTGGAGCAAGGAGTGTGAAAACACTTGATTTTCTTTAAAAATAAATATCTCAAATAGTAATCTGGCACTTCTCGCTTGCGGATCAGTTTTAAACAACCAGACCGTCAGAATCAGACCAAATTACACCCTCGGATCAGGAGAAATTTCATACACATATCCATGTACTCAGAATCTCTGATCGAGATCCGCTGACCGTTGAACTGAAACTGGTTCGCCACGCGTGATCTGGAATCCCAACCGAAACGAAAACTTAACTAAACGTAGATCCGGTGTCGGTGAGCTTAAGTCCGACCTTTGGCTCAAGGAGGCCCGCCAGAAGTCCTCCGTTGAGCTGGAAAAGTCCCACTTTGGTTATAACCTAAGTATACTTTGACCTGGAGTCTATTTCGGTGAGTTTTTAGGCTATATAAGGACCTTAAACCCTCTCTCATTGCAGCCATACGAATTTGAGAGAAACCCTAGAGAGAGAAGAGAGAAAAGAGGGAGAAAGTGTGGTAGCAGTGGGAGATTCTCCCTGCCACTCTTCCCTGCTGCTATCCATGCTCAACCACCCGTTCTAATCGCTTTTCTGGTGATTCCAGCTCCGTTTCTAGGTAAAAACCCTAACCCTAAACTGATTTGGAGTTTTGATAGTTGTAGGTTATGAAATAGTTAACCTATTTCATTCTCTAGGTTACCAAACTGCCGGATATGAATGCTTAGCAAACCTATTGGATTCGTTACGATTCTACGATAAAAGGTGCGGAATTTAGGTGTATAGGTTATGGTTTTCAACGCTTTCAAGGTCAGATAATGATAGATTCATGATCTGCATGCAATTGCACATGTACAAAGTGCTGTCTGTTTTTCGATTAAAGATGAAGAATATGGAATTTTACATACTCTAGGTATCTGTAGAAAGCACCGTATACGTATAAATTTTGGAAATGTGTTTGCCATGATTAATTGCTGTATTAATATATTATATATGGATAAAATACTTGTTTGGCGAAAGGGTTCGCCCTAATACATGTTTTTGCTAATATACACTATGTTTATTAAAATAGTGTATTCTAAGTGTTTGTGAAAATGACTGAATGAGTATAAAATTCTCATTCGTGCTCGCCATGACTAATTGTCATGGATATATGATTGTTGTATTGGCGATACCCCTTTGACGAAAGGATTTTCCCTGAATCATGCCACGGCCACTATACGCTATATATGTTGAAACGTGTAGCCCAAGTATTTGTGAAAATGTTCAAATGAATATGAAACTTGGATTCCTACTTTCCATGACTATCCGTCGTGGGTGTACGCGTGTTATGATTGGGGCAACTCCCTAGTGAAAGGATTTGGCCTTATACCTATGTGATCAACATATGTCATGTATGCTGGTGTATGTAGTCTAAGTATTTGTTAAAACGTTTGAATGAGTAGTAGTTAGTAAATTGTAATGTATAAGGGTGTTGAGATATGATTCTCAACTCCTTTAACTATGTGTATGATTTCCTTGGATAGCTGTGTGATTAGGAATTGAATATGTATAAACTCAAGCTTGTGTTGTGCTTCATAACATGCTCAACTGATTGTATGATTTTATCTATGTAATGCATATGTTTAAATTCATGTTTATGTTGTATGATCCGTGATGGGTGATGGGGGAGTGGAGCAACGAGTGCGTGCAACAGCCCTGGCAGCCCTAAATGGATAATATCAGACTTGATTGTATGATTTGAATCTTGATCCATTACTGCTTTAACTATCTGCAATTGAATGTGATTGGGGCTATGATTATAGTCCAGGCAATCGGTAACGGGGTTGAATTCGTGGCTGAGATTCATTTGCCACGTGAGATGTGTTCGACAAACCCGAGTCGTACTTCGGTTGGCGATAGTGGTTGGCCACACGAAGTGCTTATGCGCTTCATATCGTTCAACTTGTTGTGCGCTCGAGCTAGCCGAGCTCGTCAAGTAACCCGATTTGTCTAATGTATGTTCACCATGTTTGGTCACCACTGCTTGAACTTAGGGTACCAAACTTACCAGTGAAATCCCTTTTAACCATGGTACCTCGATCCGCTAAGACTCATGAGCCGGACATGGTGGTATGGGACACCGTGGTCGAGCTGTCGGCCTACGCTAGGGCCACGTGCCTCCCCGTAGTGACTAGTGAGCAACCAGACTCGTGAGCCGATTATGGTGGTATGGGACACTATATTCGTGCTGTCGGCCTACATTGATAAGGTGATGGGGGAGTGGTGCAACGATTCCGTGTAACAGCCCTGACAGCCCTTTGTAGTGACCTCGAGCATACTCTGAATTGCGGTGAGGCGATGAGTTTTGCCGCAGTGTATAGAGTATGAATTAGGCCTGTATCTGTATAGTGATGAACCGTTAAAAGGGTGATGGGGGAGTGGTGTAACGATTCCGTGTAACAGCCCTGACAGCCCTTGCAGCGACCTAGAAATACACTATCGTATGAAATTGTCTAGGACTGACGACCCTAGAATGGATCATGTTTGGGAATGATATAAGGGAGGTACCTTAGTTTTCCAATCCTGCTGTTTGAAATGGACTAATAATTACTTGGTAATCATACTCATCATTGCACTGCATGTGCCTGGTAGATGTGGAGCACTGAGGGATGAACGCATTCGTGAAAATAAGATGGTGTCACATGAGGGTGGTTTGGCAAGGGCATACATCATGACTGCATTCAAACTTGTATTAATAAGAGTAGTTAGGAGTGTTTGATTTTATTGCTTTATCATTACTGCTTGACTGAGTTGATAACATGTTAACCTATGCTTTTATTGTTCCACTGAGTTGATCACTCATTCCCACGTTACGGGACGGTGTTGTACACACCAACCAGATTTGTTGAGTTTCAGGTGTTGGCGATGCTTTGAAGCAGAGCCGGACCACTACTATGTTGTTGTGGAGGAGTTCTCCTACATGTAACTCTCTGACAGGTCAATGAAGACCTGGTATTGTATTGACGGGGCTATGGTACTTGGGATAGAAGACATTACACTTCCTCACATGTGGTATATTTTAGAACTATACTTGTAATTATTTAACCTGGTAACATCATCACACTCTGGAGACCCACCACTGTTTTTATATTGTATATATATCTATCACAGTCTTCCGCTTGCAATTTAATTGTCTCTGGAGTATGATATGCTGTTTTGGCTTAATCTCACTCATGTTCAATGCACTAATATCGACAACATTTAATCATCATTATCTATGTTGCATAAGTGATGTTCTGGAACTTGAGAGTTGAGTTACTACTCGACCCTCGATTTTTCGAGAATCCTAAATTCAATTTGGAACGAAATAGTCCTCAGCAATGGCGCCAAAAACTTGATGTTTTATTTAAACTAATCTGATTTAAATGATTTTAAACTCACAAGTATACGAATCAGATGTAGATATGGTACGTATTACGAGATCGCTCCCACGAGGACTGATTGTCACAATTCGAAATTTAAGACTCTTCTTAACTAATCCAACAAATAGTGTAGCAAGCACTTAAGAAAAATAATCTAAAAGGATAACCAAGAGCTATGAGTAAAATCCAATCAAGGAGAAGACTAGGACTTTCGAATCCACCCCTAATTATCCTAACCCTTGCTTTACCTATTGATTTACCCTAATTCAGATTGATATAAATAAAATAAACAAAGCACACCCTATGTCCTTGGTCGGGCACACAGAATGTATAATCCTTTAAAGCATATGGATCACATCTTTCCATCCATGGTCAGGCATGGGGAGATGTAGATTCCGGTTTCTTCCTCTATAGGAAACTTGTTCATGGTCAGACACAAGCACCTAGAATAATATTCCAAACAACATCCACATCTAGACTTTGGTCAAGCTCATAGAATGGAGAAGCATGAAAATCGCAGTTAAGCACACTAGAGAGAGAAGCAAATCAATTAGATTAAGATAATATCAACATAAACAAGAGTTATTCAAAATAGGGGCTTTATCTCAGCCCTAGACAAAGGATTTAGAAATCCATGTGATCAATTACAATGAAGGAAAAATAAAACATAAACACTAGAAACATCCTCTCTCTTCTCTTTCTTCTCGTTCTTCTCTTTCTCTTCTCCCTGGCTTCCCCCAAGCTCTGGTTTCCCAAAAGATCCCTATCTCCACGTTTTGCATCTCTTTTTATAGCTGCTGGAGTGGCTGGAGTGGTGAAAATCGGATTTGGAAAGTTATCGCACGCGCAACGAAAGCTTTTTCGCAGCCAAGTTCGGGGTCTCGAAACCTTTTTTTTTTTTCTCGCCTTTTGTCTGAAATATTAGCGTCCCTTTGGACGATTTTGAAAGGCCTACCCGATGGACGGCTTGGATCTTCAATCAGATCAACGTCGAGATCACACAACAGCCCCAAAACGGGTCAGTTTTCGTACGTGAAACAGGGATGCGGATTACTTCCGCTGTGGCGTTGGTCGGCCCATTATCGATGTTTGTCGATAAATCCACTCCGTCCATTAGATTTACATTGAAAAACCAGTCAGAAATACGAAGTTTTGGATCATATTTGTGGTGTCCCACAGGATTTTAAACCCACCGTTCGTTCTTCCATTGAACGGTTAAAAACAACAACAACTGGATTGTTTCAAATTCCATCAGCTAGGCGTAGATTCTGGCTGTCCCTAGGAACAGATGAACGGTTTGGATTGTCCGTTTGGACAATGGATGGGGCCTACAACGGCCACCGACTCTCGGTGCGAATGACGCTGTAACGTTAGTTGCCATTTTTGCTGAAGACAGTCGGTCAAACTGACTTTGATGGACCTGAGTGGTCCGATGCGGCGCGGCTATACATGTGCTCAATGCATACGCCACATATACGGGGCCCACTGTGATGTTATTTAAAAATCCAATCCATTCATTCAATTAGTATCCCTATTTAAGGCGTTGATACCAAATTTTAGGCAGTTCCAGATATCAGGTGGGCCCCACTTAAGGTATTAAGGGGCTGATCTGTCTGTTGGGGCACTTCCCGAGATCTTCAATGGATGAAATTTAATATGTACGGTTAATTTATAGCCCCCATCCCATGTATGAAGTTTCGGGTCAATCGGATGGCGGGAACAATGTGATCTTGCATTCTAGACTAATTTCGGGCCTCTTTAACGTGAACGGCTAGATTTTCTCGGATATCTGGCGTGTAAATTCATTGATCTCAATCCTCTGGAGTCCGTTCCTTGCTCTGGTACTTCGGAGCATCAAATTCATGCTTTTAATATCCTTTTTCAATTAACGCTCCTGATTACACCCTGCAATAAGAATATAATTAAAATACTCTGTTAAGCATTATCATATACATAAAATCTGGCAATAATCGGGGTCTGAGATGCAATATTCGACCCTCATCAACTAATCATATGAATATGTAATTATCTGGATTACTCAAATGTAACTCTACTAGCTTCCAAGCCAGGTAGAGGATCCAATCACACACTATTCAAGATATAGCAATATGCAACTTAGTTTATGTTGGATGTGATTGTGTATGTGTGTGAGGTGTGATCAGATATATAAATATGAATGCATTGACTTAAATCACACACACAAAAGAGCAATCACAAACACAGTCATTTTTATAGTGGTTCTACTACTTGTCTACTCCACTCCCGGTAACCGCACTCAACCCTTGAGTGTATCGGATTTCACTAAGGAGGTTTCACAGCGGTTCACCTCAAACATAAGGTTTTAAATTAGGTTCACCTTCAACCTTTACAACTTACACTGAGGCTGACTGTTTATACTCTCATGAGCAAGGGTCAACACAACGCACCCACTTTTAGGCATACTGGCCAAGGATCTTCCATAAGACCCTATTGGAGGTTTCTACACGGTTGACCTTAAGCCCGATGTTTCACACGGTTCACTTCAAACCCAAGGTTTTACACGGTTCAACTCAAACCCAGAGTTTTACTGGTTCAGTCCTAACCAGATGTTTATGCTCTCCACAGAGCAAGGGTCCACACAACGCACCCCCACGTACACTCCCGCCGGAGGCATCCTTGAGGACTTCAAAGGGTGAGAACCACTTAAGACCCAATCCTACAAAGGAATGATCACAAGTGTCCTCTTGGACTCTAGATACTTACAAATAAGTTGATGAGTCCCGTTTAGCGCAATGCCGAAGATCTCCTCCTCCTTGTTGATGAAGAGTCTTCTGCTCCCTTGATCCACAACACAAGATAATGTACCAATACTTGGCTTCGGGTTGGGTCAAGGTCAAGATGGAATCCTACTCTCAAAATATTTTCCTATTAGGAAGATAGAGCAATTCTAATCTTATGCATTCAAGGCATCCCAGCTTAATGATTTGCCATTAAGGTAGTAGCTTAATAATAGCGTATACTCTCGATAGCATCGATGGTCTGCTCGATGACTCGAACTCAATGTCATACGCTTTTTAAAATCTTTGCCAATTGGTCGATGAATCGAAACTGTTGTCGATGTCATCGGATTTCGAACTCCGATTCCATCGATGACAGGTTCGATACATCGACACTTGAAAAATGAGAGAGACTTGACTTTAAAATATTTCAGGTTTTCAGGATATGATCGGGGGTCAGCCGATGTCATCGGAATTTGTATATCGATGATATCGAAGGCAGTGTCGATGCATTGATAAATCCAATAGATTTATTAGTAAACTCGCTGGACAGATTGTGTCCATTGTCGATGCAATCGACTCGGCCTCGATATCATCGACATATGAATATCGATTTCCTCGAATGGCCCCCGATTAAAGTTAAAAGCAACCTGAAATATCTGCTGGAAGAAACGCGCGCCCACTATCGATATCATTGATGGACTTCCGATCTTATCGATGTTTAATTTCAGATCATATCGGAAGAGCATCGATATATTGAAGGATTTTGAGATTTTCATTAAAAAACAGGGGCACCGAAAATCTGCCTATCGATCTTATCTAGCCATTTTCGATGGGCTCGAGATTTGTATATCGATGATATCGATAGGTGTATCGATACATCGATAATTCGTCCAGATATGTTGTGAAGTTGCTGGACATTTTTAGTTCTTATATCAATGATATCGATAGGTGTGTCGATACATTGATAAATCCGTCCAGATGAATATTTAGTTGCTGGACACTTTTGGTCCTCATATCGATAATATCGTTAAGGTATCGAGGACATCGACAGCACAGGTCGATCATATCGAGGATGTTTCGATAAAATCGACAAGGCAAGAAAACCTGAGAGATTTTTCTATTTTGAAAAAAGTTTTCTCACCTTAAAACCCTATGATTTTTTAACTTTTTAAAAGGGTTTTATTCTCCTGGTGTTTTTGGGTCATGGGATGTGAGGCTTTAGGTTTACCTGTGGTGAGCTTGCACACATCCAGTTGAGGCAGACGCTTGAATTGATCTTCCTATCAGGCTCTGTAGACTAGGGCACTTTCAATCTCCCCCTTTGTCAATTATGTGACAAAATCCCCGAAACACCCTAGAACTAGGGCACTTTCAATCTCCCCCTTTGTCAATTACGTGACAAAATCCCCGAAACACCCTAGAACACCCTAGACAAACACACCCTAAATTGTGTGTACATGCTTTTACACAATTTTACAATTTCTATCCCATGTACACAACCAGTAGCTGCTCCCCCTTTCTTGTAAACTCCCCCTTGCTTGATGCAGCTGCTCCCCTTAACACATGCACAACATCTAACAGATATACAATTTTCCATGCGGGGTGTTTGCAAATGTTCTCCCCCTTTTTGTCAGTCATTGACAAAGATAGATCAAGTGATATTGATTGAAGAGTGAATTGCTTGGGAGAACCGATAGGCAGAAGCAGATCATTTTAAGATTCTTTGGATGCATTTTAGACAAGATAGAGTAGTGATATAGCAGTTAAAATATTCATTTAAAACATCACATGTAATCCATAACAGAAGCTTAGTAAACCAGGAGAAACTTAAAATAGAATCATGGCAGTAAAAATAGGAATTATACTCAGCCATATCCAAAATATCCAAACATATACTGCCACAGACAACAGTAGCTTTAACAGTTTATCCCATCAGAACCAACAAAAAAAATATGTTCAGTCCAATTATGGACATATACAAAAAAAACATCAGATTCTCCAGATTAGTTTGTTATCACATACACTCTGACAGGCGTAGAATATTCAGAAAGATACTAATATTTGTACGCAGAGATACGAGTGAAGTGTAGGTGACAACATGCAGTGAACATCATCATGGAGCGGAATGGGAGGGTGCTGTGTTGTCCCGGCGACAAGTTATCACGTCCACCAATTGTTGGACGGTTTGCTGCACACTTAGCACCATCCATTCCAAGACTGTAAATCTCTCATTCATTGACTCCCTGAGCTGAGAGACATCATGCTGAATGGCGCCAAACTTGTCTGGATGGGGCTTAAACCTCTTTGCATGCCTAGGTGTTGATGTTGATGGAGCATGTTGAGGTCTAGAAGCAGCTTCTTCAGTCATTCCGGTCCCTCCCATAGGAGCGTCACCAGCCCTACCTTCTTCCTCAACTTGAATTCCTTCCTCCAAGGGCTCCTCAGGGTATTTGTGAAACCCCAGATCCATCCTTTGGATGTTGGTTTTGTTGAAGGATTGGAGTGGAAGAGCCGAATCATTTGTAGTTTGGAACCCTATGGTATTACAAATTGTATTGATGATCTAGGGATATGGTAGGAGAATGTCCCTAGCCCTATGATAAGCGTACACCAACTGATACACAATCAGGGTAGGCAGACAGATCTTGACCCCGGAGGCGATTGAATAGATTATCATAGTCATGAAGCTAGTGAGGTCAGCTCTGTTGGAGCCTCTAGAGTAAATATTCGAAGCAAGAATACCATACAGGACTCGATAACGTGGTTCCATGAACTTGACTTTCAGAGTATTTCCTGGGTACCACTCGACATCACGATTATGGCAGAGATATTTAGTGACCTTGGACCGAACTTCAAGATCTTCCATGTCCATATCAGGGATTCCTACAAGAGATAGGATAAGATTGAATATTCCTGCATGTAACGCCCTGAAAATCGGGGGTCGAGCATAAACTCAACTCCTGAGTTCCAACGCATCACATATGCAACAAAATGAATGATGATTGAATGTTGTCTGTATTAGAGTAGTGAACATGAGTGAGATTAAGCCAAAACAACATATCATACTCCAGAGACAGTTAAATTGCAAGCGGAAGACTGTGATAGATATATAAAATATAAAAACTGTGGTGAGTCTCCAGAGTGTGATAAGGTTACCAGGTTAATGAATTACAAGTACAATTCAAATTATACCAAATGTGTAGTGTCATCTAGTCAACATCCCTGTAATCTCGTCGATCAAGACACGACTCACGTGAAGCCGTCAGCATAGCATATACGAACAAGCATCATTGTCATCATACAGGTCCGGCTCCGCCTCAAGAGTAGCGTCGCCATCTGCAATCAGACAAAGTCTGGTGGGTGTTCGGAACACCATCCCGTAACGTGGGAGTGAGTAGCTAACTCAGTGGAACAATAAAGTATAGGTTAACATGTTATCAATTCAGTCAAGCAGTAATGATAAAGCAGTAAAATCAAACACTCCTAACTACTCTTATTAATGCAAGTATGAATGCAGTCATGATGTATGCCCTCACCACACACTCCCTCGTGCGACACCATCTTACGTTCGCGACATGCTTGCATTCCTCAGTGCTCCACATCTTCCAGGCACATGCAATGATGATGAGTATGATTACCGAGTTGTTATTAGTCCATTTCAAACAGCAGGATTGGGAAACTAAGGTACCTCCCTTGTATCATTCCCAAACATGATCCATTCTAGGGTCGTCAGTCCTAGTTAATCTCAGACGATGGTGTGTTTTCTAGGTCCCTGCAAAGGCTGTCAGGGCTATTACGCACAAAGGTTACACCACTCCCCCATCACCTTTTTAACGATTCATCACTATACAGATACAGGCCTAGTTTCATACTCTATACACTGCGGCAAAACTCGTCTCCTCACCGCAATTCAGAGTATGCTCGAGGTCACTACAAAGGGCTGCCAGGGTTGTTGCTCGCAATCGTTGCACCACTCCCCCATCACCTTATCAATGTAGGTCGACAACACGAATATAGTGTCCCATACCACCATAATCGGCTCACGAGTCTGGTTGCTACTGGTCACTATGGGGAGGAACGTGGCCCCAGCGTAGGCCGACAGCTCGACCACGGTGTCCCATACCACCATGCCCGGCTCATGAGTCTTAGCGGATCGAGGTACCATGGTTAGAGGGGGTTTCACTGGTAAGTTTGGTACCCTAGGTTCAAGCAGTAGCGTCCAAACATGGTGAACATACATAAGACAGATCGGATTTCTTGACGAGCTCGGCTAGCTCGAGCGTACAACAAGTTGAACGATATGAAGCGCATAAGCACTTCGTGTGGCCAACCACTATCGCCAACCGAAGTACGACTCGGGTTCGTCGAACACATCTCACGTGGCAAATGAAACTCAACCACGAATTCGATCCCGTTACCGACTGCCTGGACTATACAATAGCCCTAATCACATTCAATTTCAGATATTTAAAGCAGTAATGGATCAAAATTCAAATCATACAATCAAAGAGTTATATTATCCGTTTACGGCTGCTAGGGCTATTGCACGCACTCGTTGCTCCACTCCCCCATCACCCATGATGGATCATACAACGTAAACATGAATTTAAACATATGCATTACATAGATAAAATCATACAATCAATTGAGCATGTTATGAAGTACAACATAAGCATGAGTTTGTACATATTCAATTCTTAATCACACATATATCTAAAGAAATCATACACATAGTTAAAGAAGTTGAGAATCATATCTCAACACCCTTAAACATTACAATTTACTAACTACTACTCATTCAGACATTTCAACAAACACTTTAAAATACATACATCAACATACATGACATATGTTGATCACATAGGCATTAAGCCAAATCCTTTCACTAGGGAGTTGCCCTAATCATAACACGCGTACACCCACGACGGATAGTCATGGAAAGTAGGAATCCAAGTTCCATGTTCATTTGAACATTTTCACAAACACTTGGGTTACATATTTCAACATATATAGCGTATAGTGGCCGTGGCGTGATTCAGGGCAAATCCTTTTGTCAAAGGGGTATCGCCAATACAACAATCATATATCCATGACAATTAGTCATGGCGAGCATGAATGAGAATTCTATACTCATTCAGTCATTTTCACAAACACTTAGAATACACTATTTCAATATACATAGTGTATATTAGCAAAACATGTATTAGGGCGAGTCCTTTCGCCAAATAAGTATTTTATCCATATATAATATATTCATATAACAAATAATCATAGCAAACACATATCCAAAATTTATACGTATACGGTACTTTCTCAAATACACAATTTCAACATACATAGTGTATATTAGCAAAACATGTATTAGGGCGAGTCCTTTCGCCAAACAAGTATTTTATCCATGTATAATATATTCATACAACAAATAATCATGTCAAACATATTTCTAAAATTTATATGTATACGGTACTTTCTACAAATACTTAGAGTATGTAAAATTTCATATTCTTCACCTTTAATCGAAACGTAAAACAGACAGCACTTTGTACAGTGCAATTGCATGCAGATCATGAGTCTATCATTATCTGACATTGAAAGTGTTGAAAACCATAACCTATACACCAAAAGTCCACACCTTTTATCGTGGAATCATAATGAATCCAATAGGTTTGCTAAGCTTTCGTATACGGCAGTTTGGTAACCTATAGAACGAAATAGGTTAGCTATTCCATAACCTACAACTATCAAAACTCCAAAACAGGTTAGGGTTAGGGTTTCTTACCTAGAAATGACACCGGAATCGCCGGGAAAGCGACAAGAATAGTGCGGTTGAGCATGGATAGCAGCAGGGAAGAGTGGCACGGAGATTCTCCCACATCTCCCACACTTTCTCTCACTTTTCTCTCTCTTTTCCTAGGGCTTTTCTCCAATTCGTATGACTGCAATGAGAGAGGGTTTAAGGTCCTTATATAGCCTAAAAACTCACCGAAATAGACTCAAGGTCAAAGTATACTTAGGTTATAACCAAAGCGGACCTGTTCCAGCTCAACGGAGGACTTCTGGCGGGCCTCCTTGAGCCAAAGGTCGGACTTAAGCTCACTAACACTGGATCTACGTTTAGTTAAGTTTTCGTTTCAGTCGGGATTCCAGATCGCAAATGGCGGACCGGTATCAGTTCAACGGTCAGCGGATCTTGATCGGAGATTTCGAGTACATGGATATGTGTATGAAATTTCTCCTGATCCGAGGGTGTAATTTGGTCTTATTCTGATGGTCTGGTTGCTTAAAACTGATTCGCAAGTGAGAGGTGCCAGATTACTATTTGAGATATTTATTTGTAAAGAAAATCAAGTGTTTTCACACTCCTCGCTCCAGACTCAAGCGAATTATACTGGGACACTATTTGGATTTGATTTCCGAGATAGTTGTCAAGCCCAGCAAGGCAGTCCTAATTCCTTAACTTCGTGTTAATCGGACTTCCGACGTGCAGTCCAGATCTGATACGGAGTTTCGAGAGGCTCCCGAGAGCAGCCGGGTAATGAGATTGATCCTAGATTTTAGGGTAACCTAGCGTCAATGATTCTACAAGTTTTTGGGTCTTGCAGATCGTATTTAAAGTGATAGGTGCTAATTTCACAGGTACTCTAGTTTAACACTAGCTAATTCTTGCCTAATTTCTAAAGGATTTAGTCCTGAGTAATTTCTGTCTGAGGTGGTACCTGGGCCTTTGTAGTTTGTATATAAAGTGATCCAAGTTATACTACTTAGCTAGTTTAAGTTAGTATCTAGGATGAAAGTACTTAGAAAGATTGAAAGAGCAAGGTGGTGAAAGATGGGATTTGTGAAGGAAATGGGTTAAGGAGCGATTTTAGACTGTGGGATTCAGTTCTGACAAGTTAATAAGGTGTTAGGATCGACCCATTGCCTAAGAACGTCTAATCCTAGGTTGGCAAAAATCTGGGATGTTACACTACAACAGACCCTGGAGTGATAAGCACATCATCACCATCTACAGTTATGGAGATAGAGGGAGGATCAGATGTCGGAGAATGGCAAGCAACAAAGAATTGGTAAGTTCGTTCAAGCTGATATGATCCTCCAAAGTCGAGAATTGGTAACCAATTTATGGCGGTAAATAGAGGTTCCAGATTATATGGAATCAAGCAGCTTCTGTCGACTTTCCTTTCGGGAATAACCTTTCTCCCTGCAAATTTTGCTAAGACCGAATTAGCTTGCACAGGTGGAGGAGCCCACGCCTCAGATTGAGACTTGTCACGTCTCAAGCGTTGCCTTGTGGGGGTCCCACGGTCCGGGTCCCTTGCCCTTGCTCTTGAAGCAAGCACCTTTTGTTGGACGGATCTCGAAGACTCCCCCTGTCCGGATGCTTTTCCTTTGTCTTTACCCATCCGGACAAAACAAAATTTGAAAGCTTGGGAAAAAGAAGACAAAATCCTTCAACAAGGAGTGATGGACCAAAAAGGCAAGATTTGGAAAGGAAGAGATGAAAAGATAGTACCAGTTTCTGAGTACCTTCTGGGACCCACCACAGACCTTTCGACCGTCTTTTTATCAAGCGGTGGTCATCGATTTTATCGACCTTTCTTTCGATTATATCGATGATCCTCATTCGATGTTATCGATAATAGCTTCGATCATAAACTCGATCAAGTGACTTTTCAAATTCTGAAGAGATGTCGATAATATCGACTCTTTATCGATTTGATCGAGAATGCTCATGACAACTCGACAGACATATCAGATGTAAATGTTTTTCAATTTTCAGCATCCAGACAACTATTCATGTATACTTTTAGCATGTAAATTTATCAATAGTATACCCAGCAAAATTTTATACAGTTAATGCACATGATAAAATTATAAACATTTGAATGTTTATATACAAAATATGGAGGTGAAGAACCTCAGATATACCATTTTAAGCTCAGTAAGAAAAATCCTCTTTTTACCACATGTTCAGATCTTTGATGCACAATCTGAACTAATTCTTCCTTATTCATTTCATTTTGTTAACCGGTTTGGGTGGTGGTGCAAGGGCATTGCTTCTATCCATATCCTCAAGAGGACTTTTGAAGTTTTGTATTTCTCTGGTTGATAATTCGTTAACATGATTTTGACCAGAGTTAGGTTTAGTCCTTTTAGGTGTTATGCATTCAACCTTATAATGACCTGAATCACCACACAAATGACATATTGGAGTTGTTCTGGTTTTACTTCCAGAAGCAACAGATTTTTCAGTTCTAGGTGCTGTATTTCTAGCCTTTGGCTTAAAATTTTCAAATCCTAAGCCGCTTTTATCCCTTCCAGGTCTTCCCATTCCTAACAGTTTTTCTAGCTTTTCACCACTCTGGGAAAACTTGTAGTTTATTTTAGCTATCTTCTTGGATTCTTCCAGATCAAACAGGAGTGTATGATTTTCATTGCAAAGAAGTCTATTCTTATCTTTTAGCAGTTCAACCTGTTTGTTCAATTTATCAGACTCGTTTTCAAGAAAAGTATTAATTCGTTCAAGTTTATCATTATCCATATGATATTGCTGCAGATCATTTATTATTTGTGAGTTGATTCCAATGCTTTATCCAAATCTTTCTGCAGCAACTTACTTTTGTTCTCTGCTATTCCGAGTCTCTTAAGGATATTGGTGCTATGAATATAAAGTTGATTATAAGCATCTTGCAGTTTATCTTTTTCGATTTCTTCTTCTTCTTTTCCGTTGTGGGATGAAGATGATTCCGTGGCTAGCTGTTCTTTCTCGTTCTTTGATTCAGTGGGAATGATTGAAGTAGTGGAAACCATGAGTATTTTCAATGATTTCTGATCTCCATTACTTTTTGAGTCACTCGATTCTGAATTTGACTCCTCAGTATCATCACACGTGGCAGCCATTGCCTTGCCCTTAGTTTTCTTGTTTGGGCATTCGGTTGATAGGTGTCCATACTCCTGATAGGCATAGCATTGTGGTTCTTTGGTTCTTCTACCAAATTTGCCTGCAGAAGGTTTGTTGTTCACCTTTCTTCCTCTAGAAGGCCGACCACGATTCTTTTGAAAGAATCTTCTGAATTTTTGGGCCAGTAAAGCCACTTCTTCATCTTCATCTTCCTTTCACTTTCACTGTCCTCATGAATTGTTTTCTTTGAGGTTTTTAGGACAGTGTTTTTGGATTTTTGGGATTGTTTGAAGTGTAGTTCAAAAGTTTGTAGGGAACCTACCAGTTCTTCTACTTTCATTTCATCTATGTTCTTACATTCCTCGATTGTTGTAACCTTGGGATTAAATCGTTCCGGTAGGAATCTTAGAATTTTCCTACTAATTTTCGGTATCGAAACTTTCTCTCCCAATCCACCCATGGAGTTGCAAATAATGTTTAACTTGTTGAAAAACTCCATAAACGTCTCATGCTCTTCCATTCTGAGACCTTCAAATTGTGAAGTCAGAAGTTGTAGTTTGGACCTCTTCACAGTGCTTGTGCCTTCATGGGTTGTTTTCAATAGATCCCATGCTTCCCTGGATGTCCCACACATACTTATCTGATTGAATATATCCTGGGACACGGCACAGTAGATAGCGTTCGTAGCTTTTGCTTCAGCAGTCTGTTTTTCTTTGTCGAACGCCGTCCACTTTTCTTTGGGTTTGGGCTTTGTAATCGTCATGCCACTATCAAGTACAATTTGTTTGGTTGGTGGCACGTATCCATTTTCAACTATATCCCAAACATCATGGTCCAAAGATCTCAGAAAGTAGTGCATCCTAGCCTTCCAGTATGCATAATTTGAGCCATCAAATACTGGAGGTCTAGTGACTGATGAGCCCTCTCCTTTGGCCATATTCCCAACTTCAGTCAAGATCACTCTCTAGGCGGTGAAGCCCTTAAAGAGAGACCCGCTTTGATACCAATTGAAATGGCGGTAAAGATCGAACTAGTTGAAGAAGGAATATGTCAATATGTCCTAGAGGGGGGTGAATAGGACTTTTTAAAGTTTTTTATGATTTATTTAAAAATCCTACTTCACTAATCCTATGAATATGCAATTATCAGTATTACTCAAATGTAACTCTACTGGCTTCCAAGCCAGGTAGAGGATCCAATCACACACTATTCAAGATATAGCAATATGCAACCTAGTTTATGTTGGATGTGACTGTGTATGTGTGTGAGGTGTGATTAGATATATAAATATGAATGCATTGACATAAATCACACACACAGAAGAGCAATCACAAACACAATCATTTTTATAGTGGTTCGACTACTTGTCTACTCCACTCCCAATAACCGCACTCAACCCTTGAGTGTACCAGATTTCACTAAGGAGGTTTCACAGCGGTTCACCTCAAACTTAAGATTTTAAATCAGGTTCACCTTCAACCTTTGCAACCTACACTGAGGCTGACTGTTTATGCTCTCACGAGCAAGGGTCAACACAACGCACCCACTTTTAGGCACACTGGCCAAGGATTGTCACGCCCCAGACTCAGTAACCGGACTCATAAGGATTCCGATGACCGGTTCTAAACGCAACAACCTCCATAGTACCCCATTCTCGGCTCCTGAGGCAGGTTCCGATCCTGGGATCCTACAAGGAGGATTTTCGTAACAGTATAATCATTCCAATACGAGCATACCCAAGATCACAACAAGAACATCTGAGAATAACAAAGGCACACATCGCAAAATCCACTATAAATTTAAAATTTTACAATCATCCATAAGGTCCAAAAGGACATACATGAGATAAAATGAAAAGAGAGAAAGGTTAGCAATACTGGAGTCCTCAAATGCTCAGCTCTACTCCATGCTCTACTGCTATGTCGCCTGCCTAGAGTATCCTGCACGCATCAATCATGCATAAGTTTATAGAAGCTTAGAGGGTGGTGTAGGTGTGTGATAATGATGCACAGAAGAGTAGTAGGAGATACAAGGAGAGAAGCATGGTCAATGAGGATATCACTAGCCTTACCCAGGCTTATCATGAATAAGATGTAATGAGTACTAGGTGCCATTCCAAGGCAATGCATGAAGGGGCTTGTACAACCAATACTAATGCAATGCAAGTAATGTCAGTGCTCATATCCAAACCACAAGTCATGTACATTTCCGATCATAAGGAAATCACTGGGGTCCATTATACTGCTGAATGACTGCCGCTCTACAGACTCCGCACAGTCAAACGAGCGTAAGAGACCTCACTACCTGCCTGCGGACAGCCAATCACCAACAAGGCCCGAAGGTAGCGGACCCATTTACGAGCTGGTCAGACTCAGCCTAGCAATGCCTCCTCACATCAGGTAGGTAAGGCCACACCCCTATCCAACCGACTACATGACAGTGAGAGTCGCAGCCTAATAGTATAAGGCCCTCGTGCGCTCATATATTCCACCCGGTCACGACGTTGGAGCAGATCCTTGGTACCATAAAAGTTTTGAGAATTTCACCCATGGGCATCCTATGCACCCGGTATGCTCAACTAATATTTTCGGTGTCTACACATATGGCCATCCACGAATATCCCTGTGGAGGCAAGACCCTGATGAAGTAAGGGCGGATATCCATAAGCTATGTAATGCCAGATGCATGAATCACACAATCACCCATGCATCAATCCCAAGCATCCATCTCTCGGGGAGGTACCAACATGTCCTATACAATGACACAACCATTGCCAATCATACCTCAACCAAGCATGCATATGATACGTATGGGAGTGGACCATTAAGATGAATAGGGGTGCCAATGAGGTGAAGATGAACTCTTTACCTAACCATGAAGGGTCTAGGTACTTAACCAATTCCTCATAAGGAATACAACATCTAGTGGGGGCCCATATACCTAGGGTAGCCCATGAGACCAAGGAGAACAATGATATGGGCCTAAATAGATAAAACGAGCCTAGCAAGGGTCTATGGTGGGCCTTTAACCACCCATAGAAGCCCATGGGCCTACCTTAGGGCCACCAATGTGGACATCCAACCACAATTGGTCCCCAAGAGGTAGCCCATCTCTAATTGATTACTGATCAAGGCCCAAGGCCCACACAACATTAGAAATAAGAAATGGGCAGCCATTACATACCACATACATTCATGTTGGGCTTTAGAAAGGCGGCCCAAGGCCTATCCAAAACATGGGTCCAAGGGGAACACACATAGCCCATCCCATATATATCACTATGGACCCATAGGGGAAAGGTTAGGGCCCAACATAAAGGCCACTAATCCCATATATTGTGGTGGCCTAGTGGGCAGCCCATTGCTCAAATCACATGGGCAAATGTCATGTTCTTAGTCAAGTAAGTTGGGCCTACAACCTGGCCCAAGTATAAAGTTGATTTGGTGGGCAATCAAGGGCCCATATACTTGTGTAATCCAGCCCACTAATCCAACACAATAGTATGGTAAAAATGGCCTAAGAGTTCAATGGGTCTATCTAGAAAGTTCCAGCCCAATTGGGCTCAAAGAGTTCAACAACTAGCCACATTCATGGACCCAATTAAATTCAACTGTGGTGGGCCTCAAAAGTGCATTTATTAAGCCCAACATTTAAAGAACTAAATGTATAAATTATTACCTCTAAGATTCTTCACAATGTGTTGGGCCCCACTCCTCAAAATTCCAGCCCAAAGGCCAAACATAATTATAACATGTTGCTGTCCTAAATTTAGGCACTCCATTGGAGTGGGCCCAGGGCCTCTAAAACTCTGAAAATTGAGGGCTAAGGTCCCTCATTATGCATACAATGAGCGAAAACCCAAAAAGGTTGCCCACCATTAGAGGAAACACTTTTGATTTATAATTTTTATCAAGGCATATTGCTGGACTGCACAACAGAAAAATCTAGCAAGCCAACCATCTTGGCCCATTCTTTTGGATACCCAAATGGGGTCAGTTGGGGTTGAAATTTTTTAGAGTGATACTAAAATATGTGGGACACATCCCCACAAAATTTTAGAATTTTTAGATATTCCTAAGTATTTTAATTAATTTAAACAAAACAGTCTGTCCAGAAAATCAGACAGACCTGGACGTCCCAATGTGGTGGGCCAGTCCGGCCCTCGCCACGGTGTGCACAGGGGTCCATTGGCTCTGAAAATTGGTAGGTAGGTCCCACCATGGGTTAAAAATAACTTTACAAATTTTAAAAATTTTTGAACATTTAAAAATATTTTATTTTATTTAAACAAATCAATCTATCCTGAAAATCGGATTGATCTGGACACCATATTGTAATGGGCCGGTCCAGCCACCACCATGGTGTGTACAGGTGTCCATTGGCCCCAAAATTTTGTAGGTTGGTCCTATCATGAGTAGAACACCTCCCTATAAATTTTCATAATTTTTAGACACCCAAAAGTATTTTAATAAATTTTGGAATTTCAACCTGTCCAGGGTGGAATGTTGCTGGAACAGTGCAGAAAATCCAGACTGTCCACCTCACTTGGACCACACCTTTGGGACCCCAATGAAGGTCAGATGGGGTTGAAATTTGGTATGGTTGTAGGTGGGTCATAAGGCTACAAGAATTACATATTATTTTGTTTCAGTATTCCCACCAAAGACCCATAAATCAGGCCCCAAGGTGGCCCAAAAATCTGTCCAGGCAGATTTGGACAGCAACATGTAATAGAAATGATTAAAATATAAACATGGTTTTTCATGGGATTTAACCCCAGAAATTTGTGTGGTGGACCACCCCAGTGGGCCCCACAAATGTCCAGACCTTCCTCATCATCAAATACCCCTTCATGTATCCCATTTAGGTGGATTTTGGGGCCACATGTCTAAGGATGGACCGCTATGGGCGTCCAAGCTCCATGGTTGGTCTGGATTTTTGTTGGCCTACAAGGTGGGCCACATATGCAAGATCAGAATTCTATCATAAAGAAAATAAATAAATAAATAATCGGCCACAAGAGGAGGGGCTCTGCCAAATTGAGGCCCTCCCTTTCATCAATCACACCATACATTCCTTCTATTCATATGTTACAATAAAGATCCACCACATGCATGTTCTAGATTCAAGATCAATGGTTAGGATGCCATCCCAACCATGATTCTAGGGTCTAGATGTCCTATCATGCTATGGAATCCAAGTAATCCTCCATGATGGGGGCCTATAGAGGGTAAACCCCATGCATGGACATGCATGCATCAAAAAGGCCATTTGGCCACAACTAAGGGATGATGTAGGATCTCCACCATGGATTGGTGGGCCCTACACTTCCCATAAAAAAGAGATCTAAGAATGTGAGAATAGAAATCCTAAGTCCTAGGAGTACACCCACCTTAGATTGCTCCAAACTTGGACCTCCTAGCTCCTAGTGCACCAAAGGATCCATATCAATGGGTGAGATTGGATTTAGATGGTTAGATTTAGAGGATTAAAGGAAAAATGAGGCTGGAGAAGAGAGGGAGATGGAAGGGAAGTTACTGGAGAAGAAGAGAAGAGAGAGAAATGAGAGGGAAAGAGGGAAAATCTTTTTAAGGGAAGTAATCATAACCTATGGTGAAAATAACAATGTTGCTAGGGTAGGTTAGGTGTGGGTAGTGTTTAGGGTAGGTAGTGTTTATTCAATGTAATAGTGTAGTGTGTGTGTGTGGTGTGCATGAGAAATTGTGCCATGGGGGTGGTGCACATGCATTTGTACAAAAAGTGGGCCACATGATGAAATGCTCATAACTTTTGATCCATAGGTCGGATTGACGCACAAGATGCGTCGTTGGAACAAGATAACATAGGTCTGGGGTTGATCCGAGTTGAGTCTACATGACTAAACTCAAGGTGACTACAAATATAATCCGAGGGTCGCGGGTCGCCAGAATTAGACCGGTAGGACCGCGAGACCACGATGAACAAGATGCATACTCACACACACACATGCACACATGAGAACTAGGGTTGAGTCTCACAAGGATCTTCCATAAGACCCTACTGGAGGTTTATACACGGTTGACCTTAAACCCGAGGTTTCACACGATTCACCTCAAACCCAAGGTTTTACACGGTTCACCTCAAACCCAGAGTTTTACTGGTTCACTCCTAACACCAGATGTTTATGCTCTCCACAGAGCAAGGGTCCACACAACGCACCCCCACATTCACTTCCGCCGGAGGCCTCCTTGAGGACTTCAAAGGGTGAGAACCACTTAACACCCAATCCTACAAAGGAATGATCACAAGTGTCCTCTTGGACTCTAGATACTTATAAATAAGTTGATGAGTCCCGTTTAGCACAGTGCCGAAGATCTCCTCCTCCTTGTTGATGAAGAGTCTTCTACTCCTTGATCCGCAACACAAGATAATGTACCAATACTTGGCTTCGGGTTGGGTCAAGGTCAAGATGGAATCCTACTCTCAAAATGTTTTCCTATTAGGAAGATAGAACGATTCTAATCTTCTGCATTCAAGGCATCCCAGCTTAATGATTTGCCATTAAGCTAGTAGCTGGAGGATCCTTGAATGCGAAAGTTCATTCCCCAATCCACTCTATTGATTATCAATGGTAATGGGGGATTGGAGGATGAACTTCCCCATGAGAGAAAGGGCTTTGGGTATATGATCTAAGGTTAAACACTCAAAAGCTCCCTCATCTTTCTCTCACCGCAACAAAAGACAAGTCCTCTATATATAAGCAAAAAGTTCCAACGGATATAAAACTGTCACATTTATGACATAGTTAGATATCATCGAGCGTATACTCTCGATAGCATCGATGGTCTGCTCAATGACTCGAACTCAATGTCATACGCTTTTGAAACTCTTTGCCAATTGGTCAATGAATCAAAACTATTGTCGATGTCATCGGATTTCGAACTCCGATTCCATCGATGATAGGTTTGATACATCGACACCTGAAACTTTGAAATATTTCAGGTTTTCAACATATGATCGGGGGTCAGCCGATGTCATTGGAATTTGTATATCGATGATATCGAAGGCAGTGTCGATGCATCGATAAATCCAATAGATTTATCAGTAAACTCACTGGACAAATTGTGTCCATTGTCGATGCAATCGACTCGGCCTCGATATCATCGACATATGAATATCGATTTCCTCGAATGGCCCCCGATTAAAGTTAAAAGCAACCTGAAATATTGCTGGAAGCAACATGCGCCCACTATCGATATCATTGATGGACTTTCGATCTTATCGATGTTTGATTTCAGACCATATCAGAAGAGCATCGATATATCGAAGGATTTTGAGATTTTCATTAAAAAATAGGGGCACCAGAAATCTGCCTGTCGATCTTATCGAGCCATTTTCGATGGGCTTGAGATTTGTATATCGATGATATCGATAGCTGTATCGATACATCGATAATTCATCCAGATATGTTGTGAAGTTGCTGGACGTTTTTAGTTCTTATATCGATGATATCGATAGGTGTGTCGATACATTGATAAATCCGTCCAGATGAATATTTAGTTGTTGGGCACTTTTGGTCCTCATATCGATAATATCGTTAAGGTATCGAGGACATCGGCAGCGCAGGTCGATCATATCGAGGATGTTTCGATAAAATCGACAAGGCAAGAAAACCTTAGAGATTTTTCTATTTTGAAAAAAGTTTTCTCACCTTAAAACCCTATGATTTCTATCTTTTTAAAAGGGTTTTATTCACCTGGTGTTTTTGGGTCATGGGATGTGAGGCTTTAGGTTTACCTGTGGCAAGCTTGCACACATCCAGTTGAGGCAGACGCTTGAATTGATCTTCCTATCAGGCTCTGTAGACAATATGACTCAACACTCAGTAACTTGACAAATCAGGGCACTTTTAGGTACAAGCAGTGCAGGACCACGATGAGGCCGTACTGTTACACCGCCGCATGTGACTATAGACAACTGGTGGATACTCTGCGAGAGATTTTTGTCTGAGGCTTTTCAGGTAATATTTATATATTTACGATATCTTAAGGTAACAATTAAATTCACAATTAATAACAATGTATTATGAATAATGTGTTCAGAAGAGGAGCAGAATAAATTTTACGAACAGGGAAAAGTTACAAGTGAACCACATAGCTGGTTCAAAGTCATTTGTACGACATCGTTACGACATGGTAAGAAATTACTGGTGATTATTAAGTTAATATATTCTTTTCATACATTTCCATTAACTCTATTGTCCTTTCAATTGCGCAGCGAGATTTCGTCACCGGCCAGGAGCCTGGACCAGTAAACCTTTACAGAGGGACTCACTGTCAGCAGGCGACGAGATCTTGGGTTCATCCTAGAGCCAGCGAGAATTGAATAAAAATCCTTACATTGTTAAATTTAATTGCATTGAATTATAATAATGTCATTCGTTATGAAAATTTATATGTTTTCATTACAGGCGGCGATAAACACCATAGGTAGTCAGCCCACTCTTGATGGTAGTCTACGGAGTGATTCGGATATCCTGAGCGAGGTGCTTGCACCCGTTCTGGATATGTGCGTGGGCTTGGCCATGGTGCCAAGCTCATAGCACCCGCTAGAGCTGTCTCTAGCCAATCTGTCGCTGGGGAGAGCACCCTACGCCGAGCTGATATCGCGGAGAGAGAGGTTCAGCAGCTACGGGTCGTCGTCGATGAGATCAAAGAGCAGCTAGAGAAGCAAAGGGAGGATGAGTAGAGGTGTAGGGAGGAGGAGAAGAGACGGAGAGAGGAGGAGAGGCGACGGGAGGAGCAGTAGAGGAGGATCGATGAGATGCGGGTGGAGCATGAGTGATAGATGCTGGATATGTTTCAGGCTCTCGTGCACACTTTGCCATCGATGCCCCACAAGTTCCGCTTTAATCTTCGTAATTTTTTTAATGATTTATTTTATATATGAATGTTAAACTTATATGTATTTGTGCGTGGATGAATGTGGGTTGTATGTGGATGTGGATAAGATATTTTTTATTTTATTTATGATTTATTTTATATACGAATGTTAAACTTATATGTATTTGTGTGTGGATGAATGTGGGTTGTATGTGGATGTGGATAGGATTGCTTGTGTATGGATGGATGTGGTTTGTGTTTGGATGGATGTGGATGTGAATATGATAAAAATGTATTGTAACAGGTGTATATTAGGAATTTTTTACTGAATTTTGAAAATAAATGAAACCGGGAAGAAACAGACTATTACCGATGAAATATTTCGTTGGTAATAGTAAGTCCAAAACTTATAACGATGAAATCTTTCGTAGGTAAAAATTAATACCAATGATCTATATGAGATATACCGACGAATTATTTCGTTGGTAATAGAGGGCATATGTAGATGAACATACTCATCGGTATTATTATTTTACCGACGAACGTACTTGTCGGTAATGTCGTTAATCCACAATTTTATGGACGAAGATATTCGTCGGTATAAGCTGTGTTTACCGACGAAATATATTATTTTTTTCTACCAAAAGTAACATGTTTTGCCGATGATTTTAGTCGTCGGTATTTGTTTTATCATTGCCGACGAAGTCATATTTCGTCGGGAAAAGTATTTAGCCACGGTTTTATTGTGACGATCTTTCCGATGACAGATTTCGTCTGTAATAATCATTACCGATGAAAAAAGATAAAATAACGACGAATTATATAGTCGATAAAAGAGCAATTTTCTGTAGTGAGATTTGTATAAGTGGGCTATTCCTAAAGTACCAGTAGATCAAGTATATAAAAAATGTAATTTAGATTTTCTTTAAACGAACTTTATAATTAAAATTGTAGAAGGGAAGGAAACATTAGAATTCAAGATAATCATAAAACTATACAATTATTAAGACAAGATATGATAAACAACCATTTAAAAAGGGGATTTCATTATTTGCATATACGATTAGTCTACATCAAAGTAAAACCATTAACCAGACAAGGTCTTAATTCAAGCGTCGTATTAGCCCTTAGAGATTGTAGATTATTAAATTTCACTAATTCATTATTAGATATTGTAGAGACTAGTTTATGTCAAGGACCCATATATTTTGATTGTTACCATAATTATCTAGTAGCATTAAAAGACCCCAACATATTACATACTCTAACATTAAATATAAAAACTTTCGGTAATGGAGTAATGGCAGGAAGTTTTCCATTGATGATCATGCATAAGCTCTATTATAAAATTATTAATACTCAATTAGTACCAAGATGTTTAAAAGAAAGTATTAGAGGACAAATATTATTATTACAAACAGATCTTAAAAGATCCAATACGGTCATACCACAAATGATTAGGTGGGAAAATATCACCCTACCAGATAACTGGCAGCTATCTCAAGCACAAAACACCTCAACCTATAGAAAATAGAAATGTACATCAAATAATCTCACATCTAGATGGAACTATCGATATTAATTTTACATCCACAAGAAGAACAAGCATTAAAGTAGACAATTTTCCTCAAACATAAAGTCCCTCCTCTAGTGTCCTTAAATCTGTATCATATAGCTTATTTGAAGAACCTAGGATATCTAAACCAAGGTGACGTAGGGATGAACGTGATGAGGTCGATCACCGTCTTCCTCAAGGATAACTACTTCGAATCCGCGGTGCTTCTCTGGACTCCTCACAGAGACTTCTCGAATCCACGAGAAAAGAGAGCAAGAAAATAGAAATAAATTCTAATAAATTCGAACTTTAATTGATGAATGAAATAAATGAGTCCATGACCCTTTAAATAGGGATACCAAGCAATGGGAGAGAAATCAGAAGCAAACTACAACTAAAACTCCTAGAATTCGTAACTTACTATAAATAGTAAACTTAATATTTATAGACGGTCGTGATGTCTACTAGTGTGCAAGGTTTTCGGCCAAAAATAGTAAGTGTCCTATTTGGCTTCACCAAGCTGTTCTCCTAATTATTGTAAGCTCTTTTCGCGTTGGGCGCAACTCCTAAAGCCCAACGGATGAAGAGTTATAATCAAACTAAAACTTATTATTTATAGTAAAAACGAAATTAAAATAGAGAAACGACCGTTGATCCAGGGGTATTTCACAAATCTGGCTTGCGCAACCCGATGTAGTGGGTTGGGTGGCTAAAGTAGCTCGTTCTACCTCAAAATCATATATTTTACGCCCGATAACTCATTCCGGATTGCGAGATACGCCCGATCTAAGGTCTGATGGTCTGGATCACTTCTGTCGTCGACCGAGCCTTTTCTGATCCATCTTGGCCATGAAACTGTCTACGATCCGCTCTACATCACAAGGCTATCAATACAAGGAATTTAGACAAATACCTATAATATTATACAACCAATTTATCAAGATGAACCACAAGACATGTCACCGACTGCATCACAAATGAATACCAACCCCAAATTATTTATGATAAGAAAACCATTAACTCTTGATATGAAATATTTAGATAAAGAATGAAATACATATTGTTCGAAATACTTTGCCCATAAACAATTACAAGCCTACGCTATAATTAAATATTATGACTATTGTAGGGCCCAACATCAAAACATCAGTTTCAACCAATGGATAGAAATTATTAGACAAAATATTCTTCAACAAGAAAAACAACAAGAAATAAATACAACCTCCAAGTCATCCATAGAATGAAAAACACTAGATAATCAAAAAATTACAGCCACCACTCTCCATCAGAACAACTATATATCCAGGTAAAAGAAATTGAACTACAAGCTACACCTTTTAGGAGTCTAACACCAACAAACTTATCAACTTTGGGACAACAAGTAGCTATGAAATTCTTTAAAATAATAATTAACTAAAATGAGTATACAAACCAATTCTTACAAACATTAGGAAATCAGACGAACTGGCTTGAATTAGTAACCAATCAAATTAATAAAACTACTCAACAAATATACAATATGAAACCCCGTGAGATGATTACTACACCTTTAGAGGAAACAATAGATAATCTCGTCTTTAAACCATATGAAATTCCAACTTAAAGATTCTATTGAAGAAATGTTAGAAGAAATCACTAAAAAACTTACTTAACTAACAATTCCAAGATCAACATGAACCTCATCCAAAGGAAAAAAAAAAAGAATGAAATTTCAACCATAACTAATGAGCTTAATGAAATAAAACACTATAAAGCCTCCACTTCCACAGCATTACCCCATACTCGTAATTATTACCCTAGACCCATACCTATTGATATCCAATTTAAAGAACAAAATTTTTGGGCTTAAAGTGCTTACTCTAGTGGCTCTATATATGAATGAAATCCTGATGGCTTAACCGAATATAATATTCTTAATCTAGCACATGAAATGACTATGGTTGCCACTATCTATAAACGTAATCGCCAAATTGACGATTTTGCAAACGCTCAACTTATTGTTTCTGGCTTTACTAGCCAACTAAAGGGCTGGTGGGATAACTACCTAGATGATAATACATGCCATCATATTCTCAATGCAATTAAAACTAAATCCATAGGCCAACCAATCTTAGACTTCGCAACAGGATAACCTATTCAAGATGCTATAAGTACTTTACTATATAATATTATTAAACATTTTGTAGGAGACCTAAATTCAATTAGACAACGTGCTAGTGAAATTTTAAATAATCTTAGATGCCCTAAATTGGACGATTTTAGATGGTATAGAGACACTTTTATTTCCAAATTTATGCTTAGACAAGACTGTAATATGCCCTATTAGAAAGAAAGATTTATTACAGGATTATCAAAATTATTCGCAGATACGATAAGACAAAAAATAAGACAAGTATATAGGACAAGTAACATACCATATGACCAAATTACTTATGGAGATTGAATCTCTTTTATCACTAATGAATGTTTAGCGTTATGTACTGAACTTAGGTTATAAGCGAAAATGAAGAAAGAAAGAAAATTAAGTCGCCAATAATTAGGTAGCTTATGCGAACAATTTGGATATCAACCTATTATAGTCCTCTCTGCCCACAAAAGACAGACTGCCAAGAAATTTAAAATGCAAAGATTTAAAGAAATTTTACTAAGGCTTATTCTTGAAACAAAAATGTACAAATCCTAGAAAGAAAACATATAAAAGACCATTCCAGTTAAGCAAAAAAACTACATTTAGTAATTATTTTCAAAAGAAACTTGTTATAAATGTGAAAAAATAAGATACTATGCAAAGAATTGCCAACTAGAAAATAAATTTAATAGTATAGAATTAGATGAAAAATTAAAATTAAGTCTTTATAATATTTTAAAAGAATATTCCAACCGAGAACCATCATATACTAGTAACTCTGATACAGAATCTTCTAATAATGAAATATTGAATATAAATGAAGATATGAGTAATATAGAATCTTTAAGTTCTAATAATCAAAGTAATGACGAGCATAATGACACAATAAAAGAAAATCTACAAAAGATAAAAGCATGTTTAGCATGTACTTGTAAGACTATCTGTACATTAACTAAGGATCAAGAAATACTATTAGAATTTATTGCAAAAATTTAAAAGAAACATATTTAACAAATCTAAGGGAATTAATAACCAAAAAAGACTTAGACATACAATCCTACGACATAAAAGAAATCTTGAATATATTCCAAGAACCAGATACTAGGCCTATAGGAATCACTGAATTACAAAAGAAATTAGAGAAACCAAAACTGAAATACAATAATTAAAAGCACAAATCAAGCAGTTAATTAACAACCAAACTTTCCTTCATGATCAAATATTTCAATTAAGCATTAAAACCTATTTAGAACACATTGAATCATTACAAGAACAAACCTAAATAGATACAATTGATACTTCACAATTATTAGCAAGTATTGATGACCAAAAATGGCATGTCAACATAACTATAGTAATTAATAATAAATTTCATCTTAACACAATAGCTTTAATAGACTCAGGCGTAGACATTAATTGTATCCAAGAAGGATTAGTTGATTGAAAATATTTTGAGATAACAAATGAACAATTAACAACAACTAGTGGATCACAAATGTATCTAAAACATAAACTATTAAATGTACAAGACTACAATAAATGAACATGTTTACAAACTCCATTTTTACTAGTTAAAGATTTAATCAAATCAGTAATAATAGGAACACCCTTTTTAAAATTGATAAAACCCTTTAGGGTAGCCAACATATAAATAAGAATGACATTATTAGACCAAGAAATAGTTTTATAATTTATTAATCACCATAAGTAAGGGATATCAAGTCCATAATTTTATTAATCACCAATTAAATCCATAAATCTCATTTCTTCAAAACAACAAAATGTTAGAACAGTCAAAAGATAAAATTTTAATATTAAGATAGAAAATGAATTACAGAACCCCTCATTCATATCTCAAGAAGGAATTTTAAAGAACAATTAAAGCAAGAAGTATGTTCAGAATTACCCTATGCTATTTTGGAATAGGAAAAGACATTATTAGATTACAATATGAAATGGATTTTTATGAATTTAAAATTCCAACAAAGGCAACCACTATTCAGATGCCTAAAGAATTGTTAGAGTATTGTCAGACAAAAATAAAAATATTATTACATAAAAGTTTAATTAGACCTATTAAATCACAATGGAGTTGCTTCACATTTTATGTTAATAAAGCAATTGAATTAAAAAGAGGAGTACTAGTGTTAGTTATTAATTACAAACCACTAAATAAAGTCTTACAATGGATTAGATATCCCATCTCTAATAAAAAAAATTTATTATCTAGGTATAACCTAGCACAAATTTTCTTTAAATTTGACATGAAATCATGATTTTGGCAAATTCAAATAGCAAAAGAAGATAGGTATGAATAACATTTAATGTGAAAGCGCCCTGGTTTGTCAAGTTACGTGAGTGGTAGGTCAGACTGTCTACAAAGCTCGATAGGAAGACCAATTCAAGCGTCTGCCTCAACCGAATGTGTGCAAGCTCGTCACAAGTAAATCTAAAGCGTCACATCCCATGACCCAAAACACCAGGTAAAGAAAAATCCTTAAAAATGAGTTAGAAATCATATGGTTTTAGGGTGAGAAAACTTTTTGCAAAATAGGAAAATCTCTAAGTTTTTCTCGCCTTGTCGATTTTATCGAAGCACCCTCGATATGATCGACCTGCACTGTCGATGTCCTCGATACCTTAACGATATTATCGATGAGAGGACCAAAAGTGTCCAGCAACTAAATATTCATCTGGACGGATTTATTGATGTATCGATACACCTATCGATATCATCGATATAAGCACTAAGTATGTCCAGCAACTTCACAACATATCTGGACGAATTATCGATGTATCGATATACCCATCGATATCATCGATATTCAAAACTTGAGTCCATCGAGAGTGGCTCGATAAGATCGACAGGCAGTCTTCCGGCGCCCTTGTTTTTAAATGAAAATCTCAAATTCCTTCGATATATCGATGACCGTCCGATATGATCTGAATTCAAATATCGATAAGAATGGATGTCTATCGATGATATCGATAGTGGGCGCGCATTTCTTACAGCGGATATTTCAGGTTGTTTTTAACTATGATCGGGGGCCCTTCGATAGAATCGATATTTTAAATATTGATGATATCGACACCAGGTCGATTGCATCGAACAAAGACATAAATTGTCCAACAAGCTTAAAGTCAAATCTGCTGGATTTATCGATGCATCGACTCTGATCTCGATATCATCGACATTCAAATTCTGAAAATCTCGACGGTTCCCCGATCACTCATGAAAACCTAAAATATTTCAAAGTCAAGTCTCTCTCATTTTTCAAGTGCCGATGGATCGAACCTATCATTGATGGAATCAGAGTTCGAAATCTGATGACATCGACAATAGTTTCGATTCATCGACTTATTAGCAAAAGAGTTTCAAAAGCATATGACATTGAGTCCGAGTCATCGAGCAGATCATCGATGCTATCGAGATCGAACCTGCTCGATGATATCGAACTCTGTCATAAATGTGACCGTTTTATATCCGTTAGAACTTTTTGCCTATATATAGAGGACTTGTCTTTTGTTGCTGTGAGAGAAAGAAGAGAGAGCTTTTGTGTGTTTCAACTTATATCTTATATCTAAAGCCCTTTCTCTCAAGGGAGTTCATCCTCCAATCCACCCTCACCATTGACATTCAATAGAGTGGATTGGGGAATGAACTTCCGCATTCAAGGATCCTCCAGCTACTATCTTAATGGTAAATCATTAAGCTGGGATTCCTTGAATGCATAAGATTGGAACTACTCTACCTTCCTTATAGGAAAACCTTTAGAGAGTAGGATTTCATCATAACCTTGACCCAACCTGAAGCCGAGTATTGATATACTATCTTGTGTTGCGGATCAAGGAAACAGAAGACTCTTTGTCAACAAGGAGGAGGAGATCTTCGGCATTGTGCTAAACGGGACTCATCAGCTTATTTGTAAATATTTAGAGTCCAAGAGGATACTTGTGATCATTCGTTTCTAGGATTGGGTCCTAAGTGGTTCTCACCCTTTGAAGTCCTCAAGGAGGCCTCTGGCGGGAGTGTACGTGGTGGGTGCGTTGTGTGGACCCTTGATTTGTGGAGAGCATAAACATCTGGTTTGGAGTGAACCAGTAAAACTCTGGGTTTTAAGTGGATCGGGTAAAACCTTAGGGTTAGAGGTCAACCGTGTAGAAACCTCCAGTAGGGTCTTATGGAAGATCCTTGGCCAGTGTGCTTAAAAGTAGGTGCGTTGTGTTGACCTTGCTCGTGAGAGCATAAACTGTCAGCCTCAGTGTAGGTTGTAAAGGTTGAATGTGAACCTGATTTAAAACCTTAGGTTAGAGGTGAACCATGTGAAACCTCCTTAGTGAAATCCGGTACACGCAAGGGTTGAGTGCGGCAGCCTGGAGTGGAGTAGACTTATCGTTGAACCACTATAAAATGACTGTGTTTGAGATTGTTATTTTGATTGAGTGATTTGCATTGATATTTTCATATCTGAATATCTGATCACTTCTCACACACCTATACAGTCATATCCATCATGAACTAGACTTTTTATTGTTTACTCTTTAAGCAGTTTGTGATTGGATACTCTACCAGGCTCGGAAGCCAGTAGAGTTACATTTGAGTAATCCTGATAATTACATATTTAAAAGGATTAGCGAAATGAGATTTTGACTAAACCATAAAAACTTTTAAAAGTCCTATTCACTCCCCCTCTAGGACATATTGACATATTCCGACTTCTACTAGTGCGGTCTTCACCACCATTTCATAATGTACCTTTTGGACAATACGAATGGAATGTAATGCCATTTGGCCTAAAAAATGCACCATCAAAATTTTAAAATATTATGAATGATATTTTTAATCCGTACTCCAACTTTACAATCGTCTATATAGATGGTGTTTTAGTTTATTCAGAAATAATAGAAAAATATTGGACACATTTAAGAATATTTTTACATATTATTAAGCCTAACATTGCCCCCTCCTCTCGGGCAGGTAAGGCCTTACCCCCTTCTAACTGACCACGACGCAGTGGGAGATGCGGCCTAACGGTATATGGCCCTCATGCGCTCATGCATCCACTCGGTCTAAACGTTGGAGCAACCTTTGGAACCAAGAGGGTTTAGAGACTTTCACCCAGGGATATCTATAACACCCCATGTAGAACAGATTTCAGGTGTCCCATCTGGCCATCTACGAAATACTTGTGGAGGCTACGACCCTGATGTCGGTAAGGCGCACGGTGGTCATGTCACACAAATGCGTGATGCATGAGTCACACGGTCCAATCATGCATCAATCCTGCACATACCATTTGCTCATGTGGGGTAACTCCGCCTATCAGGGAGCCCCATGAACAACCTGCCCTATAGCATACGCAATGGTCAATCACATCTCATAACAAACATGCAGATGATGCGTATGGGCATGTATTATGATGCTATGCTATCACATACTCATAATCGGTATCAATAACCAGCCTCAATAATCGACATCGACATTCGGCCTCGACAATGTGGACATTTAACCAACATTCCCCTACGGGGTGGCCCACATAGGGTCAAACATATAGTGGACCCATGGCCTCACAAAGGGCCTGATATATAACACCATGGGCCTCACTCAAGAGCTTAATACACATCACGATGGGCCTAATATACATCACAATGGGCTCCATCGCCTAACCCTCAAATGCAACATAATGAGCCTCATCACATAGGCCTCATATACATCACATTGGGCCTTAAACAAGGACTGAATACTGTAATACCCTGAAAATCGGGGGTCGAGCAGAAGCTCAACTCCTGAGTTCCAACGCATCACTTATGCAACATAGAAAATGATGATTTAAGTGTTGTCTGTGTTAGTGCATTAAAATGAATGGGATTATACCAAATCAGCATATCATACTTAGAGACAGTTAAATTACGCAAGCGGAAGACTGTGTTAATATATAGAGTATATAAGTGATTGTAAGTCGCCAGAGTATGAACGTCCCCAGGTTAAAGAATTACATGTATAATTCTAAAATATACAAAATGATAAAGTGTCATGTCATCTATCCATATCCCCGTCGCCCCGGTGACACAACTCCAGGTCTACAGAGACTCGCTAGAGAGTTGCGAATAAGAGAACTCCTCGTCGTCGTAGAAGTCAGGCTCCGCCTCGTGGGCTCGACATCACCTGAAACTACAACAGAGTCTGGTTAGTGTTTTAAAACACCGTCCCAAAGTGGGAGTGAGTGATCAACTCAGTGGAGCTATAAGGCAAAGGTTGACATGTTATCAATTCAGTCAAGTAGTAATGATAAAGTAATACAACAAACATTCCTAGGTACTCTGATTAATGCAAGGATAATATGTGTTAATGATGTATGCCCTCGCCTACACTCCCTCTGCGACATCATCTCACGATCGCGGCATGCACCCCTTCCTCTGTGTTCAACTCCAATGCCAAAGGCACATGCAATGTGCTAAATGTGCGTGATTAGCCAAGTTCTTAATTAGACTTATTCATACAGCAGGTTCGGGAAGCTAAGGTACCTCCCTTTATATTATTGACCGAAAAAATGATCCATCTAGGGTCGTCAATCCTAGTTAATCACATATGTACGATAGATAAGTTATAGGGCAACGTCACCCCTGATTTAAAAGTAGTGGACAAGCAAGTTCAGGTCACTTACGAAGAGGCTCGTCACCTTAGTATAGGCCTTAGTTTATACTCAAGGTTACTACCACCAACGCCCTACCAACTGACAGTCTATTTTTGCAGGCTCGTCACTAACCCGATTGGGGATCACAGCCAGGCTGTAACAGCCCATGCCCACACTGTATGATATTGTCGGCTCTAGGCACAGCTCGCACGGTTTTGTTCCCGAGGTCGCCCCCAAAATGCCTCATACAGTATAGGGTGACAACTCCACATATAACCACCACAACTTTAGATGACACTTTCGATGTGGGACAAAGTTTCACCTTCACTGTGTGCACAGTAACCTACCAGCCACACAGTAGCCTGCTAGCCATCTTCGGGCCCGTCCACATGTGTGCCCGCCCACATGTGGCCACAGTGACAGGGCGTCACAATATCCCCCTTCGAGGGCAGAGCCGTCCTCGGCTCTGATACCATTTGTAACAGCCCACGCCCACACTATATGATATTGTCCGCTCTAGGCACAGTTCACACGGTTTTGTTCTCGGGGTCGCCTCCAAAAGGCCTCATATAGTATAGGGTGGCAACTCCACATATAACCACCACAACTTCAGACGACACTTTTGATATGGGACAAAGTTTCACCTTCACTGTGTGCACAGTAGCCTGCCAGCCATCTTTGGGACCGCCCACATGTGGCCACAGTGATGGGGCGTCACACAGGCCACGCCGGGACAGGCCTATTTTGTACTCGAGGTCACTCCACCAACACCCTACCAACTGGTAGTCTATTTTCGTAGGCTTGTCATCAACTCGACTGGGGACCACAGCCAGGCTACGCCGGTGTAGTCTGATAACTCGAATGCAGTGTCCCATACCACCATATTCGGCTCACGAGTTTTTGGGTTGTTCACTGGTCACTATGGGGAGGCTCATCACCCCAGCGTAGGCTGATAGCTCGACCACGGTGTCCCATACCACCATGCCCGGCTCATGAGTCTTAGCGGATCGTGGTACCAAGGTTAAACGGGCTTTGCACTGGTAAGTTGGTACCTTAGATTCAAGCAGTAGTATCCATACATGGTAAACACACAATAGGCCAATCGGGTTACTTGACAAGTTCGATTGGTACGAGCGTATGCTGAATTAGTCGACATGGTACCCCTGTTGACAATCATCGTACGACTCGGATTCATTGAACTTATCCAAGGTGGCGAGACTAGTTCGGCCACTCATTCGGGAATCATTACCGATTGCCTGGACTACGCAGTAGTCGCAATCATACTTAAATACTTTAGGCATTCATATGTGATAGTCAAAACAGCATGTGACAAACAATTCAAATATAAACCTCATTTGAACATTTTGACAAACATATAACATACATGTTATCATACGTAGCATTTTATCCATAAAGCACGTAGTAGTAAGATAGGTTACATGAAGGAAGCTATAACTAAAGATAAGATAATTGAGAATCCTATATCAATACCCTCTTTAAACACATTTCAGCCAACATTTTCTCATTCAGGCATTTTATCAAACACTTAGACTACACATGTCAACATATATGTAATAAATTAGTTATTACATATATTACGACAAGTCCTCTTACAAAGGTGTTGTCACACATACAAATCATATATTTACAATTTATAATCATGGCAAGCACAAATCATAATTCCATATTCATACAAACATTTCAACAAACACATGGAATGCATTAGTTTCAACATAGTTCATATATATGTGTAAAACATGAAAAACATCGCATCTAAGCACATGTGACAGCAATCAAGTCAGTCATAAATCATTAACTGACATTGAAAGGCTTGAAAACTATAACCTAAACGTTTATAGTCTGCACCTTCCGTCGGTAAACCCGTATCGAACTCAGTTCGAACATTACACCTTTGTCTACTGCACAACGACAACCTGAATCACGAAATAGGTTAGCTATTTCATCGATTCATATACTTGGATACCTAAACCAGATTAGGATTAGGATTTCTTACCCAAAAATGGAATCGTAATCGTTGGATTAGCGATACGGGAAGGAGGATTCGACACGTGGAGCGGCGGGATCAAATCCCAGCAACTATCTCACACACTCTCTCTTCTCCTCACTTTTTTCATCTCTTTTCTCTCTTCTCTCTCCTAGGGTTTAGAATTTTGTATGGAATGAGAGAGGGGTGGGTAAAGGCCCTTATATAAGCCCAAAACTGATGTCAATGGCCCCAGGGCCATGGTATACTTAAGTTATAGCCAAAGAGCGACTGTTTCGGTCCAATGGAGCTCATCTGGAGGTCCATTTTTTGCATACGGTCCAGGAAAAGTTCCTGATAATGGATCTATGTCAGGTTAAGTTTTCGGTCCGATCGAATTTACGGATCGACCGCGGAGGACCGGTTTCAGTTCAACGGTTATCGTTACTCGATCAGGGCCACAAGTACACTGACATGTGTTGGAAATTTTTCTGATCCAAGGGTGTAGTTGGGTCAGAATCTGACGGTCTGAAGCTTTAAATTTGGCCTGCAAGCGAACGACCCAATTCACGTAAGTTTGAGCTCATTTTCTAAAAATATTCGCGTTTCTCACACACTTCCCTTCAGGCTCAACTTGTGCATTCCTGGATACTATTGGGACTTGATTTTTGAGATGATTGTCAAGCTCAGTAAGGCAGTATAACCGTATAGTTTTGCGTTAATCGGACTTTCGACGCGTGGTCCAGGTTCGATACGAAGTTTCAATTTGCTCCCGAGAGCAACTGGGTTTTGAGATTGATCCTAGGTTTCTAGGTAATGTAGCGTTAGCGATTCTACTAGTTTTGGGTCTTACAGATCGTATAGAAAGCGGTTCAAGATAATCTACGGATTAATTCAGTTTAGCACTTAATTAATTTTTATCTAATTTCTATATAATTTGATCTTTAACGATTTCTTCCTGAGGTGGTACTCGGGTCTTTATACGGATTTTTCTAGGACGTTACAATCTATCCCCCTTAAAGAAAAATTTCGTCCCCGAATTTTATTATTTCATTTACTTAGTTCTGTTGGTTTCAGGTTTATATACGTGTTAGGGTATATAATAACTACATCAGCCTAGCTCATATTGGTCTACCTCCCTTAAGAGTTTCTACCTTTGAGGTTTAAAAACAAATGTCCAAATCATTATTGTCGTGTTAAGTGTTTGATGATAAAGTTCACCTAAGGGTGGTATAATATACTCTTTATAATTGGGCTAATACGGAAAGACCGTTGTGGTAGACTCAAATCCGATACGTTGATTGCTTGCCTGACCAGGGCAGACAACTCGTTGTATCACTTCCTAATCTTGATGGATCCTGGTCTTCTGCTCGATCAAAGCAGTGAGTCCTTTGGTAATCACCCAGGATTGAGAATTGAGTTAAGCCGCGAATGCCTCGTAGGGATATGGTTATGAAATTCTGAAATCTGATCATCCTAAGTATTTACGGAGTATTATAATTCATTAGGAGGTTCAAGCCTCATGTTTATAAGGTTGTCCTTCGAGTCTTGCTCAACGAGAGTTCTTGTTTAACTTATGTTTAACTTGGTGGATAATAAGTTCTTTCATGGTGCTCATAGGTCAAAAGACTATACTAGAAAGGTTTTCAATCTCCTAAAATTATATTTGTCTATCACCATTTCGATCATACGGTTAGGGGTTATGGGTAGATTGCATTTCTGTTTCATTAAGGGAAGGAAGAGTCGAGAGTTCTAAAATATTTCAGAAGTTTAGAATGTTAGCAACATAAGGCCGCGGGAAAGGAAAGAAGAGGGACGTCTCCTTGAAGTGGTATGAACCTTGAATTTACAAGGGGATAAGAAACTTCTAATATTTTACTGTAGTCCGCCTCTAACATGAGCTTACGGAGTATTAAACTATGAAACTCAATCCTACTCAAGGGTTCAAATTAATTTCATATTAATATATATATATATATATATATATATATATATATATATATATAAATATATAATTAAATTTAATCACAGGATAATTCCTAGTATAATTATAATAATTTCTCAATAGACACCAAATACTAAACTTTAATATGAAAAGCTATGACCAGTCTATTGTCAACTCGAAGTTGTAGAAAATTTTCGTTTCAACCCTTCTATTATTTATAACATATTTATCACTTCTAGTTACCATATTATTTTTATAAATTTTATAGTAATCCATTGTTAGGCCTATTTTTTTAAGATGAACTGGTTTAATACTTGAACCCTAATCGCTTTCCTTCAATGACTTCATTATTGACATTCTAAGGAAGATTTAGATCCTAATTGGTGACCTAACCTTACGTATAATCGGTATCAATTTACTTCGATCCCAGGCCAGTGGGCTATTAGTCACCAGGCTTCCGTAGCGCCTATCAGTGGGTAGACAAGTGTACCTACTTAACCCAACTGAGTTCATAACTTTTCTACCCCCCTTAAAAATTATTTTTTTACTCTCAAGGCTCAAGAATTTACGTCCCGATCCGTATGTCGGAACAAGGTATAATTTAGGACCTATCCTCGACATGAAATGGGAAATGACCTCTTAATACATTGGTCTTCCTTTCATCGATGATGTTTACTATGGCGTTGGTACCTTGAATGTGGGCAGTGACTTCAGAGGCTAAGGGCACTGCAGCTGCTTTCCCAGATGTTCCAGCCGCTAGTGCATGTATATGTGCTTATTGAGGGTGACTTGGTTGCTCTGCCATAGGTCATTGAGATGGAGTCGCTATAACACGCGGTGGCTGACGGTCGATCTTCAGAGGTGGCGTGAGACCGTTGTCTTTCATCTTAGTAAAACAGAAGGGGTCAGTGTGTCCCCCCTTGTTACAATATGTACACCAACGGCCCGTTCGCCTCTTCTGGGTCGGCAGAGCCATGGGCCTGGGAGGCGAGTTTACATGTAGCCTCTTACCTAGGACCGGCCGTGCTGCAAGCCCATTGTTATACGTGTCTGAGAAGCTCTGTCTCCATTTTGTTCATCTCGTAGAAACATGTTGACTAGCTCGGCATAATTAGGAATGCTAGCGCAACACGTCCTAGTGCGGATATCGGGCCGCAACCCATCAGAAAAACATGGCATTTTTGTCGGTTCGTCTGTCAGTATCAGAGGAGCGTATCTGGCTAGCTTCGTAAATTTGTTCTTGTACTTTGACATGGTCATTCCTCCCTGACAGAAGCGAAGGAATTCACCCTCCTCGTTACGGTAGGTGAGGGGGAAATACTTTCCGTGGAAGCGGGTCTCAAAAGCATCCCATATCCACATGTGTCCTGCGGGAACTGTTCGTAGGACGCTATCCCACCATAGACTTGCCTCCTTCTCAAACATATAAATGACCAGTTCAACTTGTTCTGCCTCAGTGCAGTGCAACGGCTTCAGTATCTTAGAGATGAGGTCAAGCCAATACTCAGCCTCCTCGGGTCTATGAGTACCTGCAAAAGTGTGATGACGAAAATGCTGGAAGTGCTAAAAAAGACCGCTGGTATTCATATCAGTCGGCTGCACAAGTGGTGTAGGCAAAACAACACTCGTGTTCTGGGCAAGGCCCCCTGCTATGGTGGTCAAAAACTGTTGCTGCTGCTGCATCAAGAGCATCATCTGCTCCAACCTATTAGGAGGAGGAGCCGACTGAGGTATGTGTGGCGTCGATGTGGATGCACGGTTTTGTTTGGGAACCGGTGGTGCATAAGGTGTTGGCCCATTTGTGGGGCCCATGGCCGGTTGTGAATCCGACATTGTCTCAAAGCCCGGGTCCAAGCTAGGGTTCGTATGGCTATCATTCAGGGGAGGTGCCCCATCAATCGATCCGTCAAGTGCAAGACGTGCCGTACTCCGAGTGGTTTTTGGAGGCATTCCCTATATACAACATAAGGTGCAACATGTGTAAGGTTTGAGCAACAACTCTCAATTTTCCAAGCATTTTACACATTCTAAATCAAAGAAATTTCATGCATTTCATTTAGCCAAAATTGTCACAATACATGAGTTGTAGACTTACATGGATCATGACAGAAGATGCATGTAAGCTAATTTAGCAAAAGCTTTAAACACTATGCAACCCAACACACAACTAAGCCTATTAAGACTATTACAAACGGGAAGCAAGAAAACAAGGAAACCCCAAAGATGACTACAACATATGACTAGTCGTCCGACTCTGGTAATGGTGGAGGAGCACCCTTGTTCTGCATACAACACATGAGGGTCTTCAGAGTGCGAGATATCCTCTTGAACTTCTGTTCTAGATAGGTCCTGATCCTCATTGACCTCTTGTCTCAGGGCGGCCTGGTTCTCTTCAATCTGAGCTAGGCGGGCTTCCAGGGTGGCCTGATCATGGCGGTCTTTCTCTGTAGCAGGAGGAGGCTCCCTATCTAAGTCTTGGGATCCCTCCTCTTCTTCCTCACTTCCTTCTTCTATTTCATTTTCTTCCTCTTCTTGTCCTCTTCTATCTCATCCCCGGACTCATCAAGTCGGGCTCGACGTTGTTGTGGCCCAATACCCATGTTGTTAAGCGTAGTGTCATTAATGAAATGGATCGGTGCAAGATTATCTGCGTCAAGTCCGTAGCCGAATTCACAAGAAAGCTTACATATAAGTCGACCGAATGAGAGTGAAATCTCTATCCTAGGAGAGCGTGCGATCTGAACTATTTGTAGCAGGACAAATGTAGGCAGGCACAGCTTGTCTCCCTGCCCAGCTCTGTATAGGAAGTCTACCATCAAATGCGTGCATTCATTGCGATTGCTCCACCTAGGACACACATTGTATGTGAAGATGTGGTGGAGCAGGCGGAGGTCATGAATCATCATGGTCGCTGAGAGGCAGTTACCTCAATTCCAATGGACCAGTCGGCCACAAAGAAATCGTGTACGTCTATCTCTTTCACGCATGCTCCTGAGTCTCTTCTTGCTAGCATGAACCTCTCCACGCAGCATCCCCATTATCTGAGCTATCACACCAACATCCATAGTGGCTTCTCGCCTTCCCACAGGAATAATGAACTGTAGAGGCTCCAACGATGGGTCTTGTATGTGGCCGTAGAAGGCTCGGAAAGTGCTCTCACACGCACGTGACTTGCAGTTTCGGGTCCCGACAAATGCGTCTTCATGCGTTCCACACCATTCGAGTATAGGATGCGCTGGATTGACATCTCGACCATCGATCGACAGTCTATAGAGGAATCAGGATAACTTCACATGATCACCGATGCATATGGTTCAGACTTCAACGGTCAATTTTCACCGATTAGCGAAACTGAGAATCCTACGACTGTTTCTATGTTTCATCGCTCCCTCCTAAGTCAAAGTACGTCAGTGTGTGTCATGTTACCATAACCCAAGTCCAGTTTAATCCAAATCATGCTCTGATACCAACTTCTAACGCCCTAAAAATTGGGGGTCGAGCAGAAGCTCAACTCCCGAGTTCTAACGCATCACTTATGCAACATAGAAAATGATGATTTAAGTGTTGTTCGTGTTAGTGCATTAAACATGAATGGGATTATACCAAATTAGCATATCATACTCCAGAGAGTTAAATTACGCAAGCGGAAGACTGTGTTAATATATAGAGCATATAAGTGATTGTAAGTCCCCAGAGTATGAACGTCGCCGGGTTAAACAATCACATGTATAATTCCAAAATATACAAAATGATAAAGTGTCATGTCATCTATCCATATCCCTGTAGCCCCGGTGACGCAACTCCAGCTCTATATAGACCCGCTAGAGAGTTGCGAATATGAGAACTCCTCGTCGTTATAGAAGTTAGGCTCCGCCTCGTAGGCCTTGACATCACCTGAAACTACAACAGAGTCTGGTTGGTGTTTTAAAACACCGTCCCAAAGTGGGAGTGAGTGATCAACTCAGTGGAGCTATAAGGCAAAGGTTAACATGTTATTAATTCAGTCAAGCAGTAATGATAAAGTAATACAACAAGCATTCCTAGGTACTCTGATTAATGCAAGGATGATATGTGTTAATGATGCATGCCCTCGCTTACACTCCCTCTGCGACATCATCTCACGATCGCGGCATGCACCCCTTCCTCTGTGCTCAACTCCAACGCCAAAGGCACATGCAATGCGGTGCATGTGCGTAATTAGCCAAGTTCTTAATTAAACTTATTCATACAGCAGGTTCGGGAAGCTAAGGTACCTCTCTTTATATCATTGACCCAAACAATGATCCATGTAGGGTCGTCAATCCTAGTTAATCACATACGATAGGGAAGTTATAGGGCAATGTCACTCTTGATTTAAAAGCAGTGGACAGGCAAGTTCAGGTCACTTACGAAGAGGCTCGTCACCTCAGCATAGGCCTTAGTTTATACTCGAAGTTACTACCACCAACGCCCTACCAACTGGCAGTATATTTTCGAAGGTTCGTCACCAACCCGACGGGGGACCATAGCTAGGTTGCGCCAGGGTAGGCCTATTTGTACTCGAGGTCACTTCACCAACGCCCTACCAACTGGCAGTCTATTTTCGAAGGCTCATCACCAACTCGACTGGGGACCACAGTCAGGCTACGCTGGTGTAGGCCGACAGCTTGAATACAGTGTCCCATACCACTATATTCGGCTCACAAGTTTTTGGGTTGCTCACTAGTCACTATGGGGAGGCTCGTTACCCCAGTCGTCACCCCAACATAGGCCAACAACTCGATCACGGTGTCTCATACCACCATGCCTGGCTCATGAGTCTTAGCGGATCGTAGTACTAAGGTTAAACGGGCTTTGTACTGGTAAATTGGTACCTTAGATTCAAGCAGTAGTGTCCATACATGGTAAACACACAATAGGCCAATCGGACTACTTGACAAGTTCGATTGGTACGAGCGTACGCTGAATTAGTCGACATGGTACCCCTGTCGACAATCATCGTACGACTCGGATTCATCGAACTTATCCAAGGTGGCGAGACTAGTTCGACCACTCATTCAGGAATCATTACCAATTGCCTGGACTATGCAGTAGTCCCAATCATACTCAAACACTTTAGGCATTCTTATGTGATAGTTAAAACATCATGTGACAAACAATTCAAATATAAACCTCATTTGAGTATTTTGACAAACACATAGCACATATGTTATCATACGTAGCATTTCATCCATAAAGCACGTAGTAGTAAGATAGGTTACATGAAGGAAACTATAACTAAAGATAAGGTAATTGAGAATCCTATTTCAATACCCTCTTTAAACACATTTCAACCAACATTTTCTCATTCAGGCATTTTATCAAACACTTAGACTACACATGTCAACATACATGCAATAAATTAGTTATAACATATATTATGACAAATCCTCTTACAAAGGAGTTGTCACACATACAACAATCATATATTTACAATTTATAATCATGGCAAACACAAATCATAATTCCATATTCATACAAACATTTCAATAAACACATGGAATGCATTAGTTTCAACATAGTTCATATATATGTGTAAAACACGGAAAACATCACATCTAAGCACATGTGATAGCAATCAAGTCAGTCATAAATCATTAATTGACATTGAAAGGCTTGAAAACCATAACCTAAATGTTTATAGTCTGCACCTTCCGTTGGTAAACTCGTATCGAACTCAGTTTGAACATTACGCCTTTGTCTACGGCACAATGGCAACCTGAATCATGAAATAGGTTAGCTATTTCGTCGATTCATCTACTTGGATACCTAAAACATATTAGGGTTAGGATTTCTTACCCAAAAACGGAATCGGAATCACCAGATTAGCGGTACGGGAAGGAGGATTCGACACGTGGAGCGGTGAGATGAAATCCCAGCAACTATCTCACACACTCTCTCTCTTCTCCTCACTTTTTCCTTCTCTTTTCTCTCCTCTCTCCTAAGGTTTAGAATTTCGTATGGAATGAGAGAGGGGTGGTTAAAGGCCCTTATATAGGCCCAGAACTGATGTCAATGGCCCCAGGGTCATGGTATACTTAGGTTATAGCCAAAGAGCGGCTGTTTCGGTCCAATGGAGCTCATCTGAAGGCCCATTTTCTACATACGATCCAGGAAAAGTTTCCTGACAATGGATCTATGTCAGGTTAAGTTTTCAGTCCGATCGGATTTATGGATCGACCGCGGAGGACCGGTTTTAGTTCAATGGTCATCGTTACTCGATCAGGACCACAAGTACGATGACAGGTATTGGAAATTTTCCCTGATCCAAGGGTGTAGTTGGGTCAGAATCTGACGGTCTGAAGTCTTAAATTTAGCCTGCAAGCGAACGACCCAATTCACTTAAGTTTGAGTTCATTTTCTAAAGATATTCGCATTTCTCACACACTTCGCTTCGGGCTCAAGTTGTGCGTTCCTGGATACTATTGGGACTTGATTTCTGAGTTGGTTGTCAAGCCCAGTAAGGCGGTCATAACCGTATAGTTTTGCGTTATTGGACTTTCGACGCGCAGTCCAGGTTTGATACGGAGTTTCAATGTGCTCCCGAGAGCAACTGGGTTTTGAGATTGATCCTAGGTTTCTAGGTAATGTAGCGTTAACGATTCTACTAGTTTTGGGTCTTACAGATCGTCTAGAAAGCTGTTCAAGCAATCTACTGATTAATTCAGTTTAGCACTTAATTAATTTTCATCTAATTTCTACATAATTTGATTCATAGTGATTTTTGCCTGTGGTGGTACTCGGGTCTTTGTACGGATTTTTTCGGGATGTTACAAATACACATCACAATGGGCCTCAAATACAGGCCGCATATACATCACACAGGCTGAATACACATCATAAGGGCCTCAAATACGGGTCGCATATACATCACATGGGTCTCGATGATCGGCCTTGACAATCGAAATCAGCCTCGACAATTGAAATCGACCTCAACAATTAGAATCGACACTTGGAATTGGCCTGGACAGTCGGCCTCGATAATCAGAATCGGCCTATACAATCTGCCTCGACAATCGGAATCAGCCTCGACAAATCAAAATCGGCCTCGATACTCAGCCTCGACAATCAGAATCGGCCTCGACAAATCAAAATCGGCCTTGATACTCGCCCTCGATAATTAGAATCGGCCTATACAATTGGCCTCAACAAATCAAAATCGGCCTTAATACTCGGCCTCGACAATCGAAATCGGCATATACAACAGCCTCGACAAATCAGAATTGGCCTCGATACTCGGCCTCGACAATCAAAATCGGCCTGTAAAATTGGCCTCGACAAATCAGAATCGGCCTCAATACTTGGCCTCGACAATCAGAATCGGCCTATACAATCGGCCTCGACAAATCAGAATCGGCCTCGATACTTAGCCTTGACAATCGGAATCGGCATATACAATCGGCCTCGATACTCGGCCTCGACAATCGGAATCGGCCTATACAATCGGCCTCGACAAATCAGATTTGTCCTATACAATTGTCCTCGACAAATTAAAATCAGTCTCTATACTCGGTCTCAACAATCAGAATCGGCCTTGATAAATCAGAGTTGGCCTCGATACTCAGCCTCGACAATCAGAATCGGCCTCGATACTCGGCCTCGACAATCGGAATCGGCCTATACAATCGGCCTCGACAAATCAGAATCGGCCTCGACAATCAGAATCGGCCTATATAATCGACCTTGAAAAATCAAAATCAGCCTCGACAATTAGAATCGGCCTATACACTCGGCATGTAAACAAGGCATGGTCCATAGATGAACAGCCGATCAACCATAATATAAAGATCGGCCCTCAGCCGTGGTTATATCAATTCCGATAGCACGGAGCCATCTGTTTATGGTGAATGGGGCTCACTTATTTGGGTTAACCCACTAGAGAATGATGAGAATGGGCCTAATAAGGCCTAAGGGAAGGTCACAATGTGGACATCCAACCATCATTGCCCATCAATGTGGACATCTAGCCAACATTGCTCCCAAGGAGTGGCCTATATAGGGCCAAACATAAGTGGGTCAATGGTCTCACATATAATCACGATGGGCCTCATTTACGTCACATCGGCTTCGTCATATGGACCAACATACATCACATCGGGCCATGAATACACAATAGGTGGGCCTTGCAACTGAGCCTCAAATATATCATATGGGCCTCATCGCACGACCTCAATACTAGGCTTCATTTATAAAGTGGGCCTCATTACACGGGCCTAACAATACAAACGGGTAGGCCCCGCCCACGAGCCAAAATACATCATGATGGGCCACACCATTGGGCTTCATGTATATCAAATAGGCCGCACTTGTAAGGCCCGTATCCTAGACCGTACCATTCTGTAGGCTTCCGCGGTCCTTCTGGTCGAATTCTGGCAATCCTCGACCCGTATCCGATGTTTGCGCACGATCCTAAGCCGAGTCCTACATACCAAAGTCAGTTCGACTCAAAACTTGGACCCCTGCGACTGTGCCGTCGCCGAGATTCCAACGTCGCAACTTGCGCACTGATCCGTTACCCAGGACAAGAGATGTGGGCCTGCGTTTATCTCGAGGAAAATACCGTGCGTTGCGAATTTTGAGAGAATCTCTACAACATGTCTCATCAATCAATCAATCAATGTCAAGTACAAGCCAAGTACACTCCATACCCCAAGTACAACAACCCATCCCTTCCCATTCCTAAAGTCAACTCTCTCTCTCTCTCTCTCTCTCTCTCCACCCATCCTTTTCTTACAACCCCATCACTCCACCCATCACCCATCACACATCATCCCATCCCTTTTCACCCATCACTTCCCTCTCTCTCTCTCATTCCCTCTCTTCACTCCCAAGCAACCCAAAAACATCCCACGTTCAAGCCTCCCCAAGCTCTCCCGAAAACAACAAGTGTGGCTCACCCTCTCATCTCACATCTCAACCATTCATTCATCATCTACCTCCATCAACATTGAAGGCAAGGAGCTAAGGAGGCTAAGGGACCAAGAAGGAGGCCAATAGGTAGGTGATCTACTGTCGATTTGCATTTAAGGGCCCACTTGTAGGTGAGACCCATTTTGATGTATGAGTTGTAATCATGTGGGGCCCATAGTGGCGGGGCCCCTCCATCACCGTCTATCTCTCTCTCTCTCTCTCTCTCTTTTCTCTCTATCTTTCTTATGTGGATGATAGTGTGGTTGTGTTTGTGGCCCACCATGAAGTGTATATTTTATCCATGTCATTTGCCTTCATGGGACTCACCTGACGGATGTGTTGGATCTACACCATCCGGCCCGTTACCGGGCCTGGATGGAAGGAAAACACAAATATCATATTATTCCAAACAAGTGGGCCACGTCCATGTGGGACCCACTTTGACGAGGTAAATCCACACCGTTCGTCAGTGGAGGTGGCTAATGGTGCAGTTTGACAGTGGGGTGTAGCTCACAGTAAAGTGAGAACTGACGGTGGAGTGTACCACCTAGCCACCCCCTTTTTCTTTCTTTCAAATATAAATATTATATATATATATATATATATATATATATATTATACCATCAGGTGGGCCACGTCTATGTGGGACTCACCATCCAACGTCCAGGGACGCTGGACATACAGTGAGGTGTGAACTGACGTGGGTATGTGGCTAATAGTGAAGTGTGGGCCACTCATGCAGGCCCCACCTTGATGTATGTATATAATTCACGCCGTCTATCCTATTTCTCAGCTCGTTTTAGGCTTTGAGCAGGAGAATGAAGACAATTCGAATATCTGGGGGGCCGTATTAAAGAAAATAGTGATCCTTACCGTCAGAATCCGTTAGGGCCCACTCTAATGTTTTTACACACCAAAATACCTTGAATATTGGGCTTGTTTGGTTCGTCATGAGCCATAGAATCCAAGCAGTGGAGTGGATCTAGCTGATGCGGGCCCCACCTAGGAAAATCTGTAAAAAAACAGATAAAAAAAAAACAAAACAAGCAGCAGACGCTGCTGCTGCTGGCATCTAGAGGACGCTGCAGTAGCGTCCTGCTGCGTGGGACATGGGTCCCAACCGTGGCCCCCACTGTGATGTGTTTTGAACATCAACACCGTACGTTTGGTTGGTCCCTCCTTCCACATGTGGGCCACCCCAAAAATCAGCCGTATGTGAGACTCAGGTGGACCACATGGCAGGAAACAGTGGGATTGAACGTCTGCCATTGAAACCCTTTGGGGTTGTCACAGAAGTTTTGGATCATTTTGAAATTTGTTTTTCCTCTCCATCAGGGTTTGTGTGACCTTATTAGTAGCTTGGATGGCAGGTAAACGTCATGGTGGAACCCACGTGGGACCCACGTGGGACCCACTGATGTATGTATTATATCCCACACCGTCCCACGCATGGGAGTGGGATGGCTGGTGTACCTCACTCCAGCTATAGCTGCTGTAGTGGCGTCATCAAGTTCCATGGGTCCCACCTGTTTCATCCCCGCCGTCCACTTATGGGACCCACCATGATGCATGTGTTGCATCCAAGCTATCCAACCATTTAAAAAGCTCATTTTAAGGCTTGAGACTAAAAATAAGGCAGATCTAATATCAAGTGGACCACCCTACGAAAAACAGTGGTGTTGAACACCCGCCCTTGAAATCCCTTTGGGTTACAGAAGTTTGATTCAATACCATAATTGTTTTCCTTCCCTGTTCAGATCTTAGTGACCTTATGAACAGTATGGATGGAAAATAAATACTATGGTGGGCCTACTAGAAATTTAACTGTGGAAATCATTACCACCACTGTCATTTGTGGTATGGTCCAGATGATCCTTTGAATATGATTCATTCTTTTGATCCCTAGCAATGTATGCATGGTGTATTTGATTTGGCCCATTGAATCGACCCATTGAATCGGCCCATTTGAATCACCCCATTTGATTCGGCCCATTTGAATCGGCCCATTTGAATCACCCCATTTGATTCGGCCCATTTAATCAGCCCATTGATTCGGCCATTTGATTTATATAAGGCCCAATGAGACGTATGTGAGGCCTTTGTGTGGGCTGACTGTGACGTATATGAGGCCCATTGTGATGTGAGGTTTCACCACGATGTATGTAATGATGTTTTGACAGCCATGCCTTGGGAGCAATGATGGTTTGACATCCACATTGTAAGATCAATGATGGTTAAATGTCCGCATTGTAACTC
>JAJHSJ010000012.1:51149303-51206662 GCA_021015155.1 Magnolia officinalis
TTCTGTTGGTTTCAGGTTTATATACGTGTTAGGGTATATAATAACTACATCACCTAGCTCATATGGTCTACCTCCCTTAAGAGTTTCTACCTTTGAGGTTTAAAAACAAATGTCCAAATCATTATTGTCGTGTTAAGTGTTTGATGATAAAGTTCACCTAAGGGTGGTATAATATACTCTTTTATAATTGGGCTAATACGGAAAGACCGTTGTGGTAGACTCAAATCCGATACGTTGATTGCTGCCTGCCAGGGCAGACAACTCGTTGTATCACTTCCTAATCTTGATGGATCCTGGTCTTCTGCTCGATCAAAGCAGTGAGTCCTTTGGTAATCACCCGGATTGAGAATTGAGTTAAGCCGCAATGCCTCGTAGGGATATGGTTATGAAATTCTGAAATCTGATCATCCTAAGTATTTACGGAGTATTATAATTCATTAGGAGGTTCAAGCCTCATGTTTTTATAGGTTGTCCTTCGAGTCTTGCTCAACGAGAGTTCTTGTTTAACTATGTTTACTTGGTGGATAATAAGTTCTTTCATGGTGCTCATAGGTCAAAAGACTATACTAGAAAGGTTTTCAATCTCCTAAATTATATTTGTCTATCACCATTTTCGATCATACGGTTAGGGGTTATGGGTAGATTGCATTTCTGTTTCATTAAGGGAAGGAAGAGTCGAGAGTTCTAAAATATTTCAGAAGTTTAGAATGTTAGCACCATAGGCTGCGGGAAAGGAAAGAAGAGGGACGTCCCTTGAAGTGGTATGAACCTTGAATTTACAAGGGGATAAGAAACTTCTAATATTTTACTGTAGTCCGCCTCTACAATGAGCTTACGGAGTATTAAACTATGAAACTCAATCCTACTCAAGGTTCAAATTTAATTTCATAAAAACAACTAATCTATATATATATAGTATATATATATCTATATATATATCTATATAATATAGTAAAATTAAATTTAATCACAGGATAATTCCTAGTATAATTATAAATATTTTCTCAATAGACACCAAATACTAAACTTTAATATGAAAAGCTATGACCAGTCTATTGTCAACTCGAAGTTGTAAAAATTTTTCGTTTCAAAAAACCCTTCTATTATTTATAACATATTTATCACCTCTAGTTTACCATATTATTTTTATAAATTTTATAGTAATCCATTGTTAGGCCTATTCTTTAAGATGAACTGGTTTAAAATACTTGAACCCTAATCGCTTTCCTTCAATGACTTCATTATTGACATTCTAAGAAGATTCAGATCCTAATTGGTGACCTAATCTTACGTATAATCGGTATCAATTTACTTCGATCCCAGGCCAGTGGGCTATTAGTCACCAGACTTCCGTAGCGCCTATCAGTGGGTAGACAAGTGTTACCTACTTAACCCAACTGAGTTCATAACTTTTCTACCCCCCTTAAAAATTATTTTTTTACTCTCAAGGCTCAAGAATTTACGTCCCAATCCGTATGTCCCGGAACAAGGTGTAATTTAGGACCTATCCTCGACATGAAATGGGGAAATGAACCTCTAATACATAGTCTTCCTTTCATCGATGATGATGTGTACTATGGCGTTGGTACCTTGAATGTGGGAGTGACTTCAGAGGCTAGGGGCACGCAGCTGCTGCCTACATGTTCCTTCACATACATCCATCCAGCCGCTAGTGCATATATATGTGCTTATTGAGGGCGACTTGGTTGCGCTGCCATAGGTCAATTGAGATGGAGTCGCTATAACACGCGCGGCTGACGGTCGATCTTCAGAGGTGGCGTGAGACCGTTGTCTTTCATCTTAGTAAAACAGAAGGGGTCAGTGTGTCCCCCCTTGTTACAATATGTACACCAACGGCCCTTCGCCTCTTCTGGTCGGCAGAGCCATGGGCCTGGGAGGCGAGTTTACATGTAGCCTCTTACCTAGGACGGGCCGGTGCTGCAAGCCCATTGTTATACGTGTCTAAGAAGCTCTGTCTCCATTTGTGTTCATCTCGTAGAAACATTTGACTAGCTCAGCATAATTAGAATGCGAATCGCAACAACACGTCCTAGTGCGGATATCGGGCGCCCACCCCATCAGAAAAATATCGCATTTTCGTCGGTTCGTCTGCCAGTATCAGAGGAGCGTATCTGGCTAGCTTCGTAAATTTGTTCTTGTACTTTGATATGGTCATTCCTCCCTGACGGAAGCGAAGGAATTCACCCTCCTCGTTACGGTAGGTGAGGGGGAAATACTTTCTGTGGAAGCGAGTCTCAAAAGCATCCCATATCCACATGTGTCCTGCGGGAACTGTTTGTAGGACGCTATCCCCCCATAGACTTGCCTCCTTCTCGAACATATAATGACCAGCTCAACTTATTCTGCCTCAGTGTAGTGCAGCGGCTTCAGTATCTTAGAGATGAGGTCAAGCCAATACTCAGCCTCCTCGGGTCTATGAGTACCTGCAAAAGTGGGATGACGAAAATGCTGGAAGCGCTCAAAAAGACCGCGGGTATTCATATCCCCAGCCGGCTGCACAAGTGGTGTAGGCAAAACAACACTCGTGTTCTAGGCAAGGCCCCCTGCTATGGTGGTCAAAAACTGTTGTTGCTGCTGCATTAAGAGCATCATCTGCTCCAACCTATTAGGAGGAGGAGCCGACTGAGGTATGTGTGGCATCGATGTGGATGCACGGTTTTGTTTGGGAACCGGTGGTGCATAAGGTGTTGGCCCATTTGTGGGGCCCGTGGCCGGTTGTGAATCCGGCATTGTCTCAAAGCCCGGGCCCAAGCTAGGGTTCGTATGGCTATCATTCAGGGGAGGTGCCCCGTCAATCGATCCGTCAAGGCAAGACGTGTCATACTCCGAGTGATTTCTGGAGGCATTCCCTATATACAACATAAGGTGCAACATGTGTAAGGTTTGAACAACAACTCTCAATTTTTCAAGCATTATACACATTCTAAATCAGAGAAATTTCATGCATTTCATTTAGCCAAAATTGTCACAATACATGAGTTGTAGACTTACATGGATCATGACAGAAGATGCATGTAAGCTAATTTAGCAAAAGCTTTAAACACTATGCAACCCAACACACAACTAAGCCTATTAAGGTTATTACAAACGGGAAGCAAGAAAACAGGAAACCCCCAAAGATGACTACAAAACATATGGACTAGTTGTCCGACTCTGGTTGTGGTGGAGGAGCACCCTTGTTCTGCATACAACACATGAGGGTCTTCAGAGTGCGAGATATCCTCTTGAACTTCTGTTCCAGATAGGCCTGATCCTCATTGACCTCTTGTCTCAGGGCGGCCTGGTTCTCTTCAATCTGATCTAGGCGGGCTTCCAGGGTGGCCTGATCATGGCGGTCTTTCTCTGTAGCAGGAGGAGGCTCCCTATCTAAGTCTTGGGACCCCTCTTCTTCTTCCTCACTTCCTTCTTCAATTTCATTTTCTTCCTCTTCTCTGTCCTCTTCTATCTCATCCCCGGACTCATCAAGTCAGGCTCGACGTTGTCGTGGCCAATACCCATGTTGTTAAGCGTAGTGTCATTAATGAAATGGATCGGCAAGATTATCTGCGTCAAGTCCGTAGCCGAATTCACAAGAAAGCTTACATATAAGTCAACCGAATGAGAGTGAAATCTCTGTCCTAGGAGAGCGTGCGATCTGAACTATTTGTAGCAGGACAAATGTAGGCAGGCACCCTGTTCTCCCTGGCCAGCTCTGTATAGGAAGTCTACCATCAAACGCATGCATTCGCTGCGATTGCTCCACCTAGGACACATTGTATGTGAAGATGTGGTGGAGCAGGCGGAGGTCATGAATCATCATGGTCGCTGAGAGGCAGTTGCCTCAATTCCAGTGGACCAGTTGGCCACAAAGAAATCGTGTACGTCTATCTCTTTCACCAGCATGCTCCTGAGACTCTTCTCGCTAGCATGACCTCTCCACGCGGCATCCCCCATTATCTGAGCTATCACAACCAACATCCATAGTGGCTACTACTCGCCTTCCCACAGGAATAATGAACTGTAGAGGCTCCAAGCGATGGTCTTGTATGTGGCCGTAGAAGGCTCGGAAAGTGCTCTCACACGCACGTGACTTGCAGTTTCGGGTCCCGACAAATGCGTCTTCATGCGTTCCACACCATTCGAGTATAGGATGCGCTGGATTGACATCCCAACCCATCGATCGACAGTCTACAGAGGAATCAGGATAACTTCACATGATCACCGATGCATATGGTTCAGACTTCAACGGTCAATTTTCACCGATTAGCGAAACTGAGAATCCTACGACTGTTTCTATGTTTCATCGCTCCCTCCTAAGTCAAAGTACGTCAGTGTGTGTCATGTTACCATAACCCAGGTCTAGTTTAATCCAAATCATGCTCTGATACCAACTTCTAACGCCCTAAAGATTGGGGGTTGAGCAGAGAGCTCAACTCCCGAGTTCTAACGCATCACTTATGCAACATAGAAAATGATGATTTAAGTGTTGTTCGTGTTAGTGCATTAAACATGAATGGGATTATACCAAATTAGCATATCATACTTCAGAGAGTTAAATTACGCAAGCGGAAGACTATGTTAATATATAGAGCATATAAGTGATTGTAAGTCCCCAGAGTATGAACGTCGCCGGGTTAAACAATTACATGTATAATTCCAAAATATATAAAATGATAAAGTGTCATGTCATCTATCCATATCCCTGTAGCCCCGGTGACGTAACTCCAGCTCTACATAGACCCACTAGAGAGTTACGAATAGGAGAACTCTTCGTCATTGTAGAAGTTAGGCTCCGCCTCGTAGGCCTCGACATCACCTGAAACTACAACAGAGTCTGGTTGGTGTTTTAAAACACCGTCCTAAAGTGGGAGTGAGTGATCAACTCAGTGGAGCTATAAGGCAAAGGTTACCATGTTATTAATTCAGTCAAGTAGTAATGATAAAGTAATACAACAAGCATTCCTAGGTACTCTGATTAATGCAAGGATGATATGTGTTAATGATGCATGCCCTTGCCTACACTCTCTCTGCGACATCATCTCAAGATCGCGGCATGCACCCCTTCCTCTGTGCTCAACTCCAACGCCAAAGGCACATGCAATGCGGTGCATGTGCGTAATTAGCCAAGTTCTTAATTAGACTTATTCATACAGGAGGTTCGGGAAGCTAAGGTACCTCCCTTTATATCATTGACCCAAACAATGATCCATCTAGGGTCGTCAATCCTAGTTAATCACATACGATAGGAAAGTTATAGGGCAATGTCACTCCTGATTTAAAAGCAGTGGACAGGCAAGTTAAGGTTACTTACGAAGAGGGTCGTCACCTCAGCATAGGCCTTAGTTTATACTCGAAGTTACTACCACCAACCACTCCCTACCAACTGACAGTCTATTTTTGAAGGTTCGTCACCAACCCGACGGGGGACCACAGCTAGGCTTGCGCCGGGGTAGGCCTATTTTGTACTCGACGTCACTTCACCAATGCCCTACCAACTGCCAGTCAATTTTGAAGGCTCATCACCAACTCGACTGGGGACCACAGTCAGGCTACGCTGGTGTAGGCCGACAGCTCGAATACAACGTCCCATACCACCATATTCGGCTCACAAGTTTTTGGGTTGCTCACTGGTCACTATGGGGAGGCTCGTCACCCCACCATAGGCCAACAACTCGATCACGTGTCTCATACCCATGTGCCCGGCTCATGAGTCTTAGCGGATCGTAGTACCAAGGTTAAACGGGCTTTGTACTGGTAAGTGGTACCGTAATTTGGTACTTAGATTCAAGCAGTAGTGTCCATACATGGTAAACACACAATGGCCAATCGGATTACTTGACAAGTTCGATTGGTACGAGCGTACGCAGAATTAGTCGACATGGTACCCCTGTCGACAATCATCGTACGACTCGGATTCATCGAACTTATCCAAGGTGGCGAGACTAGTTCGACCATTCATTCGGGAATCATTACCGATTGCCTGGACTATGCAGTAGTCCCAATCATACTCAAACACTTTAGGCATTCTTATGTGATAGTCAAAACATCATGTGACAAACAATTCAAATATAAACCTCATTTGAGCATTTTGACAAACACATAGCACATATGTTATCATACGTAGCATTTCATCCATAAAGCACGTAGTAGTAAATAGGTTACATGAAGGAAACTATAACTAAAGATAAGGTAATTGAGAATTCTATCTCAATACCCTCCTTAAACACATTTCAGCCAACATTTTCTCATTCAGGCATTTTATCAAACACTTAGACTACACATGTCAACATACATGCAATAAATTAGTTATAACATATATTATGACAAATCCTCTTACAAAGGAGTTGTCACACATACAACAATCATATATTTACAATTTATAATCATGGCAAACACAAATCATAATTCCATATTCATACAAACATTTCAAAAAACACATGGAATGCATTAGTTTCAACATAGTTCATATATATGTGTAAAACACGGAAAACATCGTATCTAAGCACATGTGACAGCAATCAAGTCAGTCATAAATCATTAACTGACATTGAAAGGGTTGAAAACCATAACCTAAATGTTTATAGTCTGCACCTTCCGTTGGTAAACTCGTATCGAACTCAGTTCGAACATTACGCCTTTGTCTACGACACAACGGCAACCTGAATCATGAAATAGGTTAGCTATTTCGTCGATTCATCTACTAGGATTTCTTACCCAAAAACGGAATCGGAATCGCCGGATTAGCGATACGGGAAGGAGGATTCGGTACGTGGAGCGGTGTGGATGAAATCCCCGCAACTATCTCACACACTCTCTCCTCTTCTCCTCACTTTTTCCTTCTCTTTCTCTCCTCTCTCCTAAGGTTTAGAATTTTGTATGGAATGAGAGAGGGTATTAAAGGCCCTTATATAGGCCCAGAACTGATGTCAATGGCCCAGGGTCATGGTATACTTAGGTTATAGCCAAAGAGCGGCTGTTTCGGTCCAACGGATCTCATCTGGAGGCCCTTTTTCTACATACGGTCCAGGAAAAGTTCCCTGACAATGGATCTATGTCAGGTTAAGTTTTCGGTCCGATCGAATTTATGGATCGACCGCGGAGGACCGGTTTCAGTTCAATGGTCATCGTTACTCGATCAGGACCACAAGTACCTGATAGGTATTGGAAATTTTCCCTGATCCAAGGTTGTAGTTGGGTCAGAATCTGATGGTCTGAAGTCTTAAATTTAGCCTGCAAGCGAACGACCCAATTCACTTAAGTTTGAGTTCATTTTCTAAAGATATTCGCATTTCTCACACACTTCGCTTCGGCTCAAGTTGTGTGCATTCCTGGATACTATTGGGACTTGATTTCTGAGTTGGTTGTCAAGCCCAGTAAGGCGGTCATAACCGTATAGTTTTGCGTTATTGGACTTTCGACGCACGGTTCAGGTCCGATACGGAGTTTCAATGTGCTCCCGAGAGCAACTGGGTTTTGAGATTGATCCTAGGTTTCTAGGTAATGTAGCGTTAACGATTCTACTAGTTTTGGGTCTTACAGATCGTATAGAAAGCGGTTCGAGCAATCTACTGATTAATTCAGTTTAGCACTAATTAATTTTCATCTAATTTATACATAATTTGATTCTTAGTGATTTCTGCCTGTGGTGGTACTCGGGTCTTTGTAGGGATTTTTTCGGGATGTTACAAATACACATCACAATGGGCCTCAAATACAGGCCGCATATACATCACACAGGCTGAATACACATCATAATGGGCCTCAAATACGGGTCGCATATCCATCACATGGGTCTCGACGATCGGCCTTGACAATCGAAATCAGCCTCGACAATTGAAATCGACCTCAACAATTAGAATCGACACTTGGAATTAGCCTGGACAGTCGGCCTCGACAATCGGAATCGGCCTATACAATCTGCCTCGACAATCGGAATTGCCTCGACAAATCAAAATCGGCCTCGATACTTGGCCTCGACAATCAGAATCGGCCTCGACAAATCAAAATCGGCCTTGATACTCGCCCTCGACAATTAGAATCGGCCTATACACGGTCCTCAACAATCAAAATCGCCTTATTAATCTCGGCCTCGACAATCGAAATCGGCATATACAACAGCCTCGACAATCAGAATTGGCCTCGATACTCGGCCTTGACAATCAAAATCGGCCTGTAAAATCGGCCTCGATACTTGGCCTCGATGATCGGAATCGGCCTATACAATCGGCCTTGACAAATCAGAATCGGCCTCGATACTTAGCCTTGACAATCGGAATCGGCCTATACAATCGGCCTCGGTACTCGGCCTCGACAATCGGAATCGGCCTATACAATCGGCCTCGACAAATCAGATTCATCCTATACAATTATCCTCGACAAATTAAAATCGGTCTCTATACTCGGCCTCGACAATCAGAATCGGCCTTGATAATTCAGAGTTGGCCTCGATACTCAGCCTCGACAATCAGAATCGGCCTTGATACTCGGCCTCGACAATCGGAATCGGCCTATACAATCGGCCTCGACAAATCAGAATCGGCCTCGACAATCAGAATCGGCCTATATAATCGACCTTGAAAAATCAGAATCAACCTCGACAATCGGAATCGGTCTATACACTCGGCATATAAATAAGGCAGGGTCCATAGATGAACAGCCGATCAACCATAATATAAAGATCGGCCCTCAGCCATGGTTATATCAATTTCGATAGCATGGAGCCATCCGTTTATGGTGAATGGGGCTCACTTATTTGGGTTAACCCACTAGAGAATGATGAGAATGGGCCTAATAAGGCCTAAGGGAATGTCACAATGTGGACATCCAACCATCATTGCCCATCAATGTGGACATCTAGCCAACATTGCTCCCAAGGAGTGGCCTATATAGGGCCAAACATAAGTGGGTCAATGGTCTCACATATAATCACGATGGGCCTCATTACGTCGTCACATCGGCTTCGTCATATGGACCAACATACATCACATCGGGCCTTGAATACACAATAGGTGGGCCTTGCACCTGAGCCTCAATATATCATATGGGCCTCATCGCACGACCTCAATACTAGGCTTCATTTATAAAGTGGGCCTCATTACATGGGCCTAACAATACAAACGTGTGGGCCCCCCCATGAGCCAAAATACATCATGATGGGCCACACCATGGGCTTCATGTATATCAAATAGGCCGCCCTGTAAGGCCTAAGGCCGTATCCTAGACCGTACCATTCTGTAGGCTTCCGCGGTCCTTCTGGTCGAATTCTCTGGCAATCCTCGACCCGTATCCGACGTTTGCGCACGATCCTAAGCTGAGTCCTGCATACCAAAGTCAGTTCGACTCAAAACTTGGACCCCTGCGACTGTGCCGTCGCCGAGATTTCAATGCCGCAACTCGCGCACCGATCCGTTACCCAGGACAAGAGATGTGGGCCCGCGTTTATCTCGAGGGAAATACCGTGCGTTGTGAATTTTGAGAGAATCTCTACAACATGTCTCATCAATCAATCAATCAATGTCAAGTACAAGCCAAGTACACTCCATACCCCAAGTACAACAACCCATCCCTTCCCATTCCTAAAGTCAACTCTCTCTCTCTCTCATTCCCTCTCTTCACTCCCAAGCAACCCAAAAACATCCACGTCAAGCCTCCCCAAGCTCTCCCAAAACAACAACAACAAGTGTGACTCACCCTCTCATCTCACATCTCAACCATTCATTCATCATCTACCTCCATCAACATTGAAGGCAAGGAGCTAAGGAGGCTAAGGGACCAAGAAGGAGGCCAATAGGTAGGTGATCTACTGTTGATTTGCATTTAAGGGTCCACTTGTAGGTGAGACCCATTTTGATGTATGAGTTGTAATCATGTGGGGCCCATAGTGGCGGGGCCCCTCCATCACCGTCTATCTCTCTCTCTCTCTCTCTTTCTCTCTATCTTTCTTATATGGATGATAGTGTGGTTGTGTGTGTGGCCCACCATGAAGTGTATATTTTATCCACGTCATTTGCCTTCATGGGACTCACCTGACGGATGTGTTGGATCTACACCATCTGGCCCGTTACCGGGCCTGGACGGAAGGAAAACACAAATATCATATTATTCCAAACAAGTGGGCCACGTCCATGTGGGACCCACTTTGATGAGGCAAATCCACACCGTTCGTCAGTGGAGGTGGCTAATGGTGCAGTTTGACAGTGGGGTGTAGCTCACAGTAAAGTGAGTACTGACGGTGGAGTGTACCACCTAGCCACCCCTTTTTCTTTCTTTCAATATAAATATTATATATATATATATATATATATATATATATATATATATATATATATATATATATATATATATATATATATACCATCAGGTGGGCCACGTCTATGTGTGACTCACCATGATGCCTGTGTTGTTTCCACACCGTCCACGTCCAGGGACGCTGGACATACAGTGAGGTGTGAACTGACGTGGGTATGTGGCTAATAGTGAAGTGTGGGCCACTCATGCAGGCCCCACCTTGATGTATGTATATAATTCACGCCGTCTATCCTATTTCTCAGCTCGTTTTAGGCGTTGAGCAGGAGAATGAAGACAATTCGAATATTTGGGGGGCCGTTAAAGAAAACAGTGATCCTTACCGTCAGAATCCGTTAGGGCCCACTCTAATGTTTTTACACACCAAAATACCTTGAATATTGGGCTTGTTTGGTCCGTCATGAGCCATAGAATCCAAGCAGTGGAGTGGATCTAGCTGATGCGGGCCCCACCTAGGAAAATCTGTAAAAAAATAGATAAATAAAAAAAATAACAAAACAAGCAGCAGACGTTGCTGCTGCTGGCGTCTAGAGGACGCTGCAGCAGCGTCCTGCTGCGTGGGACATGGGTCCCAACCGTGGACCCCACTGTGATGTGTTTTGAATATCAACACCGTACGTTTGGTTGGCCCCCCCTTCCACATGTGGGCCACCCCAAAAATCAGCCGTATGTGAGACTCAGGTGGCCCACATGGCAGGAAACAGTGGGATTGAACGTCTGCCATTGAAACCCTTTGGGGTTGTCACAGAAGTTTTGGATCATTTTGAAATTGTTTTTCTCTCCATCAGGGTCTGTGGTGACCTTATTAGTAGCTTGGCATGGATGGTGGTAAACGTCATGGTGGAACCCACGTGGGACCCACTGATGTATGTATTATATCCCACACCGTCCCACGCATGGGAGTGGGACGGCTGGTGTACCTCACTCCAGCTATAGCTGCTGTAGTGGCGTCATCAAGTTCCATGGGTCCCACCTGTTTCATCCACGCCGTCCACTTATGGGACCCATCATGATGCATGTGTTGCATCCAAGCTATCCAACCATTTAAAAGCTCATTTTAAGGCTTGAGACTAAAAATAAGGCAGATCTAATATCAAGTGGACCACCCTACGAAAAACAGTGGTGTTGAACACCATCCTTGAAATCCCTTTGGGTTACAGAAGTTTGATTCAATACCATAATTGTTTTCCTTCCCTGTTCAGATCTTAGTGACCTTATGAAGTATGGATGGAAAATAAATACTATGGTGGGCCTACTAGAAATTTAACTGTGGAAATCATTACCACCACTGTCATTTGTGGTATGGTCCAGATGATCCTTTGAATATGATTCATTCTTTTGATCCCTAGCAATGTATGCATGGTGTATTTGATTTGGCCCATTGAATCGATCCATTTGAATCGGCCCATTTGAATCACCCCATTTGATTAGCCCATTTGAATCGGCCCATTTGAATCACCCCATTTGATTCGGCCCATTTAATCAGCCCATTGATTCGGCCCATTTGATTTATATAAGGCCCAATGAGACGTATGTGAGGCCTTTGTGTGGGCCGACTGTGACGTATATGAGGCCCATTACGATGTGAGGTTTCACCACGATGTATGTAATGATGTTTTGACAGCCATGCCTTGGGAGCAATGATGGTTTGACGTCCACATTGTAAGAGCAATGATGGTTAAATGTCCGCATTGTAACTCTCCCTAGGGCCCATTGATAGGCCCATACTTGTAGTGTGTAGGCCGTCTAGGCCCATCTTCGTTATGAACAGAGTCCATCACCATATAACATGTTTAGTATAGATTCATGATTCATGCTCATACGCATCATATGTATGCTTGATATGAGGAGTGACTGATCATAGCATATACCTTCGGGCAGATTGTTTATGGGCTCCCTGATAGGCAGAGTTGTCCTAAATGAGTGCGCGGTACACGTAAGATTGTTGTATGTCTGGTAGGGTAATTTACGCACTTGCATTTGTGTGATTGTGATTATTGTATGCCCTAATGACATTAGGGTCATAGCCTCTACAGACACATCGTGGGTGGCTGGATTGGACACCGAAAATATTGTTTCTAGCATCGGGGTGCCATAGATGTCCTTGAGTGAAAATTTTTAAACCCGGTGGTACCAGAAGATGACTCAAACGTCAAGACCGAGTGGATACATGAGCGTGCTAGGGCCGTATACCAGTAGGCCGCGTCTCCCACTGTGTCGTGGTGCATTGGAAAGGGGTGTGACCTTACCCGCCTGAGTGAGGGGGCAATTTCTAGGTTGAGTTTGACCAGCTTGAGGAATAGGTCCGCTATCGACGAGCCGGGCCCGCTATTGGTAGGCGGATAGTGAGGTCTCTTCCACTCTCCTAGTTGTGCATTTGAATAGGGGCAGCAAGCTGGCGTAGAGTGTACTAGACCCCGGTGATTATCCAAAATGAGAACTATACTGATATTTGATGAGCTGTATTGATATGTGGATTTGGATGAGGATTGACATGCTTGAGTTGCATCTCGCATCGCATGGTCTTGATATGGCCGATAACATTCATATCTTACACCACATAGACTTGGTATGGCTGATTGCATTCATGTACCCATCAGCATGATTCCTCATTACTCCATTGCATTCTGAGCACATTCATACTACGCACACATTTACACCACCCTCTAAGCTTTCTATAAGCTTATGCATGATTGATGCGTCAAGGTGACGTCAGGACGCAACCATAGCTTCGCCGCAGTTGGAGTGTGCAGTCGAGCTTCAGGAGTTTCTGTTATTTTTATTATCTTGTACTTCTCTTTCATATGCATTGTACTCAAAGTTTTTTATCATAGTGGATTTTGTGATGGTGTTCTTGTCGTTATTGCTTGTGGGCTATGCTTATGGTTATGGTCATTACGAATCAAATCATGTTTGAAATCCTCCTTGTAGGATCCCAGGATCGGAACCTGGTGTATGGGTGCCGGGAGTCGAGAATGAGGTACTATAGAGGCTGTCAGCGCCGGATTCGGTGATTGAGAATTTTGTGAGCCCGGTTTTCGAGTTTGGGGCGTGATAGAATTTGGTATCAGAGCATAACTTGGGAATAATAGAGAACAACACCACATGTTTGTTATGAGTTTAGGACGATTAGGTTCCGAGTGCGTAACCTTCCGATTGAGTTCCCTAACGTGCGATTCTCAAGTCTAATTGGCGTCCTTATTCTTCCTATAGGACATGCCGCCCAGGAGAGCTACCCGAGCGAATCCCGCTCCACCACCTAAGGCTCTCGTTTTACCACTTATGACTCATGTTTCACCCCCTGAGATCCCTGTTCTCCTGCCTGAGGATGTCGTTCCTTCACCTGAGACCGGTGCGGATACGACCATACCTGTAAGAGCCTCTCAGTTACAGAAGATGTTGCAGGCTGTGACGGCTGCGCTTCAGGGATAGGGTAGGCACCCAGTTGTTTCGCCAGCCCAGGCAAAGTAGGAGCGTGCGAGCGCCCTTCTTCGAGAGTTCAGACAGCTCGATCCTCCGTGTTTCCAGGGCGAGCTAGATCCGACTGCAGCTGAGAGGTGGAGCTCTGATGTGGAGAAGATTTTTAATATGATGGCATGTACGACCCAACAGCGAGTCTGGTTGGCAGTATTTCTTCTCCAGGGTGAGGCTGAGCACTGGTGGACCTCCGTTACCCGTGTTGCAGGACCTGATTATGTCTGGACATGGGAGGATTTCATTGATCGATTTGAGTAGCAGTACTTCCCTGACCACATTCGTCGTCAGAGAGCACTGGAGTTCGAGACCTTGGTGCAGGGAGATATGTCAGTGGCACAGTACGCGGCTCGTTTTGTGGTACTATCGAGGTTTGCACAGTATTTGGTCGATGACGAGGGGCGGAAGGCCTGCCGTTTTGAGAATGGCTTACGTTACAGTCTTTGAGGCCGTGTTATTGGGCGTGAGCTCCAGACTTTTCAGGTGGTAATTTGGAAGGCTCAGATTTACGAGACAGAGTGGGCCAGCACACAGAGCGATCGAGATCAGAGGAGAGGTCGGAAGAGGCATGCCCCCTCTAGTAATTCCCAGAAGCATCGACGACCGCAGAGATACAGGAGCCACCCATCCCCCAGAGCACTAGCAGCACCATCGGCACCTCCAGCAGCATCACCTCAGAGGCAGCTTTCGGATACCTGTTATGGATGCGGTGGAATAGGACACCATAGGTGGGAGTGTCCCCGACCATAGCAGCAGCAGCCAAGAGCACCACAGTAGCCTCCGCAGCAGTAATTGAGAGCACCACGGTAGTCTCCACAGCAGCAATGACAGCAGATCCCACCACCGAAGCCCCCCTCAACAGTAGCATCAGCACCAGCCTCCGAGACTGCAGCAGTAGTGACAGCAGTTTTGGGCGCCTCAGCTACATCAGCAGCAGCGACATCCTCCGAGGGGATAGGCACCTCCCCAGCTAGCTCAGGTTAGATTTTATGCTGCTCAGCAGGACCCACAGTCATCTGGAGGAGTCGTTGAGGGTATACTTGTAGTCTCTGCATGCATCGCCCGAGTACTATTTGATTCTGGTGCTTCGCATTCATTCATGTCTGAGGATTTTTGCCGATCGACTGAATTGCCGATAGAGTTTGCTAGTGAGGGATTGACCATATCGACGCCCTTGGGGAAGACCACAGTATTGGGTCATTTCTGTACGTCTTGCCCCGTGTTAGTGGGAGAGATTTTCTTGCCCGCCGACTTGTACGTGCTGCCGATGTCAGATTTTGATGTTATCTTGGGCATGGATTGGCTTACCGAGTACTATGCCATCTTGGACTGTTCCACGAGGACAGTCACGTTTTGCATACCAGGCTTGCCACAGTTTCAGTTCGTCACCGAGCCTAGAGGGGAGCCGTTGTCTTGTTTGATGTCCTGCGCCGTTGAGGAGCATGTCGCCGCTTGTATTGATCAATTACCGATTGTCTGTGATTTTCCCAACGTATTCTAGGAGATTCTGAGATTGTCGTCGCGCCGTCATATTGAGTTCCAGATCGTCCTCGTACCCGGTACCGGGCCTATTTCGAAGGCCCCGTACCGTATGGTACCGATGGAGTTGCGTGAGCTGCAGCGACAGTTGGACGAGTTGTGTGAGTTGGGATTCATCCGTCCGAGTAGTTCTCCGTGGGGAGCACTGGTACTCTTCGTCTGGAAGAAGGATGACTCATTGAGGCCTCTGCATGGATTACCGCGAGCTCAACCGGGTCACGATCAAGAACAAGTACCCGCTCCTGAGGATAGATGATTTGTTTGATCAGTTGCAGGGTGCACAGTTCTATTCGAATATTGACTTGCATTTCGGTTATCATCAGATTCGGGTCCGAGAGGAGGACATCCATAAGATGGCTTTCAGGACGCGTTATGGTCATTTGGAGTTTCAGGTCATGTCCTTCGGACTGACCAATGCACCCGCGATCTTCATGTAGTTGATGAACGAGGTCTTTCGTTCATATCTTGATCAGTTTGTTATAGTCTTCATCGATGACATTCTGATATATTCGAGGACTCGTGAGGACCATATACAGCATCTGGAGATCGCTTTGCAGACCCTTCGTGCCCACCAGCTGTATGCGAAGCTGGAGAAGTGTGAGTTTTGGCATGAGGAGGTGAAGTTCCTAGGTCACGTGGTGACGAGGGAGGGTGTCGTAGTGGACCCCTTGAAGGTTGAGGAAGTGCATTAGTGGGGCTAGCCCACGACTGCGTCCGAGATTCACAGTTTTCTTAGTTTAGCGGGATACTATCAGCGTTTCATTGAGGGCTTCTCCTGTATCACAGCCCTGTTGAACAAATTGACTCGGAAGGGCGCAAATTTTGTTTGGACTGACGCATGTGAGCAGACATTTGTGGAGCTAAAGGACAGTTTGACGTCCGCTCCTGTCCTCACTCTTCCCTCTGTAAGTGATGGATTTATTATATTTACTGATGCCTCACGTATTGGTTTAGGTGCTGTCCTGATGTAGCACGACAGGCCAGTAGCCTTCGCATCTCGTCAGCTCAAGGTCATGAGTTGAACTACCTCACGCATGATTTGGAGCTGGCAGCAGTCGTCTTCGCACTGAAGGTGTGGAGACATTATCTTTATGGGGTCAGGTTCGTGCTATTCTCTGACCACAAGAGTTTGAAGTATCTATTCTCTCAGTCTGAGCTGAACATGAGGCAGAGACGCTGGATGGAGCTTCTGAAGGACTATGATTTTGACCTCTAGTACTACCCAGGTAAGGCGAATGTGGTGGCAAATGCCCTTGCCCTCAGCCACGAGGCCTGGTGGCACATATGATGATTCAGGAGTGGAGGATGCTCAAGGATATATCAGAGTATGACTACGATTTTGGTCTGTAGTCTTCTATCGTTTAGCTATCGAGCATGTCGATTCAACCCTCTCTTGTCGCAAGGGTGATCGAGACTCAACAGATAAACGAGTCATTACAGGATTACCGAGCAGAGGCAGTATCTGAGAGTCAGACAGATTGACAGATTGGTTCTGATGGTGGACTTCGCTTCAGAGGCCGATTATGTGTCCCGGCTATTCCTGAGTTGCGCAGAGATCTTATGGTTGAGGCACATCGATCGCGGTTTTCTATCCACCCTGGCTCGACAAAGATGTAATGTGATATGACGAGACAATATTTTTAGGTAGGGATGAAGCACCAGATTGCCAATTTTATGGCCGAGTGTGACACATGCCAGCGTGTCAAGGCCGATCATCAGAGACCCCATGGTCCATTGCAGCCGTTGAGCGTCCCGACGGGGAAGTGGGAGCACGTATCAACAGATTTCATTATGGGTTTGCCGAGGACTCAGCGTGGTCATGATGCCATCTGGGTTGTTGTGGATTGTCTGACAAAGTCGGCAATTTTCTTGTTATTCGTGTGACTTGGCCTTTGGACCGACTTAGGAGGTTATTCATCGAGGAAATTATGAGACTGCATGGCATTCCAGTCTCGATCGTTTCTGACCGAGACCCGAGGTTTACGTCTTAGTTCTGGAGGAGCTTTCAGAGAGCGATGGATACTTATTTGCAGCCATGTAACACCCTGGTTCTCAAAACCCGAGGATAGCCGCTCTTCACAAAGAACCCGAGTATTACGTTATGAAGTGGACTAACGTACATCTAAATAGCGGTAAATTCTATAACATGGAGTAGGGCAACATTGCATGAATTAAAGATATCAAGAGTACCAACAAGGAAGCTTAATACATGTAAATGGGAGCAAAATGAAATCCCACAATAGGAGAAATATTTTACAACTCAAATAAAATACATGGTCTGAAATATGAAAGCAAGTAAATCCTAAAGTATTAGTTGAGCTCCAATGGCTCAACAATATTCACGTAGAGTTCTTCCTTGCCAAACTCCACCTCGGTCGTCCGTGGAATCCCGTCATATGGGTCTCCACCTGTTCTTCATACCTGTGTCTATTTGGTGCAACCGCACGATTGGGTGAGTGAAAACTCAGTGGGAACTTCTCGCAAGGATTCATGCATACCATGTTAATCCAAAACAGTTTAAATCATCATATTCAAATTACAAGGAGACAAATCATGAAATCGTAAATGAATGTATGACTGTATGAATGTATGCTCAAGTCACAGATCTAGGGATGCACATCCAGCTGTAAAAAATAAAGGGGTCGTCCAAGGCGAACTAGTCACCCGGAAAAATACTCAAAGGTACACCCAAGGAGAACTAGTTGTCCGGAAAAGACTATATAATATAGACCGCCCGCGGTAGATTATCTACCTGGAAAAAGCCATGTAAATGAGTGCGCCCAAGGATATCTCCTGAAAAAATACACGGGATACGGCCGAGGAGTGTCTAATCCCAGAAAAGCCTCATGAAAAGAAAGAGCGCCCAAAGTGACCCAAATGTATAAGTTCGGTGAATTAAACTAAAGTATTGGAACTTTTAGTAAATCGAACAGAATGTGGCTTACATTGAGCACCCGAAAAAGCTCATATGTCATGCATGAATGTCATGCATCATGATACTCATGCATACTCCATATGATTAACAAGGTTAGTCTCATAAGCATGGTCAAGATTTGTGGTCTTTAAATAGGATATCTAGCATTTAAACATGAGACACTTCAAGCATTCTAAATTAATAACAAGTCCACAATCCTTCTTTCATTCTTCAAATGAGAGCAAGACCTCTTACTTCATGATGTAACTAGTGAGGGTGTACATGGATATGTGCATTTCAAAATGTGGCATAATGTGTGTAACACTATTCTTATAAGACGAATTAGGGGCATGATCATCAATTGAAATTTAGAAGAGACATAATTACTATCCACACAATCACAATATTATTATAAATTTAAATTCAAACTATCTTAGAATTCCATGAATGAGGAAGCCAAGTGGGATATCCCTCACCTTGGTTGAATGAGGTGAGTCTACGAGTTCCTTGATTTGAGGTTGACTGAAGGAGAGTATCTCTCAAGGATACCAGTTTGCAAACAGTACCTGGATAAGGCATTTTAAGATTTTGGTGAGTCATGACTGAGTTGACTCAGTTGGGGTCTCCAACTAACTACTAGTGAAGAAATTTCAAGAGATTTACTAATCATGCGTTTAGGCTAACGATCCTTTAGATCAAATGTTATCCAGATCTGCTCCAAATCTTTTCGATATGGAGTTAACTCAACAACGAGTTGGGTGAAAGACTAGTTGAAACAAATGGCATTTGGTGGTAATACCCAAATAGAGATCGGTTCCGACTGATGGTGTGGAAGAGATTGAAGTAGCCCAGGCTCCAGATTTGATTTGAGTCAGGGTTTATCTTGACATACAGATAAAAACCGAGTTACATGTTGTTAACTCGGACGTGACTCGATCTCGAACTCATCCTAGGTTAGCGAACTGATACCTGGGATGCGAGTCAGATGAGGCACCACCATCAGATTCTTCTGATTCACGGCTGATATGAGCTGCTAGAGATGACCGGTTGAGCTGGCCTGGTCAGGGTTTGCTGGGTTGAGGCGGACAGCGGTTGGAAAACTCGTTCTAGTCGGCTCTCCCTCCATTGCTGTCTTTCTCTCCATCTTCTTCTTCTCTTTTCATTTCTTTTTCTTCCTTCTATTCCTCTTCTGCTGGAACGTCCAACAACATTTTCTGATGGTGGAAATACTGGACGACTGGGACCAACCCGATCCGAATGCATTAGTTCAGATTGGTGCGGTGCACAGGCAGCACCACTTCCTTTCTTCTTCTCCTTTTTCTTCACCATCTTCTTCTCTTTCTCTTGCTTCTCCTTGATGGAATCCCAAATGGGAAGCTGGACTCGGCCGCGACTCGAACTGAGCCGACCCAACATGATGCGGCAGCGGCGCCTCTCTCTCCCTCTTTCTTTTTTTTTTTTTTCTATTTCTTTCCTTTCTTTTAGCTCTCTCCCTTTTCGCCCTAAAATCAGGCTTTTTTATAGCCGTTTCTATCTCTAGAACCATCCATAGCTAATCCCAGTGATTAGCGTGTTGTTAACGCATAGTTGCCGAGAGAAACTTATCATCAGAAATCTCTCAAACTCCTGGACATATGAATGGCCCAAAAAACATTCATTGATGGGTTTTAGGTAGGATGGGCCACGCAATGAACGGTTTGGATTAGTGAAAGGACCCGATTTTTAGAAGGATGGGTTTCTCTGTTAGCTTAAGGAAGATGACTCATCGGTCATGGTGATTTCGCAATGTCCGGCTGATCCAACGATTAGAGCCAAATGGATGGTTAGGATTTCATCCTAGAGCACGGTGGGACCCACCATTCGAACGGTTGATTAGGTTTTCTAAGGAGATAGGTTTCCAAGTGCGGCGGCGGTTTTCTTGTTGTAAGGAAAGCCCTAAAGTCTACGTGGATTGTAAGGCCTAGATTTGCTGAGGTGGAGGGTTAGGATGAGAGAGAGAAAAAAAACGCGCACGAGGTTTGACAGCGAAGCAGATGCACTCTATTTTCAGAAATTCCCCCACCCGCACGCTACGCTGATTGCGGACACGATTGTTCACCCATGTGAGTGCGATTCGTGTAGAAAATTCCATGGTATTGGTTAGATTCTCCTCCTGATCCTGATGGACGGTTTGGATTTCTCAGATGTGGACGGATGGTGGGCCACCGTTAACACAAACGGAACCTTTCCGTTTAAACAGACGTCGGGCGGGAAAAACGGAAAAAGAGAGAGAAAATCTCTTCTTCGTTTTGTCGAGTCAACACAGTCAAACTGTGTTGACAGATCTAGTGTACAGTGAGTGCACATGGCTCTGTGCACGTGCGTGATTGAAAAGTGGAGTTCATGTGGTGATCAATATGATCTGGACCGTCCATTTTTCTTGGAATGTCCAGTAATGGCCATTGATCGAGCATCATGCAATCCATCGCTCAAATGGTCATATAAATCAGATTTTATTGTTTTGAGTTTCTATTAATGAAATCTTTAAGGGAAGGTTGTTTAGGTAATTTGGTAATCAACGGTTCTTGGGACCTGGGGTCCTATTTTAAGGTAGACGATGTGAGTAAGAGGGTCACACCACATGATTATAAATTTATTATGATTTACTATGGAATTTATGGTCATTTTTATCTAGATTAGCCAATCTTCATAACATTGATGGTCAGGTAATTTCTAAACCTAATTTAAAATGATTTTAGGGTTTCAATATTAACGTTGGGTGGTTTGACTTATCAACCAAGGTGATTGAAATCTCAAAATAAATTTCTTTACGAATGTAATGGTCCGCCTTAATATAAATTAGTGGATGGTTGATCCTAATTGCAAGTTGTGTCTAAGATTTAAATACAAATCGTTGTATACCTAAATACATCCTACGGTTCAATGGTAACGCTCATGTACTCAAAAGTACGGGTGTTACAGCTCAGCACTGCATATCATCCACAGACCGATAGCTAGACCGAGAGGGTCAACCAGATCCTTGAGGATATGCTTTGGGCCTGCGCAACTGATTTCGGGGGTAGCTGGGATGAGCATCTACGATTGACTGAGTTCGCATACAACAACAGCTATCAAGCGACCATTGACATGAATCCTTTTGAGGCATTATATGGCAGATCGTGCGGATCCCCGAACTGTTGGACCGAGGTCGGAGAGCGGCATCTCCTAGGTCCCGAGCTTGTGCAGCAGACGTCAGAGGCTATCGATATCATCAGGCAGAGGATGCACACAGCTCAGAGCTGGCAGAAGAATTTTGCTGATCGCCAACGTCGTCCTTTACAGTTCGCCGTTGGGGACAGAGTGTATCTCAAGGTCTCGCCCATGAAGGGCGTGGTTCGATTTGGAACGAAGGGCAAGCTTGCCCTGAGATTTATAGGACCTTTCGAGATCATTGGGCGCGTTGGCGCCGTGGCCTATCGGCCTGCCTTGCCATCTCAGTTGTCTGGCATCCACAACGTTTTCCATGTCTCTATGCTGAGGAAGTGTGGGTCAGACATCGTTCCTGTTATTGATTGGCAGCCGTTGGAGGTTCGTGATGACGCTTCTTACATCGAGCAGCCGGTCCGCATCCTTGATCGGAAGGAGCAGGTCCTCTGGACCAAGGTCATTCCATTAATCAAGGTTCAGTGGGGTCACCATTCTGTTGATGAGGCGTCTTGGGAGCGCGAGGCTGAGATTCGAGAGCGCTATCCCCATCTCTTTGATGATTGATTTTATGTTGTATTTTGTGTGTTGTCTCCGATTTTATATGATGATGCTATGTTTCCTCTTTCCTTATGAGTTATGTCTAGTTGCGTTGATTGTGTAAATTTCGAGGACGAAATTTTTTATTTGGAGGGGAGAGTTGTAAGGCCCGTATCCTAGACCGTACCATTCCATAGGCTTCCGTGGTCCTTCCGTTCGAATTCCGACAATCCTCAACTCGTATCCGATGTTTGACGTGATCCTAAGCGGGGTCTTGCATACTAAAGTCAGCTCGACCTGAAACTTGTACCCCTACTACCGCGCCATCACCGCGGTTCCAACTCCGTGACTCGCGCACCATCCGATACCCAGGACAAGAGATGTGGGCCAGCGTTCATCTCGAGGGAAATGTCCCGCGTTGCGAATTCTGAGAGAATCTCTACAACATGTCTCATCAATTAATCAATCAATGTCAAGTACAAGTCAAGCACACTCTATACCCCAAGTACAACAACCCATACCTTCCCATTCCCAAAGTCAACTCTCTCTCTCTCTCTCTCTCCACCCATCCCTTTCTTACAACCCCATCACTCCACCCATCACCCATCACACATCATCCCATCCCTTTTCACTCATCACTTCCCTCTCTCTCTCATTCCCTCTCTTCACTCCCAAGCAACCCAAAAACATCCCATGTCCAAGCCTCCCCAAGCACTCCAAAAAACAACAAGTGTGGCCCACCCTCTCATCTCACATCTCAACCATTCATTCATCATCTACCTCCATTAACATTGAAGGCAAGGAGCTAAGGAGGCTTAGGGACCAAGAAGGAGGCCAATACGTGGGTGATCTACCGTCGATTTGCATTTGAGGCCCCACTTATAACTGGGACCCATTTTGATGTATGAGTTGTAATCATGTGGGGCCCATAGTGGCGGGGCCCCTCCATCACCGTCTCTCTCTCTCTCTCTTTCTCTCTATCTTTCTTGTATGGATGATAGTGTGGTTGTGTATGTGGCCCACCATGAAGTGTATATTTTATCCATGTCATTCGCATTTATGGGACCCACCTGACGGATGTGTTGGATCTACACCATCCATCCTGTTACCGGGCCTGAACGGAAGGAAAACACAAATATCATATTATTTCAAACAGGTGGGCCACGTCCATGTGGGACCCACCTTGATGAGGTAAATCCACATTGTCCGTCAGTGGAGGTGGCTAATAGTGCAGTTTGACAGTGGGGTGTATATAACAATAAAGTGAGAACTGACGGTGGAGTGTACCACCTAGCCACCCCTTTTTCTTTCTTTCAAATATATATATATATATATATATATATATATATATATATTATACCATCAAGTGGGCCACGTCTATGTGGGACCCACCATGATGCCTGTGTTATTTCCACACCGTCCAGCGTCCAGGGACGCTGAACATACAGTGAGGTGTGAACTGACGTGGGTATGTGGCTAATGGTGAAATGTGGGCCGCTCATGCAGGCCCCACCTTGATGTATGTATATAATCCATGCCGTCTATCCTATTTCTCATCTCGTTTTAGGCGTTGAGCCGGAGAATGAAGACAATCTGAGTATCTGGTGGGCCGTATTAAAGAAAACAGTGATCCTTACCATTAAAATCCGTTAGGGCCCACTCTGATGTTTCTACACATCAAAATACCTTGAATATTTGGCTTGTTTGGTCCGTTATGAGCCATAGAATCCAACCAGTGGAGTGGATCCAGCTGATGCGGGCCCCACCTTGGAAAATCTGTAGAAAAACAGATAAATAAAAAAAATAACAAAACAAGCAGCAGACGCTGCTGCTGCTGGCATCCAGAGGACACTGCAGCAGCGTCCTGCTGCGTGGGACGTGGGTCCCAGCCGTGGCCCCCACTGTGATGTGTTTTAAACATAAACACCGTACGTTTAGTTGGCCCCCCTTCCACATGTGGGCCACCCCAAAAATCAGTCGTATGTGGGACTCAGGTGGCCCACACGGTAGGAAACAGTGGGATTGAATGTCTGCCATTGAAACCCTTTGGGGTTGTCACGGAAGTTTTAGATCATTTTGAAATTTGTTTTTCCTCTCCATCAGGGTCTGTGTGACCTTATTAGCAGCTTGGATGCCAGGTAAACGTCATGGTGGGCCCCACGTGGGACCCACTAATGTATGTATTGTATCCCACATCGTCCCACGCATGGGAGTGGGACGGCTGGTGTACCTCACTCCAGCTATAACTGTTGTAGTGGCGTCACCAAGTTCCATGGGTCCCACCTATTTCATCCACGCCGTCCACCTATGAGACCCACCATGATGCATGTGTTGCATCCAAGCCGTCCAACCATTTTGAAAGCTCATTTTAAGGCTTGAGACTAAAAATAAGGCAGATCTAATATCAAGTGGACCACCCTACAAAAAACAATGGTGTTGAACGCCCACCCTTGAAATCCCTTTGGGTTACAGAAGTTTGATTCAATACCATAATTGTTTTCCTTCCCTGTTCAAATCCTAGTGACCTTATGAACAATATGGATGGAAAATAAATACTATGGTGGGCCTACTAGAAATTTAACTGTGGAAATCATTACCACCACTGTCATTTGTGGTATGGTCCAGATGATCCTTGGAATATGATTCATTCTTTTGATCCCTAGCAATGGATGCATGGTGTATTTGATTCGGCCCATTGAATTGGCCCATTTGATCAGCCCATTGATTCGACCCATTTGAATCGGCCCATTTGAATTGGCCCATTTGAATCGGCCCATTTGATTTATATGAGGCCCAATGAGACGTATGTGAGGCCTTTGTGTGGGCTGACTGTGACATATATGAGGCCCATTGCGATGTGAGGTTTCACCACGATGTATGTAATGACGTTTTGGCGGCCATGCCTTGGGAGCAATGATGGTTTGACGTCCACATTGTAAGAGCAATGATGGTTAAATGTCCGCATTGTAACTCTCTCTAGGGCCCATTGATAGGCCCATACTTGTAGTGTGTAAGCCGTCTAGGCCCATCTTCGTTATGAATAGAGTCCATCACCATATAACATGTTTAGTATAGATTCATGATTCATGCTCATACGCATCATATGTATGCTTGATATGAGGAGTGACTGATCATAGCATATGCCTTCGGGCAGATTGTTTATGGGCTCCCTAATAGGCGGAGTTGTCCTACATGAGTGCGCGGTACGCGTAGGATTTTTGCATGTCTAGTAGGGTGATTCGTGCTCTTGTATTTGTGTGATTGTGATTATTGTATGCCCTAGCGACATAAGGGCCATAGCCTCCACAAACACATTGTGGGTGGCTGGATTGGATACCGAAAATACTGTTTCTAGCATCGGGGCGCCATAGATGTCCTTGGATGAAAATTCCTAAACCCGATGGTACCAGAGGATAACTCCAACGTCAAGACCGAGTGGATACATGAGCGCGCTAGGGCCATATACCAGTAGGCCGCATCTCTCATTGTGTCGTGGTCAGTTGAAAAGGGGTGTGACCTTACCCGCCTGAGTGAAGGGGCAATTTCTAGGTTGAGTTTGACCAGCTTGAGGAATAGGTCCGCTATCGACGAGCTAGGCCCGATATTGGCAGGTGGATAGTGAAGTCTCTTCCACTCTCCCAGTTGTGCGTTCAGATAGGGTAGGCAAGTTGGCGTAGAGTGTACTAAACCCTGGTGATTATCCAAAATGAGAACTGTACTGATATTTGATGAGCTGTATTGATATGTGGATTTGGATGAGGATTGGCGTGCTTGAGTTGCATCTCGCATCGCATGGTCTTGATATGGCCGATAACATTCATATCTTGTACCACATAGCCTTGGTACGATTGATTGCATTCATGTACTCATCAGCATGATTCTGCATTACTCTGGCATTGCATTTTGAGCACGTTCATACTACGTACACACTTACACCACCCTCTAAGCTTTCTATAAGCTTATGCACGATTGATGCGTCAAGGTGACGTCAGGACACAGCCATAGCCTCGCCGCAGTTGGAGTGTGCAGTCGAGCTTCAGGAGTTTTCGTTATTTTTATTATCTTGTACTTCCCTTTCATATGCATTGTACTCAAAGCTTTTTATCATAGTGAATTTCGTGATGGTGTTCTTGTGGTTATTGCTCGTAGGTTATGCTTATGGTTATGCTTATTACGAATCAAATCATGTTTGAAATCCTCCTTGTAGGATCTTAGGATCGGAACCTGGTGTATGGGTGCCAGGAGCCGAGAATGGGGTACTATGGAGGCTGTCAGCACCGGATTTGGCGATCGAAAATTTTGTGAGCTTGGTTTCTGAGTTTGGGGCGTGACAACACCGATGGGCCTCATATATATCAAATCGGGCCGCGCTAATGGGCCTCATGTATATCAAATTGGGCCGCACCAATGGGCCTCATGTATATCAAATCGGGCCCACCCTTATGAATTTTTGAGATCCAACCTATTCATAAGTTAACATAGAGATACATGAAGTGAAAACAAATATCATCTTAATTGGAAACTACTGTGGCCCTTAGAAGTTTGAACAGTGGATGTCACTGTCCCCATTAATTTTCAATGGTGGGGGTTCGTTTGGGCTTTAGATCTGACCCATTCTTTTACTCATGCCATAAAATGATATCCCAAATGGTTGGACGGTTGGATTCAACACATGCATCATGGTGGGCCCCAAAGATAGACGGCGTGGATGGAATAGGTGGGACCCACGGGACTTGCTACCATCTATACAGCAGCTAGTGGTGGGGTCCACATAGCTGGACAGTATGGATCATACCCACACGTGCAGCGGGTCCCACAGACCTTGCTGACGTCAAATGAAGTGCAGCTAAATAGCTGTCGTACATGCGGCTGTGCTGCATTTAAAAGGAGCAGAGGTGGGTTCCACATAGGTCCCACCATAACATTAGATATATAATCTAATATATTAATATTATATTATATAAAAACATGCAACTTTTGCTGCCTTTTAAGAGAAGCAGAGGTGGGTCCCACGTAGGGCCCACCCTCATATATATAAAATACATATATAAAATATTATATTATAATATAACATATAATATGTCATATTATATATTAATATTATATTTAATATAACACAACGTCCAAGCCCTGGACGGCCTGGACAGATACGTACATCAAGGGAAGCCCCGCACGTGGGGTGGGCCCCACCGTCCAGGGACGGTGGATGCCCCACACGCATCACGGTGTGGCCCATCTGAATGGGGGATGACGTGGGTGTCCATTCACACCTCACTATTAGCACACACCTCACTGTTAGCCACTCCACCATCAGTCACACCCCACTGTTAGCTACTCCACCGTCAGTGTTGAAATGAGATATCATTCACTTAGTCTGCCACTTGAGCTATGGATCAGGGTGGATAAATGCATCAAGGAGGGCCCCACCCACACGTGTGGGGTGGGCCACATCCTAGATAGACGGTTGGGATGACATACAAACATCATGGTGTGTCCCACATGGATGGGGTCCACCGGGAGATGGCATGGATATAAACATCATGGTGGGCCACACATTTCATCATCATCATTACCATATAAAAGGAAAAGAGAGAAAAAAAGAAAAAAGGAGAGATCGGATGGTGATAGAGGGACCCCGCCACTTTAGGTCCTCCATGGTTGTAATACATAGATCAAGATGGGTCCCACCATATGTGGGCCTTCAAATCACAAAAATTAAATCATAAAACACCCACCGTTAGATCTCATCTTCCTTCTTCCGCCTATAGGTTCTGGAGCTCCAAGGAAACAATTTCAACGGTTGAGATGGTCTTTGGATGGTGGAGATGGGAGGTAAGAAGGTGGGCCACACACAAAGCTCTCTCTCATGGAAGCTCTTTCTTGCACGGTTTGGACTCTCATGGGGTTTGCTTGAAAGTGAAGAAATGAGAGAGAGAGAGAGAGAGAGAGAGAGAGAGAGAGGAGATGTGATGTAAAGAGAGAGAGAGGGATGGGTGAGTGAGTGATGGGTGATGGGTATGTACTTGACATGTAAGGGTGTGTAAAAGAGAGAGTTGACTTTGGGGTTGCTCTTGTACTTAACATGAGGTGATTGATGTGCACTTGATTGATGGGACATGTTGTAGAGATTCTCTTGGGATTGCAAATGCGCGGCGTTTTCTCGAACTGAACGCGGGCCCACATTTCCTAGTCAGGGTATCGCCTCGGCATGCGAGACGCGGCATCGGAACTACAATGACAGTGCAGTCGCTAGGGTACAAGTCTCGGGTTGAGTCGACTCAGGTTAACAAGACTTGGCTTAGGATCTCATGCAAACGTTGGGTAAAGGTCGAAGGTTACCGGAATTTGACCGGGAGAACCGCGGAAGCCTACGGAATGGTACAGAATAGGATATGGGTCTCACAACATAAATTTCAAAAATTATCTATCGGTTAAATACTCCAAAATAGTTTTTTAGAAAGTGGCATTGGCCAGCCACTACAGGATCAAAAATTCAAAACTATTATGAATTTATTTTAGTAGATACCAAATCAGCACAATTTACTCGTCATAAAAACTCAGCTGACCCCTCTCAATATGCTTATTCAAAATGTCAAATTATTAAAGTTATTTCACAAAAAAGAATGGGATAATCCTAACAAAAAGAAAAAAAAATTCAACATTTTCAACCACCATGTTTCACCTATTATGATTATCAAGAGGCATGGCTAAATACTTTCTTTTTGCAAAATCGGTATGGTACTCATTCATGGTTTTTTTAAATTTTTCTCAAAAGGCAAAACTTGATTTTCCATTTTGGTTCTATAAATTTTGAAAATACTTTGGTCCCGATCTCAGAATCCTTCCACCTGAGGCTCATGAAGGCTACTCATATTTTTTTAGAACATTTCAAATTCAACCCAAAATAAGAACAATTTTAAAATCATTAGTATTCTTTTCTCAATCTGCATTAGAATGGATCTCAACATGAGAATATTAAGTACAATCAATACCATTAGCACCAATACCGTATTTGGTATGACGATTCAAAAGTAAATGGTGGAAACCATTCGAATTCGATCGCATTACCAGACCCACTCTCCAACAATTTTTCAAAACTCATACATATCTCTCCAAGGAAGACAAATAACCAGTTAAAACTTAAGAATTCTTAGTTCATAAATCATCATTTCAAGCAAAGTTAGTAGCAGCAAATTCTAAAGAAGAATGATTAAGATTACTTCGGGAAGCATCATCACAGCTAATTTCATCAGAAGCATCAGACAAAGTTTCATCAACACATTATCTACAAGCTAATGAAGAAACAAATTATTGTTTAGATGACTATCTGCACCAACAATAATGACAATGTAACATCAGCAATCTAGAAGCCACCTTATGTCATCCATGACATTAGTCACCATTATCATAATTACTATATGAATCTTTCACCTTAGCTAGCACTGTATCCGTTATCAGAAAAGAAGCACATCAGATCTTGAATATTTCGGTAGATGACAACAGACTAAGTTGCCACACATTTTTCTCGAATAGACTCCATATTCAAGATTCAAGTCTGTCATCAATATCTCATCTATAAATAGACATTCCGCCTCTTCACTAGGCAGAGTGGAATTTTAGTTCTCAACTAACCTCCTCAAGAAACCCTTCCTTGTAAAACAAAATTCGCAATCATGTTTATTATTTTCGAGACAATTTTTAACAATATTTGTAAGTTTTATCAAATAGTTTAATAAAGATATCATATTTCTATTATGTCATTGCATTTTTACGATATTATCGCTATTATTGGCTGTATCATTCTCATTATTTTAAGTTTATGTTATCTTTTCAGCATAGCTTTAATAATAAATAAATCAATGAGCCTGTCTGAGAAAATTCGAGTAATCTGCTGACTGTGAATTTATTCTAATAGTATCATTGATACCTGTCTTCTTGGTTGACCCTCAGGGCCTTACCCAAGTTTTCTTAGATCTGTTGTGTTAATGATTTGAATCATGTCAGTCATTGTAATAATTTTGGTTATAGTCAAACTTATTTTACTAAGTATCTTACTCCATTTTGTTAATATTATTTTGAAATAATGACTAGATTTAATGATAGAAAAAAAAAAAAAAAACACGTAGAGAAATAGTAGAATTTCTATATAAATCAACGTGTAAAATCTTTATTAATTTAGTATGTGTGATATTAATATTATTTATGTATATGCAATGTTTTCTAAATAGTATTCATAGATTAGGGTTGGCTAATTTCAGCTGTTGAACCAGTTGTTGCCAGATTTTCCTATAATATCCTGAGAAAAATCTTAATTTGAAAACCTTATTGGTGAAGAAATTGCTGAGATCTGTCACTATGATTAGGGTTGGCTATGGACAGACTTTGGGTTGGTCCAAGCTACCCGTAGACCCTAGCCTGAACCAACCTCGAAAAATTGGTTGGGCTGGGGCCGAGTGGACTTGATATGGCCTAAGCGGAATATCAATAAAACCCCTTTTTCCCAGTTGAATGTTCCTAATCCATCTGTTGTTCAAGTGGGCCACACGTGCCCAAAGAAATAAAGATTTTAAGAGGAGTGAAACTAGCAGTCTACATACAGGATGGTGGATGGTATATATTCAAGGTGGATGAAATGACATATTTACATGATACAATGTTGTGTTTGTCCAGGCTGGCCTAAAATGACGTGAGCCCAAGACTGACTTGAAATATGATTCGGGCCCATGCTCTGTCCATGGACCAAGTTATATGTCAAAGCTGGGTGGGCAACCCAACCTATAGCCATCCCTACCTTTGATGTCCGTTGGTCCGGGTGTCAAGGTTTGGGAAGGAGGATCAGGTTGGTAAGTGAATGAGATGGGCTTGGGTGTGAATTCTTAGCCTGTTTTTAATATCTTTAATGGTAAATTATTGTTTGGATAAAATTCTCTTAATACCATGGGAAGAAGCCCAAGAATAAAGATTCGATGATTGATATCTCATTTTAGATATAAGGCTTGATTGATTAAATGGAAATTTGGTAGATGGTATATGAGTTTCGACTGTGGCTTGCATCATTTCAATGGTTCATTTGTTGGTCATCAACAGGACAATTATTAATGATCCCTAGTGTGGGTCCCTACTATTTGATAGCTTTGATGGGGGATACATGAATGATGGGCCTGTTCGTATATTTAAAACTTTTCAAAACATCTTTTTTGGACTTGATTGAGTCTCATTTTACTCGCTAGAGTCAAGTCGACACAGTTGAACCTGATCCAATTTGATACAACAATCACCCAGACGCATCACCCCTGACTCGGGCGAGCTGGGCCAACTCACCCCCAACTCATATGAGTCCCAAGAGCATAAACCTTAATATTAGGTAATTATTTAATTCACCGTTGTTACTGATACTTACATTCTGCCAGTGTTTTTTTATAACTTCCATTTGATAACTTTAAAAACGATGAAAATGCCCATATGAAAAATACTACGAAATTCTCTTTCATTCCATGGGAAGAGCATAAACCCTTTTATTCTCCTCCATATGAAATATATCACAAAATAATTTCAATTGGGGCTTGTTTTTAGTTGACTAGAGAGAGAGAGAGAGAGAGAGAGAGAGAGAGAGAGAGAGTAGAACTAAACATTTTCAGGTAGTCACACACGATTAAATGAACCAAAATCCTCAAGTTTATTTTAAATCTCTCTCCAGTCCATATCTCTTCAATACGTGGCCTAAGGAACCAAGGATCATGAGCCAAAGGAGCCAAGTAAGTATTGTGGGCAGGCGACGTTGACAAATCATCATGGCGGGCCTTGTAAAAATCAAGGGTACACATCTCTCTTTAAAATATTTTCCTTGGTGTAGCCTACCTTAATCCAAGCCAGCTTGATTTTTGGGCTTTGGGTTTAAATGGTGATTATGCATCTAATGCTTGGAGTGGATTTGGCATACATGTTATAGTGGCCCCCTTAAAAAAGTCCCCACAACCCTCTTTAATTGTACGGAGAGATTATTTAGAGAAACAGAATGGTATGAGACTTCACTCTTGATTTTAACAAGTCCACTGATTTTTATGTAAGATCTACTCCAATCTTTAGATATTTCGTCCTATATTAGGCTCAGAAACAAAATTTAGGCTGACTGGCCTGTGATTAGTGTTGGCTAAAAAAAACAAAGAAGCTGAGAGAGACATTTACCCCTGATTTTTATAGTATCCACCATGATAAATATATGAAATCCTCTAACCATTAGATTTCACAGAAAAATTTAAGCCCGTGGCCCAAAATTCATACTCAGGAATCGAATTGGCCATGCTCCAAATATATTCTAAATTAGAAGTAGGGTAATGATGGGTGGGGTCCACACGCTGGTTAACCGGCCCGACCCACTTGTGAGGCAGGTTCAGGCCAAGCTAGATGGATAACAGCTTGGGCTTGGGCTAGAAATGTAACCCGTTTGCCCATATAGGTTATCAATGGCTTGGGCTAGATGACTCAATCCTCCGGCCAAACTAGATGAGTAGTGGGTCAGGCTCGGACTAGAAATGCAATTTTTTGAAGTAAATGGGATGGGCTTGGGTTGAATCCACTCTACCCCGCCTGTATTGGTTATCAATGGCTTGGGCTAGATGACTTGACCCGACCTGACAAAACCCCAAACCCGAACCAAAATAAAAAAGACAAGTATATATGAATTTTATATTTATGTACGTGTCCACTGACTGTGCTAGGTTGTGTATAGCTTCATGCCATATTCCATTCTTAAACCCGGGTTGGGCCATGGTAGTTGGGTCTGGTCAATTGAGCCTGACCCATTTACATCTAAAGGGGTATTGTCGGTTTTCATGAATTTTAAGTGGGTCGGGCCTGTGAGATGATGCATTATAGATCAGCTTTGGGCAAGAACTTTTTGGCCCGTTTAACAAATGAGTCAGGCTTGGTGACGCATGGACGGACGTGATAAGGTCGATCACGGTCTTCCTCAACGGGATAATTACTCCGAATCCACAAAGCTTCTATGGACTCCTCACAGAGGTTTCTCGAATCCATGAGGGAAAATAGGAAAATAAAAATAAATTCAAAAAAATTCAAAAATTAATTGATTGATGATAAAAACGAATTTACAACCCTTTAAATAGTGATATCAAACCTAGGAAGAAGTTTTAGAATCAAACTTCAATTCAAACTCCCTAAAATTCGTGACTTACTATAAATAATAAACATACTATTTATAGACGATCATGATTTCTACTAGACTTCATGGTTTCAGCCAAAAATAGTAAGCGTCCTATTTGAGCTAACTACGTTATTCTCCTAAAATTTCTAAGCCCTTTTCATGTTGAAGCTCAAAGGATGAAGAGTTATGATCGAACTAAAACTTAACCATAGATAGTAAAAACGAAATTAAAAAGGATTTTTGACCGTCGATCTGATGGAATCTTGCAAATTCGGCGTGGGCAACCCAGCCTAACAGGGTTGGGTGGCTAAAGTAGCTTCTCCTACCCTAAAATCGTATATGATATGTTGAATAACTCATTCCAAGATTTACCTGTTTTAGGGTTCTGACGGTCCTGATCACTTCCGCCTCCGATTGGGCCTTCTCTGGTCCATCTTGGACATGAAAGTGTCTGCGACCCGCTCTACATCAGTTGGGCTGAACCCTGCCTAGCCCAAATCTGACCCATTGCCATCCCTGGTTGGAAAAGATCCTAAGCCCTAAGTATTCTGGCTATTTTCAGTTTGATGTGGAAAGTCACTTTACATCTCTTAACCGTCTAGCTGCAGCATGGGAAGGGGGATGGGAATAAGATCTCTCCACAGTAAAGATTTGCTATGGGCATGTCCCATTCAATTCCACATGAGGTTTTTTTTTTTTTTTTTTTTTTTTTTGAGATGCTATATAAGGTGGGCCCACCTTTTGGTGATGTAGCAGAGCCCATTACCGATTGGGCTCGGTCAGGCTCTAGATTGATTGCCCAAAAGAAAGCCTTGCTTTGAATTTTCTAAATGAATAAAGAATTAAATGTTATAGATGAATTTTTGTGCAGAAGTGGACAACAATTAAGAATTTATATGATTAAAGGGATTGGCTTTGCACCTAGAAAAGTGGATGGAGCTGACCCAACTGTTGATGGAGCATAGTCAAAGAATTGCACTGAAGAGGTGATATTAACAGTCTGATTCTTCTTTCAAAATTTGGATCACTCCCTATTTTACTTCTAACCATCCATTTTATTGCCATTAAATGGATGATCAAGATTGCTTGATCATTATGATTCTTGAGACATGCTCCATACACAATGGGACCCACAATTTGGATGGTCTGGAGCTGAGTGCCACATGTGAGGAAGATGATGAATCACTAATCTTCTACAAAATGACCATTATTAAAACAGGGTCAATAGATTTCAAGGGAAGAGACTTTGTGCACTGTATATGGAGCTGACAAACACGTCTCTCTCACTATCCAAGATGGTAGACAGGTATCCATACGAAAATCGAAATGGGCTTTTGAAATACATGTTGGGATATCTACCGGCAGTCCTGAATTGCGATTTCTACAACTCATATGATTCTAGGCTTTTGTGCTCTTCCCAAACATGTTATATATGGTTCGAAGCTTAGTAGTTGATAAAAACCATAATACGAAAAACTCGCAAAATTGAAAGAGATTCCCTTTCGATCATAGCCCCAAAACACGAATATATATATATATATATATAGATATATATATATATATATATATATATATATATATTATATATATATATATAGAGCAGCCATTTTTACACTCCTCGTCCATGAAGTCTTTAGATAGAAAAGAATTGCAATATTTTTACAATGACTATCAAACTAACATGCTGATCAACCAAAGATATTTACTAAAAAAAACTCCAAAATAATCTCAACCCTTTGTACGTTTTGCATGATAAAGAAACCATCTTCTTACTTTTCCTCTTAAATTTTTTTTTTTTTTTTAAAAAAATCATGACCTAAGGGGTCTTAAATATATTCTTCTTGATAGAGTGAAATGGCAGAACATGATTTACTTAGCTGACCCCAATTAATTGGTATAATGCTTACATGATGACGACAACATTGATGATTCTTCTACTGTAAAAGCGCCCAAACAAGCATGCTCCAAGAGCTACTAAAAAATGGGCCCCATGTGATGAGATCAAACCATGCAGCATGTTGGTGGTGTTGGACGTAGGCCAGTGGGGGCCACTGGTAAGCAATCACTAGTGGGTGGGTCCCATGTTTTTAGGCCTCTTCCGACCTCCATCTTTTTCAGTTGGTTTTTTCAAATTCAAAATTGAATATGATTTTGGATGGGAGATAGGGAGAAGACCGGATAATCTGGTCTCATCCCATCTCCATCCTTTTCTATAAAAGAGATGAACTTTTCTATGCTAAAGAGCATCAATCATAAGAAATACCGAGAGTATAAAGAGAGATATAATATGCACATAATCTGTCCATTTGGCTTGTCCTTGGGACGATCTAATCCATATATCATGATCCGGGGTCATCTATACTGTAGGATCAGAGGGGTGAATGACCCATCTACTCCAGTAGTAGATAGGCGGGCCGTTGGATCTGGAGCGTTAATCTTCGGCTTTGTGAGGGTTCCATATCGTGTAGACCGTCAGATCTTGAGGGCTCACACTTCCACGCTTCCCAACAGTGATATCAGAGCGATTTAACGACGGATCTCTGAATTATTATTTTCATCAAAAAGGTAAGTGCCCCCCCCCCCCCCCCCCCCCCCCCCCCCCCCCCCCTTTTTGGAATCATGCTCATATATTTTTTTTGAACGTTATCAGATCAGTGTGCGCACAATGACATGATGTGCACATATGCACCAAATTTGGGCCTACGTGGATGCATGTACACGTGTAAAATTTGGACTCTTGGATGTGCATGTTTTGTACAATACCTACTAACACGGCCTAATAATTTGGATGATCTAGATTCCAATCATTACTTATTATGCATCAAATATATTTTTTTTTGCTTGCTCGGGTCAATAATGGACTGTTTCATGCCTATTGAGGCATTTCCCATTAGACCAAGGTGTGGATCATTGAGCCTAATTTTATGAGAATAAAGGTCAATGGTGTTAGAAATGCAAGTGATTCTTGTATACAACGGAGGATTATAAAAAAAAGACAATGAGACGATCAGATCTATCGGGTTCAAGGCTTGACTTGAATAGTCAATTTCTCAAGACATTTGCTGCCCTTTTTTTGGAAGTTTCAGCAAGTGCAAATGAAGGTAATCTGCAAATTGTCTTCAAGATACAATGAACTCTCAATCCGATTTTCAACATGAAAATTTGCACATTTAAGTGTTGAACAGATCTCTAGTTTTGACACAGATATACCTTAAGACGTTCAGAAAAAACTCAGCAAGAGATCATATTGATAGTAATTGCACAGAAGATGATATAATCTTAAAGATTAAGAGTATGTTCTTTTGGATTATAGTATCCAGGATTTATATCAACTGAAAGGTTATGGATTTCTTCCTGAAGAGGTGCAAAAGTGCCTCTTCAAGAAATCCATACCCATTCATAGCAAATAATTGTCTTTCCATGAAAGGAAATGACTCTTTGCCCTATAGCAGTTATTTCTGTACCCATTCAGACAGGAACAATTATCCAACATGAAAAACTATATCCACATAAGCGACACATGACGTAGGTGCCACATGTACAATCATGTCACAATTACTCTCAATCAACAAAAAAAAGTAATAAAACATCAGGGTACTATGGCCCAAAAAGTTTGAATCGAGTGACAAAAAGACTAAGTCTCTCTTAGCTCCTTGCGACGATGCGCATGTGCGCGAAGTGCTAAGTGCGCCTAATAAAGCGCCCAAGCATCCCTACAGCACACGCCGCGCGCAGTCCTCGAGGAGATTTGAACCCTGATTGCATAAGCAAAAACCTCTTCTCTCTACTGACTGGCTATACACACTATTTATGAAAAGTTTAAATAATTAATATATTTATTTACTTTCTAAAAATAACTTTATTTTTGAAATTTAATTTTATTCTAAAAAACACAACGATCTTAAGATCTGGAAGATTCAGGCATTCCCCATCAGATCAAGGTTTGGATCACTGAGCCATAAGCCCTAGGTGCATGGGAAAACCATGCAGTTTTCTATTATGGTGGATTTCGTACATCCAGAGCATATATATATATATATATATATATATATATATATATATATATCTATATATATATATATTATTTTTTAAATCTAGAGCATTTATTTGATGGGAGCCACATTGGATGAGCTAGGGCCAACGATGATCATGATCTCCAACCATTCATGAGGATGGATGCATAGATAGTGATAAATGCTTGCCTTGTGGGGTCGGGCCCACAGGCTGCGAAGTAGGCCCGCCCGTTCCAAGTGGCAAACATGCCGACTCTATCACTAATGGACGTTTCAAAACAATGCACTGTGAAATACTCAATTAAAAGATTGTTGTCCTCTCACCATACGTCCACTGTGACGTACTCAATTAAAAGATTGTTGTACGCTCACCATACGGCCACCATGACATACACAACTATAAGGTTGCTGTATTGACGCACCCTCTATATAGCTGTTGTACACGTGGGGATCGGATTGGCTGGTGTACATCACACCAGCTATATAGCTGCTGTGAGAAGTGGATTGGCTTATGTACATCACACCAGCTATGTAGCTTCTGTATTGACGTCAGCAAGTCTTGTGGGTCTGATCACGAGATATGTGTTGTATCCAAACCGTCCATCCATCTGGCGAGCTTAGACGTCAGCAACACATGTCGGTCTAATCACGAGGTATGTGTTATATCCACACTATCCATCCATTTGGCGAGCTCGAATTTATGCTTGAGAAGAAAAATAAGACAAATATAATTATCCAGTGGGCCACACGAATGGACGGCGTGGTTAAACCACATACATTTGCAGTAGGCCCAAGAGAGTTTACTCAATACACAATCCGATTTCCATGTCGCCTGTAGCAATGTGGCACATGTACATGGGATATGGACCGCTCATCTGCTACCACTCTTTATTGATGGTGCACTCATAGTAGGGGCCTAACATGAGCGGAAAATGGTAACCCATGCTTCTTGTTATGGAAAATATATGATGATGCACATGTGATAAATATTTGCTTTTTCTTTAATCTTGACCATCCATTTAGCAGACCCACCTTGCATTGGCCACAACTTAAGAGTTACTCGGATCTGGCAATCCTTACCACCCGATGAGTGACGTGGCCTTCGAACCGATGGTGGAAAACAATCATCTGAGTGGATTTCTCATGAAAATCACATGGGCTCATGTAACTTTGGCAAGTACGAACAAGTGAAGTCCTGTGTGTAGTGAATGCATTTTCAGTTTTGAACAAGTGGGCCCATTTTTTAATGATCTAAACCGTTGAGATTGTTAGTCTCACTATGGATTGCCCCTGAAATAAATATTTCCTAGATTGAATAATCCTATCAGTATAACATCAACTGGATTATTAGCATATGGGATATACAAAGTGGGACCCATAATATCAACTGTTGGATCATTGAACTATGGTCTAGTTGCCCAGTTGGAGTAATCCAAAACCCTACGGCTTTCTTGCAAGTAATATGTATATTTCACGTATTTTTTTATTATGACATGTACATATACATGCGTGTGAATGTGATTTCCTTTATATCATTCTATTCACTATTGATCAAGAGATCATTAGTGATCGAAACGATCATTAACCATGATGATCAATGTTGATGATAGGATCCATCATCAATAATGAACATTAACGGTAATGATCGGATCCATCACTAATGGTCATGATCACAAGTGATGATTGAACTCTCTTTATGGCTATGCACTTCAATTTTTTTTTAAATCTGATGATAATGATTATATGTGTCATATATTAGGCCTGATGTGATCAAATCTAAGCCATTTTTTCATTGGAATATAGAAAAAATAATGTTAGAATACTCCCTATATATAAAAATAGGTTGTGCATAACTTGAGTAGGAGTTAATTCTCCTCCACCAAATGACGCATGCAACCTGTAATGGAAGGTTGCACGTTATACAAATATAATTTTATAAAAGCATCAATTTCATCTTAAAAAAAGAACTTGATTGTGAAAAGGCCTAGCTATATGTCCTAGAGGGGGGGGGGGTGAATAGGACAATGCCAAATAAAACTTATAACAGCAGAATTAAAAAGAATATGATAGCCAAAATAAATCACAATGCAGGAAAGTAAAACAACCTCAAAATTCAGATCTTGAGAGGTTGATACAAATGTTGTTCTAAGGACAACCTTACACCAAAAACCAGAGTTTATGGTAGGACAACCTTATTTCTAGAAAGATCTTTGTATCAAATCTCAAACCAAAGAAGAATGCAGAAATAAACGCAAACTGAACTGAAATAAATTGTAATCACAAATGTATTGTGCTAGGGACAACCATACACCATAAAAATGGCAGGGCAACCTTGCTGGAACAACTTTAAAGGAAATTGAAGATCAAGCTGATAAAGGAATAACAGAAAATAAATTCTAAACTATTACAAAATTCCCACAATGCTTGAATTAAATGATTACAACATTCACCACCATACATACATCCCACAAATGAATAATTAAAGATTAGAAGTATAAATCATTCAACCACAACACAAGGGATTATAGTGGTTCGCCTGTGTGTTCACCAACTGTTAAACAACAGCCACACAGAATGCTACTCCACTCTTAATATCCTCACACAGGGGATATTAGCGTTCACTAACAAAATAGGTTTTCACAGGTTCACCCAAAACCTTTACAATTGTGTCTTTGTCTATGGGCTTACACAATTTAACCAATACAACAAGATTTTTCTGGCAAATCTTGAAAGAAACCAAAACAGAAAGGAATTTACAATTAAATATAAAATACCTGATTATCTCCTTCGTTGTAGCAGCCCGGTAGAACAAAGTCAGAGTAAATGATTAAATGTCCAAGTTCAATGTCCAATACTCAATTACAATGGTTCTAGTTCTAATATATTTTAAATTAAACCAAATAGGACTTGCCTTAATTGATTTTGATTCCAAAGAAAGGGAATAACAATTCCTCTTATCAAATTAGATTGGAATAGTAGAAACAAAATCAATTAAATAAAGCTAAAGAAAGAGAATATTAAATAAGCACACTTAGCTTAGAAGGAGCACAGAATTATCTCTCAGAAGTTTGACGAAGATTGGCTTAAATGCATTAATTAATTCGATGAATTCTTCTGAGATTCGTGCTTTATTTATAGGTGAGCAGATCGCGTCTTCGACTGGTCTAGGGAGCTCTTCGACTAGTCGAAGAATTAACATATATTTGAAAAATCGGGCGCGATAAGCTTTGACCGTTTTATGACTGGTCGAAGGTCTCCTTTGACTGGTTGTAGGTCACCTTCGACTGGTTGAAGAACCTGAATTTCATCGCTGGACTTTGAGTCGAAGACTTTCGACTGGTCGAACAGATTCTGGACTAGTCAAAGCCTAACAGAAAATATCCGAATTTTGTAACAAACTCACGACTGATCGAGGAATTTCTTAGACTGGTCGAAGCAAAGCTAAGACTAGTCGAAGAAGGCCTAGGACTAGTCAAAGAACCGACCAAACTCATGTAAAATAAACATCCGACTTATGTATCCAAAGTGACCTACTCCTAAGGTCAACCTAAGGTCAGTCAAACCTCAAACATGAAGTAAGGACATTGAAACATTAGGAACAAGTGACCTTGAAGTTTAAGCTTTGAAGTCTTGATGTAGTTCAATCTTGAAATCTTGATGTAGTTCAATCTTGAAACATTGATGTAGCTCAACCTTGAAAATGTCTTGAGTTCTTTACGAACTGCCTTGTACTCTTCTTGAAGTTTGCATTCTTGAGTCATGTCTTGTGAGCAGTTCTTGCAGTCAAGGTTGATCTTTGTACTTGTGAGCTTTGCTTGTTGTGAGCTTTGCTTGTTCATGAATTTTGATCTTTGAGAGAGCTTCACTTATGCAAGTTATATAACAGTGATTTTGGCACCACAAATTTGACAACAAACAGGGATATAAACTATAGCACTTACAATCTCCCCCTTTGTCAAATTAGTCACAAAACACATAATCAAGATAAACATAAAGTAAAACAACTGGTTAAAGAATCATGAACCAGTTAATATCAACAGCTTACCTGCAAATCAATATTCAATAATCAACATTCAACCAGTTCATTCAACTAGTTCAAACATACTCCCCTGAGTAACATAACCAATGCTACTCCTCTCACAATCACAATATGACAAAGGAAACACAATAAAGGAGAACTAAATAAAGGGGTATATGAGTATAAACATGAGGAGTTATGAGATGAATACAAAAATCAGAGATAGAGATACTCAGCATAGTTTCATATAGAACAAATATCCAGCATAAAACAAAGATAGTTTCTAACTCAAAATCAGTCAATCTAGTGCTAAGTTATAAAGTTATTACAGACCAGAAATCCCATATAAACTAATTAGAACCAGAACCAGATGACGGAGCAAGAATAGAGGGATCAAGTTGGTGCATGCCTTTGTTCAATCGCCTAAGATATTTGCGCATGTACTTAAATTGTAAATCATGAGCAACATACATGTTTTCCATCTTTACATTTATATTCTCAACTTTATCCTCTAATGCACTCAGACGAGCATCAACATCAGATGGTTCAAAATCTGGATCATTTGTTGAATCAGAATCTAGTTCCTCAAAAATGTCATCCATATTAATGTCATCACCAGCTTCTTCATGACCACCACCACCACCACCTTGTTCAGGAAGTAATTCCAGCTTCATCTTATTGATATTAGTATTGTTGAAAATCAGATGATGGATAGGTGCCTCATCAACCGACATATCGACTAACATATGTGTAGCCAATATAGTCATTAAATAGGTAAAAGGAATGTCTCTATGACCAGGATGGAGTCTAAACTGAAGAATGAAATGATAGATTAAGGATGGTAAACAAATCTGAGTACCACTAGCAATAGCATGGATAACACGAACCATAAACGAGGTCAAGTCAGTTTTATTACCCGAACGAGGATACAGATTAGACACAAAGATTTTGTGGATAACTCTGTATTTGGGTAACAAATACCTTGCGGGAAGCGCATTCTCTTTTTGTGTCCATTGAACATCCATGTTGCACAAATCTCTAATGAGCATGCGTTTTTCACAAATTGAGGGTTTATCAGTTAGGTTATGGATAGGAATACCCTCATTATTCACAGGAATGTCCATAAGGGCTGAAATTAAATGGCGATCAATGTCAAAAGGCCCTTCTCTAGTAGATATTTTAAAAGTTAAATCATCCTGTGAGAAAGCACTAATACATGCAAACATGGATTGGGCAATGGACCGGTATGCTGGCCCACCCCAATGTAATAAGTTAACCCACCTACAGCTTCAAGCATAGGAAGGATGTCAAAAGATGCAATATGATTTACATCAACAGGATGTTCAACAATAACTTTACGTAATCTAATGTCCCTAACATAAGATGGATCGTCATTGGGAACAAGAAGATGACACTTAGAGATAATGGTTGATCTGGAGGAAGAAGAAGGACCACGGGAAGTAATTTTTCTACCTCTAGAAGCCATTTGCAACAAAGATATCAAGGAAATAAGAAGTTGCAAAGGATTGAGAAGTGGGTTTACTCAAAACAAATTTTTCAAAATCCAAACCCCAAATCTCAATGAAATCCAAAATAGAAAGCTTCAAGCTAGAAAAGTAAACAATCTAGACACAAATCTGCAAGAAAACGTAATTGGAACACTAACCTTGAAGAACATGAACAATGGTTCGACAAGTCGAAGCTCGGCTCCTTAGAGAGAAAAAACAGAATGAGGAAGAAAGCAAAATCTCCAAATTTTAAGTGATTCCCGAGATCTACGACTAGTCGTGGATATCTACGACCGGTCGAAGTTCGACTGGTCGAGTATACTCACGACTGGTCGAAGAATGTCCAAAAATTCATATTTCTTGCAAATTATTCAAAATTGGAATTCAACCTAGCAAATATATACACTATGATACAAGTAGGCATAAATAATCATTTCAAAATGCACATGCCAAGATCAAATTTTATCTTTTTGAACCTGCTTTTATCGAGAGGTTTTGTGAAAATGTCAGCTCGTTGATCTTCGGTAGGAATATATTCCAGAGATATAACTTTTTCTTCTACTAATTCCCAAATATAATGAAATCTAATGTCAATGTGCTTAGTATGAGAATGTTGAATAGGATTTTTTGAAATATTTATCGCACTGGAATTATCACAATGTAATAACATAGAATCCTGTTTAATTCCATAATCACTTAGCATTCGTTGCATCCAAACAAGCTGTGTACATGCATTACTAGCTGCGATATACTCAGCTTCAGCTGTTAAAAGTGATATAGAATTTTGTTTCTTACTAAACCTGGAAACTAGACAATTTCCAATGTAAAAGCAACCACCACTGGTTGATTTTCTATCATCTAGATTACCAGCCCAGTCAGCATTCGAGTATCCAGCTAATTGTACACTAGTCTCATGAGGATACCAGAGACTGAGATTTACAGTACTTGCGACATATCTCATAATCCGCTTGACAGCAATCAAGTGAGATTCTTTTGGATCAGATTGATATCTTGCGCAAATACCAATACTTAGAGAAATATCAGGTCTACTAGCAGTTAAATATAACAAACTACCAATCATACTCCGATAAAGTTTTGAGTCAACATTTTTACCATTAGAGTCTTTTGAGAGTTTCAGGGTAGTACTCATAGGAGTATCGAAATTCTTGTCATTCTCAAATCCAAATCTCTTGATTAGATTCAAAGCATACTTAGATTGAGAAATGAATATTCCTTCAGGTTGTTGCTTTACTTGCAATCCAAGGAAATAAGTCAATTCCCCAACCATGCTCATTTCGAACTGTGATTTCATCAAATCTGCAAACTCAGTAGTCAAGTCAGTACAAGTTGATCCATAAATGATATCATCAACATAAATCTGTACCATTAAGATATGATCATAATGTTTTTTAACAAACAGAGTTTTATCAACAGATCCCATTTGAAATTATGACTTAAAAGAAATTTTGTTAGTTTCTCATACCATGCCCTAGGTGCTTGTTTTAATCCATAAAGTGCCTTTTTAAGCCGATACACATGATCAGTATTTTGGGATCTTCAAACCCATGGCTGTTCAACATAGACTTCTTCATGTAAATCGCCATTTAGAAAAGCACTTTTCACATCCATTTGATAAATCTTTATCTTTCTAAAACATGTAATGGATATAAATAGTCTGATAGATTCAAGACGTCACTACAAAAAATAAGTTTTTAGCGACGAAACTTTTAGCGACGAAACTAATTTTTCGTCGCCAAAAGTCACTTTTTAGCGACGAAATAAAGTTTCGTTGCTAAAAGCTCATTTTTAGCGACGATACTTTTAGCGACGAAAATTTTCGTAGCTCAACATAGTGCATTAGACTTTTAGCAACGAAAATTTTCGTCGCTAAATACTCCAAACATTTCACATGACAATTGGGTAGATTTCTTTTAGCTGCGAAAATTTTCGCAGCTAAAAATACTCTACGAGACTTTTAGCAGCGAAAATTTTCGCCGCTAAAAACTGGGTAGATTTTCTTAAACTTTTAGTGGCGAAGATTTTCGCTGCTAAAAGTCAGGCTTGTAGTGGCGAAAATTTTGGCTGCTAAAAGTCTTGTACTTTACGAGACTTGTAGCAGCGAAAATTTTCGCTGCTAAAATAACGTTTCGTCACCGAAGCTTCTTTTAAAAAAAAAAAAAAAAAATTCAATCCAAAATCCGTACAAAATTTCTGATATACACACATTTTAACAATATTTTTTATTTCATCATATCATCCTGATATAAACATTTCATCATATTCACTTACATAAACTTTTAGCAGCGAAAATTTTCGTCGCTAGAAAACAGTATTCAAAATACTAAGAATTTCAAATATGTCTGTTTTTAGCAGCGAAAAGTTTCACTGCTAAAACTAAACTAGCATATCTTTTGCGACGAAAATTTTCGTTGCCAACAGTTTCTTTTTAAAAAAATGTTATAACTCAAAATCCATACAAAATTCCTGATATACATCTATACAAAATTCCTGATATTACATTTGTTACATATATTCCATCATATTCACATTCACATCCATCTAAATCCAAACTACATAAAGTTTTAGCGGCGAAAATGTTCGTCGCTAAAAAATACTATACAAGACACTTTTCGTTACTAAAAATAAACTGACATTTCTTTTAGCAACGAAAAGTTTCGTCGCCAAAAGTTTCTTTTAAAAGAAAAATATTCCGGCTCAAATCCGTTCAAAATTCCTGATACACATCGATTAACAATATATTCCATCATATTCACATTTACATTCATATCCATTTAAAAGTTTTAGCGGCGAAAATGTTCGTCGCAAAAAATACTATACAAGACTTTTAGCAGCGAAAAATGTCCTGCTAAAAGTCTTGTACAGTAGACTTTTAGCAGCGAAAATTTTCGCTGCTTTCGCTGCTAAAAGTCTTGTATAGTATTTTCTAAATTGAATTAAATTAAATTGATTAAATTAAATTAAATTGAATTGATTAAATACCCGTGGCACACATTAACTCAAATTAATTGATTAAATTATAAACCCATTTTGAATAGTAAAAGTGATTCGTTGACGATTATTTATTAAAAATATGACCGTTGAGTTTTTCATTTTATACGTTGAATAGATGTCCACCAATCCATAGTCTGATAACAAAAGAGTGTTATCGTCTAAACAATGCCACTTGTGCAATTTCTATAAGTGCCTGCTATTATCTTACACCGGCAGATTATCAAAGTTTCTCTTTTTAGTGGTACAACTCACTCCATTCTAGTTAAAACAAGCTTGGATTTATGTCCGTTGGATCTGGGGTCATTTTTTTTTTTTTTTAGTGGTCCAAACTAAATAAAGTTTTTGCGGCGAAAATGTTCGTCGCTAAAAATACAATAGAAGACTTTTAGCAGCGAAACATTTCGCTGCTAAAAGTCTTGTACAGTAGACTTTTAGCAGCGAAAATTTTCGCTGCTAAAAATAAAGTGACTATCTTTTAGCAACGAAAATTTTCGTTGCCAAAAGTTTTTTTTTAAAAAAAAATATTCCCTCTTAAAATCCGTTAAAATTCCTGATATACACCTATTAACAATATATTTCATCATATTCATCCTGATATACGCATTTCATCATATTCACATTCACATCCATCTAAACCCAAACTACATAAACTACATTCATCCAAACACAAACAATCTTATCTGCATCCATTCATTCACACATAAATACATATAAACTTAACATCATAAACAAAAAATCACAAAGATGAAGACGGAGGTGGTGGGGCAATCGGTGGGTAAGCGTGCCGCGAAAGCCTGAAACATCTCCGTCATCCGTCGCTCATGATCCACCCCGCCACTCCGCCATCCTCCTCCCTCTGCCTCACCAACTCCTCCTCCCTCCTCCTCTGCTTCGCCAACTGTCCTCCATCCTCCTCTGCCCTCGCCTCACCGCGTTATCCTCTATCCTCCTGTCCTGTCTTCCTCTGCTGTATCCTGCTGTCCTCCTCCTCTCCGCTGCCTCGCCACTGGATCTGCTCCATTAATTTCAAGAAAAACATAAACAAGGCTATCAGTTGGACACATTAACCTCACATTGCACATCTTACATGGTAATTGATATGAAATAAGGTTATGGCTACTAACAAGACTAAAGAACATACTTGGCTACTAAACAAAAGGCGCAAGTGTCCACTTCGTTGATAGTCATAAAGAAACTTCACTCGGATCAACCACTAACTTGCAAATATGACTTAAAAATGCACATAGAACAGTGCATTGCTATATAGGTGACTATTTGGAAGCACATGAAATTGACAAAAAGGTAAATCCATACCTAACCGAGAGGGAACATGTTGTTTTCCTTGAAACCCTTTCAACTGACCATGACTAAACTCGAACATGCATTCCATTCCTGATAGCAGACCAAAAAAAAATAATAATAGACCCCTCAGCCAATTCACCAATACCCAACATACAAACAATATTAGAAAAACCCTACAAGTTAATAATAGGAGTTTTCCTTTTCCGCTTTTGTAATTGTGTTCTTATGAAAGTACTGGATGTTGTACTGCTTTGATTTTTTTTTTTGGCTTTTCTCTTTTGAACAGATAGATGCTTTGGCCTTGTTTTCAATCAAAGAAAACAGGGGTATTTTACTTCTTTCATAGAACCTGGTTTTTCTAGATTCTGTGCTTGAAAATCCTCACATTACAATTCATATCTCATCTTATACAAGGTGGGTCTTTTTCCTTTATGTATATGTTTCATTTAATTGAGAATCCAGATAGATGTTGAATTTTCTTTAATCCTAAACGTTCAACAAACTGCCTGTAATTAGGTTTGTTCTAATGGTAAAAAAGTTCTATTGGAGTTTAGCTGTTTTATCTCATCTTATACAAGGTTTTTTTTTTTCAAATATCTTTCATTTAATTGACAAATCCATATAGATTTTGAAATTTGCTAATCCTAAATCGTTTGATAAACCTCTTCTAAATAGATTTTTTGGCTAATAATAAACAGTTTTTCTTTGGGGGGTTTAGCTAGTTTGGGTCATTTTCCTTTAAGCATAGATGTGTTTCATCATTTAATTGAAATCCATATAGATGTTGAGTTTTCACTAATCATAACTGTTCACTAAACCATATCTAATTTGATTTTTTGCTAATAGTAAATAGTTTTATTGGGGATTTGCTATTTCAAGCCTTCAATTACCATTCTGGGCATCAGCAATGTCCTGGTTCACAATTATTCACTGTGCATGTCTGAACTCTTATTCAACCTACAAGTTATAATAAGCACAGAGCATGCCAAAGAGATAATAATAAATGTTTTTAGAAGGAAAGACAAACAATAAAAAGCTCAACTGGGAGCATATGGAAGAATTTTTGGGAGAGTAGGATTCTTATAGTGCTCAACTACTGAAAACAAGTCATATCTTCATACCTGAACAAGTGCATCAGGTCGAGACTCAAAAACAATTAAGAGAACGCCCAAGGGACATGATGTCTTATCTAATACGAGCCCATCTGCAATCTGGATACAAAGCTATACTTGAGAATTTTAAAGAGAACGGCGGCCAGTGCAAAAAAGAAGAAGGATATGAGCTCATCTAGATTATACCATTATGGGCATCAGCAATGTCCAGTAAAAATTTTCTTCGGTCTTGCGAAGATAAGCCCTGCAATGAAAAAAAAAAAATTTGCATATTTCACACTCAGACAATGAGAATCACTTTCTCCAAGAACAAAAAAAGACAGCATGCTTTATACATTTAGGAGTTAAAAAGAAGGGACATGCTTAAACTTTAAAGAGTTACACATGTAACAGCTGCCAAAAAATGCAGAAAAAGAAAGGGGAAATTTTCAAACACAAGAATGCAACCCTTGTCATCAAGGGAAATAATGTGACGTTACCTGAAGTCGCCTTGAACATTCCCTTGCTGCAACTGCCATCTCTCGGGCGCCAACTTGTTTACGTGGACACCCTAAAATTGCATGCTGATGAAAGAGAGTGCCGACACGTTCTCCTTGAATTACTTTTATGATGTTATCAGTACCAAAACCACTTCAAAAGAGACGGAAAATGAAATAGAGTTCAGCCAGGTAAATGACAGAATACAACAGTAGCTGAGAACTTCAGTTTGCTGCCTAATGTAGTTAAGTGAAGCATTTGACTATAGATTGATTCGATGCTAATGTTTCAACTTGACATTTTCTTTCTGCTGTTTTTTACCAAATGTCCCAGATTAGTCGATTCCTTGGAAGTTTCCTTTTTCTGATTGATTAAAAACTTTGAAACACAGCTATATAATTAAAAGCTAAAAGCTTAAGCGCACGTCAAAAGTACCAAAAAGGATACTGTCATACATTGAAAAGAATAAAATGTAGAGAAATACCTGGTAATAACAACAGGGGTCCCTGAACTGGCTGCACAAACATGATGTTTTTACTTTAGCAGTCATCCCCCCTCTGCCCACCTGACTACACCGACCTCCATGGAATGGACTGTGTATTAGGTCAACATAACATTTCATGGCTGTCATGCAAAGTCATACTGATTGAAAATTAAAAAATAAAAATAATCTTAAGAAGCCTTCTCATCAGACAATCTGAACCATTCCCTCCATGGCTATGAGAATGGATGGCTATAGAAAGGAAATGCATCTCACCTATAGAGACCAAATCACACTAACAAGTGGGTTTCTTGGCGACTGGGCTCAAAATCTCGACTTCTAGAATTATGGCTAGCCTGCACCAATGTTATATATTCTACTCTACAAGACCTACAGAAGTGACTGAGTTCAGTAACCCTTTTTTTTTTTTTCTTTGTATAAGAATTCCTAACAAAATCTCACGAGGAACGAACTATTACAAAACTGGAACAGAAATCCATGTACCCAAACAGTCCAAATCTCAGTTCCTACAGAGATCTATCCAGGATACACCACCAGTAACCAATCCAAACGGACCTGGTACGAGTTTTAAAACGTGGAATTGGGAAGTTCGTCTACTGGGCATTTGGAATGGGTCGACACTCCTGTCAACCGATCTCAGACTTTCCATTCAAATCTTACCCCCTCCCCTCTTCACGGACCACCACAAGAAATTCATCCCATGGCATGATCTCATCCCTCGGAATGTTGACATCATCTTGTTATATCAATTATTCTCCCCAAAAAAAAAAAGAAAAAGAAAAAGATAAAGAAAAGATAAGATAAGATATTGGGTGCGTATGAAGTTCCAAGTGTTAAAATGAATTTCTGTACATGGGAGCCCTATATCCATGCCGTTTGATTGCACGCACCAGTTGTATGTTATAGGAATTGAAGCAGTGTAATTTTGTACTGTTTTGATTCCCAAGATGGGATATATAATTCTATACATTTCAACCAGGGTAGGGTAGTTATGGATCTATGTTGATAACATTGGAATAGATAGTCACAGTCTCCCTAGTGGATAGATGCACCTTTCTTCTACTTTTGGCAATATATCAATGCAACTTTGTACTCCTTGTATTATCAAAAACAAAGGAAAGGGTATGTTTGCAAACCACACATTTTCCATTTTGGAAATTGAAATGGTAAAATTTTGTATTATGTTGATTAACAGAATGGAAATGCATGTATGGAACTCTATGACGGCAGATGTAGATATCAATTCCTTTATATATGATATAAGAAGCAATTGATATCTACATCCACTCTAGTTGATGGATGCACCCAGCTCCTTTTCTACTGTTGTTGATACAACTGTACTGTTCTGTATGCCAGAATAAGAAAGAAAGCAATGGTGTGTCTGACATTAGGGTGGGGCAACAAGTGGTGACCCCAACCAGTCATGAAGTGCCAATCATGTTCTAGAATCTCATTAGTGTTTGCAGCAATTTGCTCGAGGTGAGGCTGAAGAGGTATTTTGCAAATGCATCCCCATATTTCACCCATATCTGTGACATATGGGTGAATAGTCATCAGGTGGGGATGGGCTTGACATGCCTGACCATAAAAACAGGCCACCTTGATGTTTATGGGTGAATAGTCATATGTGTTTTGCTAACTTTATTTTATTTCAAACCCTTAAAATGGTTTTATTATATAGTCTTTATGACACTTGGGTGGGATTTAAATTGATGAGCTGCAGGATGAAAGTAGAGGAAAAGAAATTAGTGCTAAAGCTTCTTGAGTAGCATCTTATGCCCTTTTCTTTTTCTCTAAGAAGGGAGCAATCATAAATACATTCCCAATCTTTACTAGCAGTGTGTGTTCTGAGATTGAGATCTATGGATTTGATGTAAATGAGTGAAACTTAATCTTGTACACATGAATGGTCTTGAGAACTGTTCCGGTACAAGTCTTGGTAGAATAAGCTTTATTCCATGAGTGCTGCATTGGGGCCCACTTGTGTGTGTATGGCATCCAACCTATCTATCAAGGCAGCTTCACCATAGAAGTTGTTACTATCCATCAAAGTTGTTGCTATCTATCAAGGTTACTATCCATCAAGTTTGCCACACCATAAAAGTGTAAATTCAACTAGGAATTTACTTATGTGGAAATTATTCGTTTAAGGTCCTTGACTTGATTATTTCAGATCTTTGTGTTGTTGCTTGATGGTCATGTGTTTGTTTATGTAGTCACAGGTCCCATGATCATGCTAGGATGTGTGCTTATGCTATTAATTGTGTTCCTATAGAATGCGCATGCGTGTTTAGTTTCATGTGGATGCAGTGTAGCAATACTGAAGAATGTAGTGTAGTACCCATGGAAGGATCTTGGGAAGCAATCTTTAAGTGCTTACATTTAATAAAATGCACATTTAAGTTATTGATTATTGGAAAAAAGAAAGACCTCATTGTTAGTTAGCTAAAAGTATTAGAAATGGAATTTTCTAAATGAAATTTGGCAGCTGGTCCAGAATCATCAGCACATAGGGCCAGTTCCAACTCTTCCATTTGTTCCTGAGTTGTGGTTACATAAGCTACTTTTGGGGGTCATTCACCATCAATGGCCATTGTTGTTCTAGGCCTTCCTCTAGAGTCATTTGTGCATATCATACAAAATGATGGGTTTAGTAACAAAGCTTTTTTTATATGTTGCTTGCGGATAAGACTTGCCAGCATGTCACATGTATTGCTTTGTGAGAGCCATCCATCAGATAGATCCACCAAGCATGTTTCTTGGCCTCACTAAACTGGTTGGCATTCATGTTTCTTGGCCTCACTAAACTGGTTGGCATTCATGTATGGAGAAGATGGACAGTTAAAAACTATTGAGCAGCAGTTCACCTATCCCATATATTTAGATCTGAGAGATTTTGCATTCTCAACAGTTACTGTGTAATTTTCATATATTTAGCGTTGATTCAAAAAATTCTGTTTGCTTGTTGATTTAATGATGATGCAATCTCTGAATTTTGAAATTTTCTTTTATTGGAACTAATAAATATGATGACCAAATTACAGAGAATATCACAGGTCTGAGCAAAGCAGAACTATTGTTGTTGCATTTGTACTCAATGATCTTGGCTAGTCATGACTTATTCATCGACGGAATGAGTTGGTCCGAGTCGGCCTGTCAAAGACCATGCTTGTGTTAGAGTAGAAAAATGCACTAGCAAAGATTTGAGTTTTATGATATCTCACCAGTTTATTGTTTTGACATGCTTATAATCCTTTGCTGGATATTCACATTTTTTTTTCTTTCTTTCTTTTTGGTAGTAAGAGAATAAAATTGTGTTTTCAGGTTTGCCAGTGACACATGTACGGCTGGGACTGTTAGTAGAAAATAGTCATTGGTGATAGTTTGAAAAATCAACTTCTCATTTGATAGTTGGAAATTAATGTATGCATGGCTGTTTGTGAGGATATATCCACTACAACACAACGAGTGCACTGTCATTATCTTTTAGCCACTTTCTATACAGCGCCCATACTGAATTTTGAATTGCAATGTGTTGTTATGGTCTTTGTTTTCAGTAGGGTGTAGGAGGACAGACGAGCTTGTTGATGGCTAGGTTTTCATGTTCATTTGGCTAGGTTTTGGAAACCTTTGGAGTAGACCCCATCAAGGGGTTTACAGATTTTTCAGGTATTGGCTTGAGTTGCAGTCTACTTTGTAATTACCGTGACTCTATTCCTCATTTTTAAACTGAGGAATTTGGGTTCTTGATGGTTTAGCTAGAGCTTCATTTTGGATCTCATCTTTATTATGTTATGCAGGTGGTGGAAAAATGCAAAAATCTAGGCAGAAATGGTATGGATTTTTTTAAAAAATAAATCTATTCTTTTTTAATGGCCAGAGAGAGTTCTATATTACAATGGTTCTTTTACTGTATAGCTAATTTCATTTTTTTTTTGCTGACATTGTTGTAGGAGGTAGCCATGCATGATACGATTGGATGTGAGTGAATATATGGAACGGCAATGAAAGTAGTTGGCAAGATTAAAGTGGAAGGTTAGTTTTCAATGGTATAAACCGAATTCATGATGTTTAGTGCAACCAACTGCACCTTAAGCTACATTTATTTTCATTGGTACAGAAATTGTGAGTAATAGTCTATCTTAAATCAGACGTTAAAAAGTCCTAAGCCTTCTTAGAACATCTCAGGTTGTGTTTATGTTTTTTATGCATCCCAACTTTTGAGTTTTGGAACATCTAAAGTTTGAAATTCTCATTACAAAAAAGTGTAAAGAGAGATATGTCTTAGTTTTAAAGAGTTAGATCTTGTTTGATTGGTCCAAACAACAAGAACAGTTTCCTAAGGGCCTGTTGGATGCAAACTCCGAAGGGGATTTTGAGGCCTAAACCCCTTTTTGATCCAACAACAGTTGATGTTGTGCATTTAGATGTACTTTGTAGACCCTTGTCTCATCTCCTGCTTGACAAAGTAGGAGCTAAAAGCCAACTTGGCATAAACCAATCCAATTGGTTTTTGCTGAATCGATAAAAAAGAAGAAAAAGTAGGCTTGAAACCCTTAAAAAGAAAAAAAAAAAAAAAAAAAAACCCTTTTTGAGACCCTTTTGAGGAAGTGTGTCCTAATGTGCCTGAAAACCTACTCACCAGCCTCAACTACTTCATTTTTCAGCTAAGAAACACAAAATACCAAGCAAAATTTCCTTAAAATTCGGTCTTTCCTACCTTCTGGATCTTCTTAATGGTCATGTTTGTAACTTAAATTGTTTGGTCAATATATGGATTCAGTGAAAAAGGTCCGGATCATTCAACGACGGAAGCTTCAGAGCACATACAGTCATGTTTTTTTTTTTTTTTTTGGATCTTTCTCTTTCAACCAATGTTTTAAATATTGACGATACCCGCCAATATATCCCACGATATATCTTCTATCCCACCTATGCGATTGAAACACACAGGTAGTGCCGATATATCCCCACTTTAAATGGGGGTGCATCAGTGACAATCATTTGCAATGTCACGTGAGCTATCGCACATGCTGAATCAGCTAAATGCAAATGGTCAAAAACTCGTATATTATAATTCTATAGTAGGCTTTGCTTAAGTGCACACGTGTGTGCGATAAGCTCATTTACATGCCACAGATGTGCTAGAATGGCAGATAGGTGCGAGATCCAATCCATTCTTTAGGTTGGTCCTTTTACATGTTTTCCCAAAAATAGATCTAGTGCGCTCAGCATGTGGGCGCTAATATTGGAAACAGGTGGATGGGTTGGAAAACTTAGCCAAGTTTTTAAGCCACACATTTGTTTTGTAAACTTTGGCCCCCCTGACCAGTGGATCAACCTGATTCTTGGGCTAATATAGACAATAGCATAGCATGACGTATTTATATATCTATAATATTTCAATGCATCAAAACCTGAATAGTGGCCTAATGCATCCATTATTGGATGAGTGGGGTCCGTATTTCAGTGGGTCCGTATTTCAGTGATCCAGACCATTGATGATGGAAATCATCATGGATGAAGCATGCACGAAAACTTATTCCAGATTGGATGATTCTGTCCATCCCATCTGTTACTGTAAATTCAGACTGTTGTTGTGTTATCACCCTAATCATTTATTTGTGGGCCACTAATCTCGTGGTTAGAATGTCTGATTTGCAAGATTTTCTTGGCATGCCATTCTTGTGGGTTCCATCATATCAAGGGTTGCAAGCTCTGAAGTCTCAACACATGGCCTTCACATACAAATTGGCACATCAGGACCCTTCACATTCTGATGCATCAACACCATATAGTTCCTCGTATAATCTATATAGTCTGCCAAGTACAGAACTATAACATCTATATCATTTCAATTAACAGTTTATCCTGCAAAATCAGTACCCAACATTATTTTTCGCATTAAAGAAGCTCGGCTGAATCAGAGAAAGTATTGTCTAAGACAGTACACACCATAACTTCACACCTATCATGACCTGACTCTCAGCCAATAACATGATTGAGCTTCTCCAAGTTGAATGATTGAGGTGCCAAACAAGTCATCTCACATGGAAGAAATATGATTCAAAGCATACAAATCTAGATGAAATCCAGACCCTATGGAAATTTCAAAAATATAGTAGCATATGGTCCTTGATTAAATTGGGAAACAAAGAAGTCATTATATACAACAAAAGGAAACAGAACTATTTATAATTTAAATAAATAAATAAATAAAAGAGGCAAAGGTGAAATATGTATGAGGCTTACATGCTGCTAATGTTTTCAATGTCATCATTCTTAGACGACCCAGCCTTCTCATATGTAACCTGTAATGGAGAGATCAAATGGCGGTCATGCTTTCCTTCACCAAGATTAGGAGAAAAAAGGCCGAAAACATAGATCTCCTAATGAAGATTCAGAATGGCCATTTACGTCATCAGGGTTTGACGTAATATCCAGTTTTCTGCAGAGTTGAGTTCTCAGAGTCCTAACACCACTATTCAAGGTTCCATTTGTAGGATTCCGATCTTCAGGAGGGGAAAACAAAAGTAGGTCATTTGAATCATGTTCGACAAGGACTCCAGTAGAATTCTGCAACTGAGAAAGAAAAATAATGACGTTAAATTCAAATAGAATAATTCCTCTTGAGCAGAGAAAACATTTCTGGAACCTAAACACTCTTATTATCAATTTGGCCAGAACATTAGTTTAGTTGCCAGGAGAAGTTTTGGACTGTTTTCAGCTTGCTGTTTTCATTGGAAATTTTAGGGGGGTTTGAGGCTTCTTCGCCCCCTATAATACCTTCTCCAAATTTTTGTGGTTTAAAATTAATGTGTAAATCCCAGTAAGATATCTAAAATTGGATTACTCCCACTTTATTTAGTGAGTGATATGTTCCAAGTTGCAATTGCATTTATTTTTAGTTGGACTTGAAACAAAGACAATTGCAGCAATGTTGAGAGAAAACTGCATCTATAATCAGAAAATTGTTGCTATTGTTTATTTCTACTCTGTTGCATCTTATTATCTTAGTTAAAGTTTGTATGTCCAACCTTATTGTAGTTTTGCTTTGAAGAAAACTATGCTTGCATTGCAGTGTTTTAGATATTTTGTTCCTTTTCTTTTTTCGAAGTTGGATGTTGTATCTTGGATACCATTTCTCATTTTGGTTATTGGATTGGCATTATGAATGCAGGTGGAAGGTCAATCCAGTAGTACAAGATCCGTGAATTCCCAGTATGTTTGTTATCCTTGGGTTTTCATATTGCTTTATGGGAAGCTGTGCAAGTATTAAAATTAATTTACAAGATCCATGTTTGTAGTTTAAACTTTCTTGAAGAATTAGATTGCTTTGAGAGCTTATATAATCATCCCTAGCAATTTTTTTGCTATTTTTTCACTTGATTTTGCAATTGATGTGGTCTACTGTCATACAAGTTAACTAGATGGTACTTTTGCATGTATTTTTTTATCTGGGAATTTGTAAGTCATAGAGAATCTAGTGTGCATGTGCATGCCAAAGTCTATCTTTATTAGTAGAAAAAAAGTGGTAGATGGCTCTGTCCTTTTCTAGAGCCACTCCCTCTGAATGTTTTAGAGTCTGTGACTAGAACATATCTCTCAATAAGATTGGAACTATGCCCAACAATGGTGGCTTGCAACCAGCTTCTCCTTTGATGTCAAGTCTATCTTTTTTCTTCTCCTGCTGTAAGTATCCATAAAATTACATGTCCTCTGAGATTTGGATGGTTATAAGCACAATTGAACTGGTATGCCCCACCATACATGGACTAAAAAAAATTATCTTCCTAGCACATTTGAAGTGTCAGCTATTAGGTCGCTAATCAACAGTTTGTGAAGAACCATGGCGTGTGCATTGAATAAACTTGAGTGAGATGTGTTCAAGAAGGTCATGCACACATCTCATTTAACCATTGCAAGATTCCATTGACCTGATGTTCCAATAGGTTAAAAGCAAGTTATTTCTATTTTTTGTTTTTGGGTTCAGTCACTTTCTCGGGTTGTAATAGGGAAGATAGCACGGGGAGTTGTGTTCATTTGACACATGGACAGTCGCACACAAAATTATTGCTAATGGCGAGTTCTTCTTCTTTGCAGATGCTTTCAGACACCGAACAAGCTGTAGTTGTTCATCAGCCAAGAAAAGTCATACCCAAATCTTGCGTTGTGACTTTGTATTATTTGTGGAACCTAATGTTGTGTAATAGTTTGATTGAGTTTGTTTTGAAAACTTTAAATAGTAAAGTGAATTGATTGTTTTGATGAGTTGTTAACTATTTTTTTGGTATTA